>WEKY01004232.1:0-68509 GCA_013390045.1 Picathartes gymnocephalus | reverse complement strand
CCTTCCTCCCCTCCCTTCCTCCCTTCCTTCCCTTCTATAATGCTGTGGTTAATTTGTTTTTTAAATGTTGTACAGTAATTACTTTATTTAAATGAATCATCTGACATACTGGTTCTTCATCAAACTCGTCACTTACTCCGCTATTTTTCTTTTAACCTGGACCTTACAATAAATTCTGAGCTTGGCTGGCAGTCATCAGCAGAAGAAGGAGAAGAGACTATTTATGGAATTGCTGGATTTCATTAGGGATGTATGGATGAAAATGCTACAGCACAGCTTGTTTGTGATGCAGATTTATCAAGTAATTCAACTCCTTTTTACACAACTAGGCCTGAACAGAAGAATCAAGCTCAAATAGGTGCAGTCCAAGGCTTTTTAATGCAATATCCCCCAGCTCAGTCACAGTGAGGAATTATTTCCTCCATAAACATAAATGGGCTTTGTCCATGGCAGGGGGTGGAGTGAGGTAAACTTTAGGGCCCCTTCCAACCCAAAGCATTCCATGATTCCATGTTTTATCCAGGGTATCTCAGCAGCAAATAAAGCCTGCAAGCAGAGTTCCTGGGAATGCTTTCCTGCTCTGTTAATACGTGCAAAAGGAACTTGGAAGTGTAGTGCTAGTGCAGAGTTTTGATCAGTTTGCTCAGAAAAAGCACCCACACAAAACTTCTCCTCTTTCCATCACTCCTCCTTTCCCTCCCCACCTTCCTGCTGCCCACTGAGCTTTCACTCTTTTCCAAAAGGAAAAATCCTGTGGAATTCTGCTAACGAAGTATAAATTGTTCCTGGTTATACATCATTAATTAAAATTAACCTTCATTTAATAGGCAGCTGATTAGAGGGCTGGAAATAGTTGTGGCCCTAGAATGAGGAAGTGCTTGTGTACATCCAGGTATGAAGGTTGCCTCAAGGGTGGTTGGATGAAGTAGTTTTAATTAATTAAAAAAAAAGAAAGCAGAAAGTGATGGAATGCACAATAATAATTTCTGTGGCGGAGGGGTTTTTGCCAAGATCAAATGGCAAAATACCCATCCTATTGGAAGTGGGGGGGATTGTGGGATTATTTCCAGGTTATCTCAGGCTGTCCCTTGTCCCTGCGACTTCCACATTCCCTGATGGAGCAATGCTCTGCTGCTTCCAGCAGGGATTCAAGGAAAACTCACCAGTGGAACCTTTCTGGCCCAAGCCCAGGCTGGCATTGCAGCTGAGTGAAAACAATTGTCTTCCTCGGGTGAAATGAGGGAAAGAGAATTGGATTTAGCCACTAAAATTGCTGGGATCATCCCTGGGATGAGGAATTACAGGATTGGATCTGAAAGGACAGGCTTTAGATTTTTTCCCTTCAGGTGATCTGGAGTTTGCAGTTCTGGAAAATCCTGCTGGCTTTTAGCATTCCACTCCGTGTTTTGGTTCCAAATCCTGCACTTGAGCTTTTTTTGGGGGCTGTTTTTGGGTATCACACTCTTTTGTAATCGCTTGGATGTTTTCTGAGGAAGAGGGAAGAAGTCTCTGCGGTTCTGATACCTGCACATTGTACATGAGAAATCCATGGAGTGTACAGGAAAATTGCTGAAGTTGGCAGATTGCTTAAGCCACATCAAGGCATTGCTCTATGTGGGTTCAAGAGATAAAATAATGCTGTTTATTCCAGAGGAGCCAGGGATAACATTGCCAGACTGGGGTTGGTAGCCTCCAGGGTCTTTGTTGCTGGATTAAGATTCAAACCAGGTTTTAATTCCAGTGTGTTCCCATTCTGATGGTCAGCTAATGATTGCACTATTCCTACATGGGTGACATCAAAACTGCAGGAGATTGCAGCTCATGAGCTGAATACATTCAGATTCCCAGAAATTTATAAAGAGAGGGGCCTCAAATTTCACATGGGGAAATGGGGAAATATGTAAGTGAGAAATCCAAAGTATTCTCTAGTGACTTGCACTAAATGAGTAAATTATACTTGCAAAATCAAGCACTGAAGCTGCAGATTGCTGTTCAGAGGAGCCATTTGTTAAAATTAGCTGTGTTGGCTGTGCATTCCTCAAATCCCAGTGCCCCTGGGCAGTGGGAATGTGCTGTTGGCATAATAAGGTCTCTAGAGGCTGGAGGGAGCAAATATCCCAGTGTGCTGCTGGGACAGGCTGTGGCCTTGAGACACCTTCCCCAACCCAGGATACACTCCAGGGAAGTTCATTATACTTCCAAAATTCGGGTTATTTACAGTCCTCTTTTGGAAAGCTTGCTTGCTTTCTTTTTGGAGAGCTCGGCCACGTGCTGTATCCACAGGCTCTGCTCCTTTGTCGTGGAAAAAGCAAAAACATTCCCCTGTCCCTGAGCAAACTGAGGAATGGCCAACAACCCTGCCTGAGGTTTATGAAAAACCAGAGGAAACACAGAGCTCCAGGGGAGACTCTCAGTCCTTTTTCTCTCAAACTCCTCAGTGAATCTTGAATTGCCAGGATGTGCAGGAACACTTCAGAAAACATCAACACATCCAAGTTTCAGCTCCAAATGTAGATTAGACTGGAGCAGGGGGAACGAGACCCATGTCCATCCCTACTATCATTAGAAAGGAGCTGGATAGAAGTTTGCATAAGCATTTAAGATGTTCCTCTGAAAGGGCTGGATAATAAACAGGCGTTGTCTTCCCCAGATGTTTGTGGAGCAATATTTATAATATTGGGTTAACCCCAGTGCCACTGCAGATACAAATTAATGACCCACTGTTCCCTTGCTGTA
The DNA here is from genome assembly GCA_013390045.1 of Picathartes gymnocephalus. Classification (NCBI taxonomy): domain Eukaryota; kingdom Metazoa; phylum Chordata; class Aves; order Passeriformes; family Picathartidae; genus Picathartes; species Picathartes gymnocephalus. The sequence goes on along the minus strand of WEKY01004232.1, from coordinate 65,773 downwards.
GTGCTTTGAAAACCCATCAGGTTTTCCTAGATGAACACTCAGAAATTATGGCTTATAATTTATTTTTCTCTCTTTCTGGGCGGCGATTAAGAGGTGAATAATCCTTCTCATTTATCTCTGTTCCAACAGGAGGGATATTCGAAACCATGGAAAATGAACCTGTTAATATTGAAGAATTGGCTTTCAAGTTTGCTGTCACCAACATTAATAGAAACAGAACACTGATGCCTAATACCACATTAACCTATGACATCCAGAGAATTAACCTTTTCGATAGTTTTGAAGCCTCGAGAAGAGGTAATTATCTCAATTACCGTGTCAGTTACATACGTGGTTTGTACTTTATACCTTTCCCCAGCCTGATCTGCTTTTCTGCTCTGCTTGTACCATGTCTACCAACAGGAACATAAAATTAATATTTTGAAGGTGTTTGAATTCAGAATCAAGCTGGGCTTGGAGCTGTCACGTGCTTTCTGAACAAACCCCTTTGCCCTGAGTGCATGCTGAGAGCCCCAGATGGCACGTGGCAAATCCAAGCCATTTTTCTTTCCAAAACATAGATTTGCCACCTGGAATTTGGCAGAAAAAACGATCACAGACTCACAGGAAGCACAGTGGGATGTCATAGCCCATAATTAGCACAGATACCCATTATTGGTAAATTATTTCCGCTGCACTTTACAGACCAGAGGCCAGTAGCCTCCCTGCCCTGAAATGTTAATGCTCAGTGGCTTGGAGAAAGAAATAAGTTTCTCTGTTATAAAAAACTGTAAGAATTGGAGTGGTCAAATTGGAAATTTTTTTGCCTGTTTTTTTTTTTCCCTGAGAAGGAAAATTACAGCCCAATTTACACTGATCTTATTGACTTGCAGGCCAAAGCTGAGAGGGGCAAAAGGTCACAACTTTCCTTAAGCTCTCCATGTGTTCCTTGGCCTTTAAGAGGCAAGGCTGAAGTTGGATAAAATGTTATAAAGAGTAGCCCGGTTCCTGGAACTGGATCAGCTGAAAGGCTGGAAAATAAAACTGCCTCACTTTAGAAACCAAGCTGGTGAGCTGTCACCTTTCAAACATCTACACTATCAAATTCTCCTCATGCTATTTCAGTTTCCTAGTAAGAGTGGAGAAAAGGAGAATGCTTTCAAAGAACATCAAAAAGAGCTTTAAACTGCATTTTTTGCATTCTTTTTCAGTTATCAGGTGCATGCTGGAGCTATATGCTATCGAATCTTGAGTGTAGTGGATTTGTAATCCATATAACCCAAGCTGCTACAGAATTTTAGATTCCCTGTAGAGTGAGAGTCTCTTCTGTGACAGTTGTGAAAGTGCCTTCTCCATTTAATATGCAGGAAGTTGTCAATCTACATGCAAGAAACTCACACAGACAGCAGTAATTTCTTCTCATCATGAATTATTGAAGTTATTTATGCAATTTGCACGTTAATACCTGTGATCCTTTAGAAAGGCTTCTGAATTAGACCTGGAAAGCCTGTGCACTTTATGGTGTCCGTAAAACACTCATTTGTAGCATGGAAAGAGAAAATAATTGATTTTCTGTCATATTCCATTACAGTCAGAGAGCTAAATATGAATTTAAAGAATCTCAGCTCATTGTGGAAGTCGGTGTATTTAATATTTCACTCAATCAGAGTAATTTCTGAACTTGCCACCCTCACAAAGAGAGCAGCACTGCAGCTCAGCTCAGGGCTTTGTCCCAGCTGGGATCCTTGTTAAAAACATTGGCAGTAAATTTTACCAATGGACAGAAACAACTGATATTACTTCATCTCCTGTCTGTCAGCCTGCAAAGACACGGGAGAGAAAGACAAATGCAAAGACAGCTCCGGGCAGGGTTCTTCAGGCTGAGACATGGGCACAAGGAGAAGGAAACCTTTGTTGATGTATTTGGCTGATTCGGAGGGGTATAAAAATGTCAGTGTGTGTCGGTTCTTGATTTCCCTGTGCTGTTACTGAGGGCTTTAGGCTTTCCTGCCCATTTTGTAAACCCGGATTAGGGAGAGCAGTGAGTTGTGGTGCCCTGTGCTGCTTGTGTTCCTGCAGCAGCCTGAAATTTGAGCAGATCACACAGGAAGAAAGGTGCCAGTCCCAGAGGGATCCGTGGAGAGCCTGCTGTGGCTCCAGGGATGTATTTCCTGACACTCTGCCATGGAACCTCATTCCTGAAATGTTCCTTTGGCAGCCACAGAGCTCCTGGTTCCTCCAGGATAAAGCCATTCTGAGAAAGGCGGTTCAGGAACCCATGTGCTCTCCAAGGTGGCGAGCAGAGAAGGTTTTATTTGTAGCAAGCAGGGTCTAGGATGTAATGCTGATCAGTAAAGCCATTTTCAGAATCACAACCAGAATCATGGAGGTTGGAAAGGATCCCTGGGCACATCAAGGCCAACCTGTGCCCAATGCCCACCTTGTCCCCAGCCCAGAGCACTCAGTGCCACCTCCAGCCCTTCCTGGGACACCCCCAGGGATGGGGACTCCAAAGCTCCCTGGGCAGCCCCTGCCAATGCTTAGCACCCCTTTCCATGAAAAACTTCTCATGCCATGCAATCCAAACCTGCCCTGGCCCAGCCTGAGGCCGTTCCCTCTCCTCCTGTCCCTGTTCCCTGGCAGCAGAGCCCGACCCCCCTCAGTGCCCCTCCTGGCAGGGAGCTGTGCAGAGCCACCAGATCCCCTCTGAGCCTCCTTTTCTCCAGGCTGAGCCCCTTTCCCAGCTCCCTCAGCCTCTCCCTTTACCCTCGAAAGGCCTCGAGAAGAAGTGGCACATCTCTCAGTGTGTCTGGGAGCAGCACAGTGCCCCGTGCTCCCTTGGGCGTGGCGGGGACGGATGGAGGACCAAGCCTCTGGGTGAGCAGCCCGCAGGCCCCTTGCCTGGCCCGCTAAGAGCTCCCTGTGCCCTGCTGTGTCCCCAGCCTGTGACCAGCTGGCCCTGGGGGTGGCCGCGCTCTTCGGGCCGGCGCACAGCTCGTCGGTCAGCGCCGTGCAGTCCATCTGCAACGCCCTGGAGGTGCCGCACATCCAGACCCGCTGGAAGCACCCCGCCGTGGACAACAGGGACGCCTTCTACATCAACCTGTACCCCGACTACGCCGCCATCAGCAGGGCTGTCCTGGACCTCGTGCTCTACTACAACTGGAAGGTCGTCACCGTGGTGTACGAGGACAGCACGGGTGAGTGGTGCCGGCCTGCAGGGCCCTGCTGCTCTCAGCGGCCAGCACCCCCTGCCACAGCTCGCTCTGCCCTGCCCTCTGCACTTTGCCCGGCTTACAGGAGGGAAACCCCTGGCCTGCTGCTGCCGCGGCTTTTGGAAAGCTGCTTACTTCACCAGACCTTGGGAAGGAGCCTCTGGGGTTTAAATATTCAATCTCATTTTGCTCCCTGTTTGTGGAACCCGTAACAACTTCAAACTGATCCCAGAATCCCAGAATCCCAGAAGCTGGGTATCTCCCAGTCCATGGGAGCACGTGACACAGAACTCTCCAGGTGGGTTCGGGAAGCCTCCAGAGGTGGAGACTCCAGGCCCTCCCCGAGCAGCTGTTCCAGGGCTCTGCCCCCTCCATGGACAGGAGTCCTTCCTCAGGTTGAGGTGGAACTCGCTGTGTTTCAGTTCATGGCCACTGCTCCTCATCCTGGCACTGGCACCACTGGGCAGAGCCTGGCAGCATCCTCTGACAGCCCTCAGGGACATTTGTGTGCATTGGTGGGATGGTTGTGTGGATTGGTGGGATGGTTGTGTGGACTGGTGGGATGTTTGTATGGATTGTTGGATCCCTTCTCAGCCTTCCCTTCCCCACACTGACCAGGCCGGCTCTCTCACAAGAGGGATACTCCAGACCCCTCATCATCTTTGTGCCCCACCCTGGACATTCTCCAGCAGCTCCTAGATAAATCTTCTAGACAGAATAGAAACAAGGAGAGGTCTTTTCCAGCCCGCCCCATGACCAAGTTGGCATTCCAAAACACCAGGTTCTGTGTGCCTGCTCAGCTACAAAAATGCCTGATATTAAAGAGATTTCATTTGCAGAGGTATTTAGAAAGTAAATTAATCATCAATCATCTTATTAACTCGGAGTCAGGAAAGTAAACATGTCAGCTTTGATCAGTATAAATAGTCCTTGGATTTGGGGTTAGAGTGAGGCCACTTAACTCAAGCTCTTTTATTTCTCATCCCTCGTGTTTGACCTCATTGCACCACAAGAAATAAAACCACATTGGCCAGGTTGGATGGGGCTCAGAGCGCCCTGGTCTCATGGGAGCTGTCCCTGCCCAGGGCAGGGGGTGGCACTGGATGGGCTCAGGGGGTCAGGCTTTTGCCATGTCCTCCAGAAAAACAGCTGCAGCTCTTTCCACTGCTGCTTTGCTTCTCCAGGACACCACAGCTGGCCTCCATCTCCATGTGGCAGCAGGAAGCGTTGGGAAGGTCCCAGTATGACATGACCAAAGGAGATATTTTAAGGCACACAGTAATTTCTTCCCCCTAAAAGGAGAGGGAGGTGCGTGGGCAAATCCTTTTTTTTTTTTTTTTTTCTTTTTTTTTTTTGTGCTTTTCACCACACTTTCACACCACTCAGTACTTTTTGTTGCTGGGAGGACAAACACCAGTTCTCAGTGTGAGATGTGGATGGGATGAAGGCTTCCCTGAATGCCAGACTCCTCCTATTCCCAAATGTCAGTTTTCCCTCCTGGAGCTGCCATCCCAGGGCACTGCAGCCAGGAGTGAGCACTGGCCCAGCCAGGTGACACCAACTCCCTTGGCAGGGGGTGCTGGGAGCCCATTCCCATCATAACCAGCTCCAGTGGGTTCCTGTTCACAGCTGGCTCCCAGCCAGGCCCCGCTCCCTTTTCCAGCTGAATGCTCAGAATGTTTTATATTCTCTATTGATGGTTGACACTTGAAAACCTGCGAGGAACAGGCCCTGCAGGCGGGGGGAGAGCAGCTTTTGCCCAAGCTTTTCCCTTGCCAGGACTCGAGTGAAAGCCAACAGCCCTGGACTCAGCAAGCCCTGAGAACCTCGGAGGGAAGAGGGAGCTTTGTCTTGCCTTAAATGTGCCATTCAACCAGGGGCATGCACACCCCACACAAATATTATCCCCACTCCCAGCAGGAGAGGCAGGAGTTCCTTCATTTTAATAATTTGTTTGATTTTTGTTCAAGAAGTGCTCCTTGCCCGTGTTCTCTCTCTGCCTCTGCATATTTTTAAGGCAGCCTTTTGCTTCCCCTCAGCAGGAGATCAGGAATTTTTGTGGGCGAATTGCATTCATGGATAATGAGAGGCTGTAATCACACACCTCAAAGAACTCCTAACAATCCTGCCTCGGTTTTGGAGGCAGTGCAAATTACACAGGAGTGCTGAATTAGCCAGTGGAACTGCACTGTGTTTGAACACTTGGACAAGGCTCTGGCTGAGCTCCACTGGCTTCAGCTAAGGTGTGTAAAGCTGTGCCAGCTGAACACAGAGTCTGAGAAATCACCTTCTGTGTCTGAGGATGTGGAGCTGGATCTCTAGACATTCTGTAAGATCTCACAGCTGCTGAGTGACATCAGACAGCAAAGTTAGGAGGAGGTTTCCTTAATTTTATCTTCTTGCTGTTTGGTATTGGAATAATAATGAGCTGCCAAGGAAGAAGCCTTATGTGCTTTTTGTGTCTCAATTTAAACACACTACAGTGTGTTTATATTGTATTTCATCAGTGCAAACATATCCTGTAGTCAACCAGCTAAAAACACCTTTCAAAGTATTTAGATGTTGAAGCCAAGTATAAACATGGGAATGAAAAGCTTTAATGATATTAGCTAGGAGGCTGGCAAATATGGAACTAGCAATTATCCTTAGGGAATGTGGAGTGTGAGAGACCCTGTTTAGCTGACAATAAATCCTCGTGGCACGCGATGGTGATCGTATCATTGCCTGTCATTTTTAGGTCTAATCCGCCTGCAGGAGCTCATCAAAGCCCCTTCCAGATACAACATTAAAATCAAAATCCGCCAGCTGCCCTCTGGGAACAAGGATGCCAGGCCTCTGCTGAAGGAGATGAAGAAGGGCAAGGAGTTCTATGTGATATTTGATTGCTCACATGAGACGGCGGCAGAAATCCTCAAGCAGGTACCGGGGACGGGGAGGCAGAGCTCCACGTGAGCCTTGTACCCTGGAATCTGGCAGCCTCTCTGGTTTCCTCTTGCTGGGATCCACTAAAACCAAAGGGCCAGGGCTTGTGGGTGCAGGGACAGAAGTCCCAACAGAAGGGGCAGCAGCCCGGGGCTGCAGGCAGCCACTGCCATCCCCAGGGAGCCCCATGTGCATCCTGCAGGAGCAGACAGGCTTTTCTTTCTGACATTCCAGGTCCTGCCTGACTAGGGACATCACTTCATGTGTTTCAGCTTGTCCTGGTTTAATCAATACAGTTTCTATTTCTTTCCCATTAAAAAAAAAAAAAAAAATAGAGGCAGAATCAGAAGAATAAAGTATCCTTTAAAACATTAAGGGAGGTGGTTGTGCAAGGGCTGGCCCAGCCTGAGTGTGAGATTTGGGCAGCCACAGCAGGCAAGGACAAACAGAGCCTGACATTGATGGGCTGGGATGTTCCCAGGGGCACCCAGGGAGTGGTGGGAATTGGAATTTACTGGTGTCAGTTGCTGTGTATTCCTCGACAATCAAAGTCTAAAGCACTGGCTCCTGCAGTTCGTTGACCTGCAGGAAATAATTCCAAGCAAACCGTACATTGTGAGGGCAGTTCCCTTCTTGCTGCACCTGTAGGGATGAGGGAGGAGTTGATATTTTTCCTGCCAGTCAATCTGATGGGATACCCTGATCCCAGGAGAGCACTAGAGAGCTTCCACTGACTAACTGCTCATAAAGGTCCCTTTCTGCTCCCATCCCAGAATGTTTTACTGAAATATTTAAGTTCTGCAGAGCAGCTTTTTGTGCAAAAGTTGGTAAGGCAAGTTACTGCATTCATGTGTGAAGCCTGCAATCTTCTTTTCCAAGCTGGAGAAACTTGGGATTTGCAGCATCCCAGATCATCTGCAGCACAGAATAGCTGTGAGCTCGCAGGGTGAGATTTCCTGCTCTCAGGAATGCTGTCCTGCAGTAAATGTTAGGATTTTCTCGGGGTGGGTGGTTTGAGGTGCAGGGGTGGGGAGGGCACTGCAGCAGCACTGTCTGGCAGGGGGGCTGGGCTGTGCCCCCACTCTGCTCCCTGCAGGGCTGCCCCAAAGCATCCCCACTTTTGGCTGCTTCAAAAGGAGATTTGTGGGGGAAGAGTTGAGCTGACGACACAGATTTGGAAGGACCTGCAAGAGGAAGGTGCAGATGTCTGGCACACTGCAGGAGGCACAAAACTTCCAATATGCCAGGCTGAGTATGGAAAAAAACCGAAAAAACAAAACCCGGGTGTCAAATGAAGAGGAGGGAGTGCTGAAAGATGCACTAAAGCAGGGCAAAGCAGCAGCAGAGCGTGTGTGGGATATGGATCAGCCAGACAAGTGACAGGCTGCAGATACAGATAATGCTCCCCAGTGCCTGAAGAACTGGGGGAAGGAGGGGGAATGACAGTGTGGGAGAAAACAGGAAAATTGAGAGAGGTACACCTGTGGGTCAGCGCTGTGGGAGAGGAAACAGCATAAATATAGGCTAGAAAGAAAGAGAAAATGGCTTTTCTGTGAGCCAGTTGTGTGGCTGAGTGCAGATGCTTGCAGCAGTAACTCAGGGGTTGAGTTCCTCGCTGCCAGGGCAGCTGTGAAATGGGCAGGCATGGAGGGCTCTGAATTCCCGTGGGACTCCCCTGATTGCAGCTTACGGGAGGAGCCCTGGTTCACCTCCCCACCCCTGCACTCACAAACCCCTCTGTCATCTCACCCTGGATGGAAGCAAGATATCAAACACTGCAGAAATCATTTCAAGGAAACTCTGTGATACCAGTAGAGAATATTTCTGACTTTGCAAACAATCCAGTAGATGTCATGGGAAACACAGGTGGTGTTGTTAAATTATGTAACATTTCTAACAGGAGCAGGACTCGGGGTCACCTAAAGCTGTCCCCAGAGCAACTCTTTCTTGTCTGTTCACTGTGTTTAGGTGCTGCTGTGGGTGTTTATAGCCCATGGAGCAGGGAGGGTGGCACTGCTTGTTTCCCAGGGAGGGAGATACCCAAAAGTTCCTCTGGGAGCAGAAGGATTAGCACAGAAACGTGCTGGAGCTGTGCTGGCAGTGTGTGCACCAGGACACCTCTTCACTCACCTCCTCCAGCCTTTGCTTTACAAAACACCACAAAAGACAGATTTCTTCTCTAATTTCTGCTTATTTATGGCTTCCAGTAAAACCCCAGCAAGCCACGCTTCCTTGTGTGCACAACAAGAGCAGGCGAATCAATAACCTAATTTAACCAAAATACAGAGCCTGCACACAGCTGAATGTGCTGTTCCCTGAACTCCCACATTTCCCCTTCTTTCTGACATGCTCAGAGAACCTGGATTTCCTCAGTCCCTGACCAGCCCAGCAAGGTCTGACCCTCCTTTGCTGGTTATGGCATTTACCTGGAATATTTGGTGGACAGAGGGTTGGGGCCTTGTCTGCATTAGGCATCCCAAGTAAATTAAATCTGGCTCTTGCAAATTGCCACCTGTTTTATGCACAAATCCTGCAATTTATCCTGCACACTATTTAGTCTGATACTGCCTTTTGTAAGAGGAACTGGGCTGAAGAGCTCGAGTTGTTGTGCTTAACCCTCAGTTTGTTCCAACACACTGGGAACGGACACAGCTTTTACTGCTAGGCAAGCTCACCTCTCAGAAAGTACATCCCTGCTAACCTTAAATTACGTACTGCTTTCTTCACACCCCCAAAATACATTTGAGGAAGTGTACTGTATATTTAATCAGGTTTAAGGCTCTCACAGAGCGTCCTGGAGAGACGATGTGACAGACAACGAGAAGAATCATTAATTCCATTCCTACAGAAGGCTGAAAACCGGGTGTCACCATGGTACAGTAATAGATGTGAGAATAGAAAACTTCAGGTCCTGACTGTGCTCCTTCCAGGAACCTGGTAGGTAGGCTGGAGCCCACTCCCTTTTAAGAAAAGGCAGGATTAGCTCTGTTCCCACTTCCACGGGAGAAATACCAATGGCAGATCCCCCAGGTGCCCCCATGTGGGTGAGAAGCAGGGATGGACTGGCCTTAGAAAACAGTGGGGATAATTAATTGGAAAATGAAATGCATTGATGATCATGAAATTAAATAATAGCTCGAGTGAGGGAAATGCAGAGGGAAAGCAGGCACAGGATTTGGTGCAGTTCCCACTAATGCACTTTCCCATCATTCCTGCGTCAGCCCGCCTCGAAGGCAGACTGACAATGGATCTAAATGAGGCAGGGAGTTTTTTACAAGTTGAACAAATGCAAGTTAGAGCTGGGATGCAATTCAAGCAAGAAACAGGGTGCCCAAAAGAGATTTGCAGGCATAAGAGAGAGTATTTTTATCCAGTCTCTGTCAGCTCCCCGTATATAATTTGACCACTGATACTTTTTTGTATTCACATTGTGGTTCATGACCCACAGCTGAAAGTGCACAGCTGCAAAGGACAAGGCCCAAACTCCTGATCTGGAATGGATAATTAGAGATGGGAGAGTCTTTATCTCCCATTGTCCAACCATATCTGAGGTTGGCTGAAGAACAAACGCTATACAGGGAAGGCTGGGCAGGAGGTGTACAAGGAGAATATTTGAGGCTGATTTCCCTAGTTTACATTCATCTGAGTTCCACTGTAAGTAAAAGCTATTATTATTTAAATAGGACATTTGTATCAGGTGCATAATTATTTACATAATTACAGGCAAAGTTATTTAAATAGCAGTGTGCAATGAAAGCTCATCCCAGTTTCCTGTGGGCAGGCACACAGAGATGTTTCCTTCCCCCCTCTCTGCTGGGCTCCTTCTCTCTTTCAGGTCACCTGCTCTGTGGGAAGCTTTGCCAGGTGCTCCAGGGGTGTCCCAGCCTGAAATCCATCTTTGCTCCAAGCAGGCTCTTATTGCCCTGCTCCTGGGAGCTGCTGGGAGCTGCTTTCCTGTGTCTGCTGTGCTGCAAACACTCAGCAGAAGAGCCCTGGAAACTCCTGTTTACTGACAGGAGCATCCAGGGAATTAAGGCTCAGCAGTTATTGATGCTTTGGCATGTCCAGCATGATTCTCAGCATTCCTTTTGCTTTTGCTTTGACTTGATTCCATCTCCTGTTTTCCTGCATTGAAGCATTCAATTGTCCTTCAGTGGGAATTTCACTTAGCAGCCATATTGCCCTTAGACATAAATTATTCTTGCAAAGTCTGGTTGATCCATGAATAAAAAGCCCCTGTTTCGTATCTAATGAACATGTCACAGGCATGTCTAAGTGCTAAATAATTGTTAGCTAATTATCATCCTTAATGACCGAGAGAGGGGAGTACAACCGGTTGAGGGACTTTGTTTCTGTTTGCTGTGGGGCCTTGGGGGTTTTGCTTGTTTTTCGGGCATTTTTTGTGCCTTGCTTCGGCGTGATTTTGCTTTAAGAACAAAGCTGTAGCATGGCTTCTGCAATCACGGTCATTCACAGCTCTGCGTGCCCCCTGCCAGCTCTGCTCACACGGCATTGCCTGGTGACCAATATTCTCCTAAAAGCTTTGATCCAGAGTGTGTCCAGGAGGCAAACCCTCCCGTCAGGCTGCTCTCCTCGCATCTGACAGGAGAGCTGTCCTGCCCCAGCTACCTGGGCACCTGCAGCACGGCAGCTGCAGCAGCACAAGCTGGGAAATGCTTCCCAAGCACCCAGGCTACCCTTGGGAATCACTGTAGTAAATGTGTCTGGCTGCCTCGTGTAAACCTGTATTTTAGGGCATCATGTGGGGTGGCATTGTCCGTGCAGGCAAGTTGGAGTTTGCATTCTCTGCTACCAGAAGTGCAGTGGCCTCTCAGCTTTCCTGCCTCAGGCTGCAATCCAAGCTGGAAGGAATCAGGAATTTCAGTCTGGGCATTTGGATCCCCCCCTGTGTAAACCGATGAGAACTTGCTTCCACCCTAAAGCACCACCGTGGGCTGACTGCAAACATCCTGCAAAGCACCAAAGACATCTGGGCATCTCCTGGGCTTAAACCACATTTGTTTAACCTGGCAGCTGCTCTGAGCCCCACAGGGTCACAACTGGGCTGTTTCAGTCGTTTCAGCTCAAAGGAGATCTGCATCATAAATATCCCATAACTTTGGCAGCTCCTTCCCAAAGCCACAGAAATCCAATGGCTCCAGGGAGGGGGACTGGGTGCAGCCAGGCCAGCTGGGAAGCACAGCACACAAAAGTTCCCCTGGATGCAGCCCTGTGTTGTTATCTGTGCATAAACAGGGAAGGGACAGCAGCCTCCGGCTTCTTCTACAGGTAATAAAACAGCTCCAAGAAACAGAAGAGGATTAATAAAATCAGACATAAAAAAGGCAATTTTGATGTGTGAATCCAGTGGAGCATTTCAATGAAATAGTTGCCTTCTGGCTTGACTTTTAGTGGCTGGAAACGGATCAGTTGTTTGCGATTAACACTGAGCTGGTTTTATTATCTGCTGCAGCTCAGAAACTTCAGGGGTTTCTTTCTTCCTTTCTTTTTCTTTCTTTTTTTTTTTTTTTTTGTTTATGTGCAGAATTGCCATAGACAATCACTCAACTGATGTTCAGAGGTTTCTGCCAGGAAAGGGAATTTTGGCCAGCCAAACCCCACTAATTCCCCGTGCCTTTCAAACAGTTATTCAGGCACTCCAAAAACTGTCCTAAAAGAGAACTAATAGCAGATCCTGTGATTGCTGGGATCAGGACTGAACAGGAGTTAACCTTGCTTGGTGCTGCTGTTGTGACAATGAATTCCTCAGCAGATTCCCAGTTTATAATTCCTCCTCCTCACAAGATCCCAGAGAGGGCAGAATTCTCCCATCATGGTGAGAGCATGTGGGGATGTGGGGACAGGTGGAGGAGGGCTGGGGGAGGCTGTGGAGCAGCCTGGTACCCACACACCTCCAAGGTCATGAAAGAACTCCCACTGATTTTTGTAAGCATTCCCACTGATTTGGGAGGGAGTAAACCACATCCTTCAGGAACTGTCCTGCAGTGCAAGGCATGGGAAGGAAAACCTCGTCCTCCTTTGCCCAAGGGGGCTGTCAGTGTCCATTTAGACCTCCAGAAGGTCAATCCAGCCAAAGTTTCTTCCATCCCAGTTGTTTTGGCACCCTCCTGCTGACCCACATTCCCCAGTGCACTTAAAGAAACTTCTTTCTATCTTCCTCCTTTACTCCTGAGCCCTCACCAGTGTCCTGTTCTCACCCAGCAGCAGAATACAAAACCCTGCCCCTCAGCACTTCTCCCTACAAACTGTGTTGTCTGCTAATAAATTCCTTTTTAACACTTCCAGACTGCAGACTAAAGGACTTTAACAATCAGCATCTCGTTATCTCTAGTAATTTTTCTTGTCCTGAAAGTTTTGCAATCTTTAATCTCTTTCCTCAGCAGAGGTGATAAAAACACCATTTAAATACAACAGGATATTTTTGGCTCCTGAAGAAAAATGTAGGGTTTATTGCAATCAAGCTCTCATAACCCATAATGTGTTTAACCCTTGCTTTTCAAAAGGCACACTAGGAGCTTACAGAGTAAAGTACCTTCACCTTTCCATCTCTTTCACAGATTCTCTCCATGGGAATGATGACAGAGTACTACCACTACTTTTTTACAACACTGGTAAGGAATGCTCTAAAGCTGTGGGGGTGAATGTTCTCTGTTGCAGAAAAGACAGCTAAATTTTCCCCTTTTTCTAGGAGATTTTTGTTGCCATGAGTCAAGGAAACCCCTGGAGAATGGGTGCTAACACTCCTTAGGAATATCAGGACCCCCAATTTTGTAAGGAAGCTGTTTGGCCCCATTTCTGGGGCTGGCTAACACTTGAATGCAGTGACAATGAATTGCAGTATGCTGATGAAGGAGAAACCATCAGCACAGATGGACCAGAGTGAAACAAAATAAAGAATGAATGGCTTTGCACTGTGGGCAAAGCTGCTGGTTCAGCACTGTTTAATTGTTTCATTTACTTACAAAAACACAAAATCACAAATGGATAAATACACTCAGGAAATTTCATAATAAAAGCAAACCCCTGAGTTTTCACTGATGGTACAAACACAACTTGGGAGGGTCCTACACGGTTCAGTCCCCTCAAATGCCCATTGTTTTCCTGCCCTGTAAATGCCAGGCTCTGGAGCACGTGCAGCCAGCACTGACATATCCATCCCACAGCCTGGCACAGGCCCTGGGGAGGCAAAATGGGATTTATAAGCAGGCAAAGCACAGCACTTGCTGTGTCTCTTGGAATTTTCCTCCCCTGAGCTGAGAAAGAAGCTTGACTCTGGCCAGCTAATTCCTCATGTCGGCCTGTCAGAGCTGCAGTGCTGCTGTAAATTAAAACGTGCAGGTCGCTTGCAAAGCAGTTCTGCTGTGGAAAACTGATATTTTCAATCCAAACAGCAGATGTGTGGCTTTTGTCACCCATCTCACACAGCTTTGGCCCGGTCATGTTTCAGACAGGAGCAGCCTTGGAGGGCAGCCAGGGTGGGCACAGGGGAAAAGCCCCCACAGTTTCCTTTAAAACCAGTTTTGTTTGTGTTCTTGCTGGCTGCTCAGGACCTGTTTGCACTGGACCTGGAGCCCTACAGGTACAGCGGGGTGAACATGACGGGCTTTCGGCTGCTCAACATCGAGAACCCCCACGTGTCCTCCGTGGTGGACAAGTGGTCGATGGAGCGGCTGCAGGCCCCCCCCAAGCCTGAGACAGGGCTCCTGGATGGCATGATGACAGTAAGTGAGCAGCCACGCTGGCAGGGGCTGGCAGAGGGACAGTTCACCTGCAGAGTGCTGTCATTCATCTCATTGCTGCCAAAAACTGAATTGCTGCCTCGCTTCTCCCATCGCCCTCTGCACTGTGCGGTGGAAAGCACAACAGAAAATGGAAGTGCCCGGGCAGGTGCAGGGTTTATAACCTGCAGGGGCACACACCACACCTGTGGGAAGGGAGGAGCATTTTCAAATGGGTAAAGTGCCCTTTCTCTTCATTTCCATCGCTACAGAAACTCTGGCTTTTGAGATGTAATTTAAAGATAGATGAAAGGTATCATCAAGGCAGGGAATTAGGATTCCTCCCTAGCACTCCCCCAAGAAGGAAAGGAAAGAATAGGAACGATTACATGGACAACATGACTCCATTCAGTTTGGCAGGGTGAAGGGTTGCCATCTCTTTGCAGCATGAGATAATGTATCCCACGGACTGAGTGGAGCTCAAAGCAATAAGAAATAGACTTTATTGCAGATGATTGCAGGGAAAATTTGGGAGTGTTTTTAACATCCTGAGGAGAAATGCATTAAGGGTGCTGTCCCTGGCATTGCACACACTGGTGCTGCTTTGAGCAGTCTCTCTGTGCTCACTCATACCCAAAGCAGGGAGAAGGTTGTCCCTGGGAATTCCTGATAGGAATTCATACAGAAATCCCCTAAATACAACACTGGGAAAAGCAAAGTTCTCACCTCTCTTCTGCTCTCTTTGGTATCCCTGCCTCTTGTCCTCTCCTTTGCCTCTCCATAATCCCAGTGTCCTTGCTGCTCTGACACAGCACCAAGGGAAGCCTCTCCCTCCTTGCTGGCATCATTTCCATATTCCCAGCAGCTTCCACGATTCCCCAGTTTGATGGAGAGCTGCACCACTGCTGCATTTCATTTGACAATAAGGCTGTGACAGGCGGCACAGTGCATGGAGATCAGGACTGTACATCCTGTTATTAACTAAGGATTTATCCCTCCTGCTTCATGCTCTTCTGTTTGCCCTGAAAGCAGCTTGTGGGAAGACAGCAGGGCACGAGCAAGACAGTTCTGATTTCACATCCTGCTGGATGCCCAAACTGCACCCAGAGGCAGAGCTGCTCTAATGACATCTCTGGCGTTCTCTGCAGTGGTTTAAGCAGCACACAAAAATCAGAAAAACAAGTCCCAGCACTGACTCTGAGTCTCTTTCTCCTGACATAACAGCACAGAAATCAGGGTGAGGTGATTGACTTTGGCAAACGAGGTGGCCGGTTGCACCCTACAGCCCTAAACAGAGCCACGGTGAGGGGAGAGGTGACAAGCCGAGGGAGGTGGCACAAGCTCCCCGCTGGTACACAAAGGAGGGACAAGTGACCAGTGGCACAAGGACAGCACTGAGCAGCCAGGCCTGGCAGTGCTGCAGACACTGGGGATGCTCTGTGCGGTCAGGGCAAGGCACCAGTGCTCCCAGACAGAACAGAGTGAGGACAGAGCAGCTTTCTCACCAAGCATCTCCTCCCGGGGTCTCTGGGCCTGGGACACAGGCAGAGCCAAGAAAATCCAACCCTGAGTGCCCAGTGCAGAGTAAAAACTGAGGTCTGCTGACACTGATGGGAATATTTCCATCGATTTTGAGCGATTTGGGGTCAGCCTTTGATTCCCTGAGTGTGCTTGGAACAAACAGTCTGTTGTGAGATGCTTCACAGTGAGAACAGCCGGTATTGTCTCCTCCGGCTTGACTCATCACTCACACTGTTTTCTGATCTCATCATTTGCTCCCATTGTGGAGCATTATTTTGGGCAGATTCTGACAAGCACATCAAGACCAGTTCCTCTTCTGCACTATCTTAAGATTAGTCCTTAAATTCAGATACATTTGAGCAAAACCCTCCGTAACTGGTAACACTGAGGCTGTTGTAATTTACTCAGGTAAATGGCACAGACAAAGAATTGAATGTATTAATTTCCCAGAGGAGTTGCATGGAAAAGAAATAGAAAAATGATCAGTTCCTATAGAGTAGTCCTGTTTCTCATCTGCAGCTTAATTATTCATTAACTTTACCTGAAAGGTAATTTGTGCAGCATCTTTAAGGGAGACACAGCCATTCTCACCTCACTGCGAGGGCACAGAAGCACAGTGCAGCTGAAGATGAGACTTTCCTGAAGTGACAAAGTGGGACAGAGTGTGTCATCTCAGTTTGAGGCCGTGCCTTTAAACCAATAAACCCACTCTCAAAAGACACACAGATACACAAAGAGCACCCAGGAATTTTCATATCTGAATTTTTGGGGTAAAATTCCAGGATCTAAGGGCTGTAGTGGGAAGTTAGATGTGTGAGTCCAACTTAATGCCCCAAAAACACACCTCCAAAGGACAGATCCCCTCTCTCTAGGACACCATTACACATATTTGTACCAAACCCCAGGATCCTCGAGGGCTGCAGGCTTGGAGGCAGCAGCTACCTGGGCAGTGGGATGTGTTCCAGGTGATCAGTGGGATTGGTTTCCCTGGAAAACACGGCCAGCCTGCCCTGTTGGGAAGGAAGCAATCCCACAAGTGCCATGAGAAGAGTGTCTGATACACCTGTGACTTCTTAAAACCCCTCTCCTGCCTGCCTGGGACCCCCGACCACCCTGTCCCCGTAGCCACCCGGTGTAAAGTTTCCCTCCCAGTGCTGAAACACTCTGAAATCAATAGGCAGCAGTGGATTTCGCTGCTCCTGAGGGCTCTGTGGCGAGCCCAGCAGTGGCTGCTCGCCCCGAGCAGCGCAGGGAAGGCGCTGGCAGCAGGGGCAGCCCCAGCAGACGCTGACCCGGGCCGTGTCTCTGCAGACGGAAGCAGCGCTGATGTACGACGCCGTGTACATGGTGGCAGTGGCCTCGCAGAGAGCCTCCCAGATGACTGTCAGCTCCCTGCAGTGCCACCGGCACAAGCCCTGGCGCTTCGGGCCCCGCTTCATGAACCTCATCAAAGAGGCAAGTGCGCGACCCCTGGGGATGCTCGGTGGGATGCTCCCTTTCCTCCTCCCGGCTCGCGTTGCTGCTCCCGGTCCCGGTCCTGGCTGTGCTCCTGGTTCTGGCACCCGCAGGGTCAATTCTCCCTCACCTTCATGGCAAAACCCCCTGATTTACAGGTACAAGGATCTGCCTTCCATTCTGGTCCTACCAAGCTGCTAAACCCTGGCTGTGACAGCCTCAGACTAAAACACCTCCCGGGTTTTTGACTCGGTTGATGTTTGTTGTGGTTGTTGATCATTTCTAAAAATACGGGATAACTACAACAGCCATTCTGGAAACGGAAAGAAAAGTGAGTCTGTAGCTCTGTCCTTGCTTCACTGTGTAATTCCAATTGTTTTGCAGGTTTTTTGATCAGTGATCAATATCTAGAAATACATCCAGTATTTCTAAAGAAGGAAATTGCTGACACATTCCTGCAGCAATGCACTCTCTTGTAAGAATCCATGATGGAACTTGATCCAGAGATGTCCTAAAAATACACACTTTTGTTGAAATGCCTTCATTCTTTCAAAACTTCAGGTTTTATTTTGAATTTCAAATGGAAAGCTTTCCTTTAGGGAAGTGTGGAAATGAAAATTGGAAATTGCATGGAGTGTCCCACATATGTTTTACCTTTTCCCCACCCCAGTCCCTGCATTTGAAGAATAATTATAATGAAATTGAACATTAACAAAAGACTTTGTATCAGTGAATAAACCTGCAGTGATGCCCTACTTATCTGGGGGGGGTGCTGAGTATAAAACTAAGGGTTCCAGAAGCCTAAACCAGAATACTTTGCCCAAGAGTACCAGATGTTCCCCAGCAGATCAATTCAAAGCCTGAACAGTGACACAGCTCTCATTTCTCATGGACAAGCAGCTTCTCTTGCATGGAGTGAGATATGGGAGCTAATTACTGATGGCCTTACAGATAGAGTCTCTCATGGTCAGTAAAACACTGATTTAAATACTCTGAGAGTCTTATCTTCCTGTGACTGTTGTAGCCAAAAAAGGGTGGTTGTTAAAAGCAGAGGATAAGGTTTAATGAGACCGTATTGCATTTCTTGTAAAGCCTAAAACAACAGCTGGAAACAAATAACAAATACATTTGGACCTCCCTAGATCATGTTAGGATCTGGTTTGTTCAACAGGGATAGAGGAACTTTATAAATTAGGAATCAGTGAATAGGCAGGGGGAAAATAAAGTCAAAGAGGCAGAGTGATAGCTTGGGCCCACATAGATAGAATTTAATTTTCCTGTTTTGTGATGTGGTACTGGCATTCTGTGAAGGCATTTTACAGACTGATCTAAAGACAAATATTCTGTTCTCCAGTCTAAATAAACCAGTTTCAGACAAAGAGTTTGCCTGCAGTGGTTCCTGCAGATGCCGGAGTTAACAAGAGTTTCAGTGGCTCCCTGGTGAGTTTCTGCATTTTATTATGGTGGTGATAAGAACTGAGGTCACCTCATTTGCTTTGTGGGTCAGGGCTATGAAATGTCTGGGATCAAAATCTCTGCAACAGCCTACTAAGGAGCTTTTAATGAAAAGTAAATCCTTGTCAGAAGCTGTCTCTCAGTGAGCAAAGTCATTCACAAGTGAAGGATGTTCTAATATTTGAGCCCTTCTGGAGGCATTTGCAGGGAGTGCCCCTCACCCCTGCTCAGAGGGAAAAGGAGTTGTTGTCTGTCTGCAGAGGGAGAACAGGGAGAGAAAGGATGATCCCACCTTTCCTGAAGGACAAATGGCTGTGAACATGCAATATGTTTATAACTGAATGATCAAATTCTGGTCATGTCCCCTCTAAAGCATAAGGAAAGGCCCCAGATTATGATGGTTTTTCAATTGTCATCCAAACCAGTGTGAGCTCCCCTCATTCAAATCCAGCCACAATTAAAAGAACAACTGCAGAGAGAAGGATAGAGATGCAGATTGGATTCTGAGTGACTGCTAAATGCCCTCAAGCAGAATCACAGAGAAAAATCTGAGAGATTGAAAGAGATCTGAGGAGATTTCAGTTGCTGTTGAGTTTCTGACAAGACCCATGCCAAGCACTGAGACCAGGAGTGAGAGCAATCCATCTGCATTCAGTACTGGAAGGAGAAGGAACTGGAGGTTTTTCATTACAGTAAAAGTAGAAATTTAAATTATGACAGAAGGGAAAGCAATCCATCTGCAGAGGTGTCCATCAGTTTGTTCTGGTTCTGACTGGCAGCATCTCCAAACACAGGAGGAGCACAAAGAACCTTGCAAGAGAACAGAACATTTCTGTTGTTTAATGGTCTTTGATCGCTCCCAGGGTCAGCATGTCAGAGTGTTTTCATGGCACTTCAGCCCTGCAGAGTGGAACCAGAAAAAGGAGAGAGCAGTACAAGGCTCCGATGCCAGGAGAGCCAGGAGCTCCCCACACCCCCTGCTCTCGGAGAGAGGGGCTGGGGGGCAGCACTGAAATCTCTCTAGGTGAGACTGGGAAAAGATGACAACGTTTTTCTCCAAACATGAAATCAAATCTCTTCTGCTGCATCTTTTTCATTGCATTTTAGCACGGAGCCAGTGACAGGGTCTGTGGGTGCTGGCTGAATTTATTCTCTGGGCTCTGGTGCTGCAATATTCAGTTACATCAAATTAAAACTGCTGTTTACTTTGGTAGGGCTTCTCTCACCAGATAATTTAATACTAACACTTGATTCACTTCCCCTAAAACAATCTTTTTTCTTTGTTTCACTTGTCATAAACTTTACTTCTTGTCCATGAAGTGCATTTCTGCTATGAGCCTATTACTGGCTGTTGCTTTGACCTGAAAACTCCTAATTAGGAGAGCAAACAAAACATCCTGCATCCCCTGGTGCTTTATTAGGAAATAAAGCTCAGCTTCCCAAGAAGACAATGTATGGCTGAGGGTAATGTCAACAGGCATTCTTATTCTGAAATCAAATTTCAAGTGGAAAAACACTTATTTATGGAATGATCTATGTCCAGGTGGCAAAGTAATTGCAGGATTGCATGCTGAGAATAAATATATATTGAATTGATGAAAACTAATAAAAAATTATCTGTAAGGTACTGATACTGTGGTATCTAAAATCAAAACAAGCTGTTTAACAAAAAGTTTACATATATTGCCTTCCATTCTGTTTTCAGCTCATTAAATAATATTTGGGCAGTAGATTTGTTTATAAAAAATGAGCAAGAACTATTATAAAGTGACTTTATCTGACTATATGGAGGGTGTTTTGATATTTGCTACACAAAAGATTTTTTCAGGACATATTTTATATATCCAGGCTTAGTCAAACACAGTGCACAGGTTGCATTTTCCACATTCACAGTCCAATATAATCCCCCCCTCCAGCCATGGAAAATGCACCTTTCTGCTTCTCACTGCATTTCCATTCCAGTGCTGCTCAGTGAAAGCCCAGGATTTTTCCTGGACCTCTTCCAAGCAAAGAGGCTGTGGAGCATCATAATTCTCAGTTTATCTCCATAGATAAAGCCCTGTGCTGGTGAGTGCTGAAATTCTCTTTATTCCATCAGTTATGCCAGATTTGGAGCAGGATAATGCCAAAGTCATAGCCTAACTCACTGTATTCCATAATCCTGGGGGATCTCTGTTAATAAGAGGATTAATTGTAAGAGCTGACAAGTTGATGTGTGGCTCATCACACACGATTTCCCCTCCAAGGAGAAGCAATATCACTGTCACTTCAATCTGGCAACTCTTTCTGCAATTCCTGTAAAACAGGGGCTTTCTCTTCCAAAAGGAAAGAAAACCAAAGGAAAATTAAACTGTTCTTGGTCAGTAGCATTTTGGTTACTATTATTATTATTATTATTAGTTGTTATTCATTATTATAGTGCTATTGTTATTTATGGCCTTGGGAGATTTTGTTACAGAAAAGTGACCTGAGGTGTTCTGAGCTCTGCAGGTTTAGGTATTCCTAGCTTTTTCCATTCAAGTGTCTGATGCCATCACAGCCCTGCACAGAAATTTGGGAATATTAGTTCCTTCACCCCTATAGTTAATTAGGAATGTACCTTAAGTGATGTTCATTTTGTCTAGGAACTTCTGATAATTAATGAACAGATTTTAACTCCAAGAATTAAACATATACACCATGGGTCAAGATAATCCCAGGACAAAACAGACTAGGCAGGAGAATATTCTTATCTCCAATTAGACTTCAGTCCAGCTTCTCAATTCCCACAGTCCAGCTGACTGATTCCTGACCAAACTCCTGTTAAATCCAGAGAAAAACCCAGCTGACTGCTTGCCTTTAGGAAAAAAGTTTCCAAATTTTCCAGTCACACTTAAACTGCAAGAGAAGGACAAAAGAGAGAGAGAATAAAAAATACAGGGTGTGTCCCGCAAAATAAATAACTCGATCTGGTCAGTTTGGGGAATTTCTCAGGTCAGGTTGGACACCACTCCCAGGGATGCACAGGGTGGGATTGCTCGGTGTCTGTGCAGGGCCAGGGCCAGGGCTGGGTGGTCCTGGGGGGGTCTCTTCCCACTCAGGATATTCCATGATTCTGTGATAAGTCTGGAAGCAGCTGAACTGATTGATCCTGGGACTGAGCCGTTGATTGGCTCTGGCTGAAATGAAAGCTGCTGCGGGGATTGTTCAAAGATGGCAAAGTGGAAATTGATACAAAGGCCATTTGATGAGTGGGAATTGATAAAACTCCTCTGGAGTGTTTGACCTTGGAGGCTGAGTCAGCTCCATTCTCCTGTTGTAATTTCCCATCACTCTACTCATAGGGATTGTAACTGGAATATTTAGCCCCAGAGTTCAGCTTTACCCACAATCCTCATCTTTTCACACAGTAAAAGCAGGGAGTTCCACAGTAAAAACAAGGAGTTTCGCAGTAAAAGCATTGAGTATTACAGGACCTAATAAGAGTTGCATTGGAACCTGATCAGGTAATTCATCAAAGGGCATCACTGAGTGTGTCACCAGAAACATGAAAATTGCTATAACTCCTGGGTGTGAAAGCATGAAATCCCATCTCTGTGATCCACACTCATGCAGTTCACGACACTTCAGGAAGTTCTGCTTCATTTCAGTTTGTTAATTAACAAGAACTCTGCATGTGCTGCTTTCTCTTCGGTTTAGAAGCAATAAAATAAAAATCAGAAATTAAATTTAGAATTCAGATGATATCTGAAGTGTGTTCCTCACCATTAGGGTTTAAAAATCCCATCAACATTTAACCCTTCTGAGAAACATTCCCTGGCTCCTGTTTATATTGAAGTCACATTTGGATCATTATTTGGTGGTCTGAGTGGGACTGAAGTTGCACAAAGGCCCTGTGCACTTCTTTGTACCTTAAAACTTCAGCATCTTGGAGCACCTTTTCCTCTCTTTAGTGCAGAGGTAGAAGCACCAAAGCCTGTTTGGAAAAGTGAGATGCATTTCACCATATAAATTTCTTTTCCAGAAGGGTAGAGGCTCCTGCTGCCAGTTCCCAACATAACATGTTGGGTGTTTGTTCAGGATCAGCCCCTGTGAGCAGGGAAGCAGAGCACAGGATATGTGATCAACAAACAGGAACATCTCACAGGAGCAAATCACCCTCCCAGGAGGAACTGATCTCTAAAGAGCAGATTTTATAAAACGTTCCATCTTTATGAATGAGAGATGGGGGCACATCAGAGGAATAAAAAGACAGGATGGAAAAAGAGATACTAGAGATTGAAATTCATTCATATGTGTCCTCCCTGCTGTCTTGGTTATATCAGCATAATAAATAAATAATAAATAACCCTGCAAGTGTTTTGCCGTTTACAGCAGAGACTTTTGTGTATTCCCAAGTCATTAAGATGGAAAACCTCACAGCAAGTTTGTTGCATTTATGCTTTTCCATTCTTATGTTACTTAAGTGTGTTTCAAAGTCCTGCTGTTTCCACAAATTCCAAATACCAGATTGGCCTGAGACACGTGGTGAGAACTCCCCAGCATCCGAGATTAAATCCTGCAGATTCAGGGCTGGAATTCAGATTAAACAGGGAGACACCAGTCTGCAAGTGTGGTGATTTTTAATGCATCTTTCCTTCTGTCCTCTGACTCCAATAAATTAAATGAGGCAAGGAACGATGTGTGGTGGAAAAGCTTGTAATTTAAAATTATATGGCTGACACACACAAAGGAACAGTGCCATCATTTATTGTCAGCTCTCCTTGTGTGTCTGACGAATTTAATCTAATGGGGGAGTGCCCAAAAATAGATTATCAAAATTGTCTGCACTTTGAAACCCATCACTTTGTTTTATGGATAAGCACCAGGGGACAAAATAGGGTGGGATGGAGGGAGATCTCATTCCAAGGCAAACGGGCTGGGTGGGACACTCGCAAAATACAGGAAACAGAAATTGTGGAGAAAGCTCATCCCTGCCCTTGACCCTTCTCCCTGAAGAAGGGTTCCCCAGCACAGGGAATCCCCCTGGCTGTGCAGGACAAATCCACGTCCTGGTGTCAGTGTTTCCACCAAGGATGAGGATTCGCTGGCTTAGGCTGGAACAGGAAAGTGCTGCTGGACCAGAGCTGCTCCCCTGTGACTCGTGTGCTGTCCTTCCCCCTGCGTGTGACGCTCCATGTTCGTACCCTGAAAAGCTTTTGTGGGGTCTCTGTGACTGCCTGGGATTCTCCTGGAAGCTCCAAGGCCCAGCCCCACAGCTTGGACTGAGCAGACTCCTTTTTTTAATTCCTTACTGAATTCCTGTGCAGTGCAGAACTGCCCTGGCTTTGGGCACATGTAATTCTCCCTTTCTCTTTAGTCAGTCTATATTTTTTCATCAGTACCAGACACATGTAAATCAATCTATATAAACTGTCACAGACTTGTGCCTGGTTGCAAAATGCAAGACATATTGTAGAGAAACTAAACAACAAAAAAAGGGGATTTTGTCAAAGTAGCAAAGCCACATATGCTTAAAACCCCCCAGATCTGGAAGTGATTCGATGCTGTGGCGTATTTAAATTGCAGTCCTTGCTATGGGTTCAGAGTGGCTCCTGCTGGGTGCCACAGGCAGGGTGTGTTTGTGTCCCCAGGCACGGTGGGACGGCCTCACCGGGCGCATCACCTTCAACAAAACCGACGGGCTCAGGAAGGACTTCGACCTGGACATCATCAGCCTCAAGGAGGAAGGCACGGAAAAGGTAACCAGGTCTTTCATAAAAAAACCCAGCAAAAAGCTGATTTGACAAGGGCATGATTCCTCAGCTTGAATCTCTTGTGGTTGGGGTAAAACACCCCGCTGTTCTCAAGGGATCTGAGTCAGAGCAGAGCTGCTAAGGTTGGGTTGTTATTTTGCAGTGTTTACCGTGCGTTTCGGGGTCATGCGGGGCAGGCAGTTCTTACCTAACGGAAAGGATCGCTTTAAGTGCACCTCATTTTCAATTCTTACCACTGCAAGTGTGGATGGTAAATCCATATATAGAGATAGATACATTTATATGGCGGTGCACAGATGAATGTGACATGAGGGAGAGAGGAAAGAAGGTACTTGAGTAATAAGCTCAACAAAGCGGAGATGCTGGGAGTTCTCCAGGTTTCTGAGATTGGATTGGTTCTGTTTCCCTTCCCTCAGCCCTCAGCCAGCGATATGGGCTGCTCTGGGAGTGGCAGCTGTGGGTGTCCCACAGCCCAGCACAGGTGACAGCAGCTCCCAGGGCTGCTGGCCCTTGCTCTGTGTGCTGGCTCAGCTCTGGGTGGTAATTGCTGATGGGATAATTGAGACTTCAACTGTAATTGCTCCCACACAGCTCTCCAGACAGCTTCTCTTTTCATTTTTAATGAAGCACTCTGTTTATTTTTCCCTGTACCAAGGCTGCTGGCGAGGGTTCTAATCATTTATATAAAGTGTGGAAGAAGGTTTGTACACAGACAGGTGATGCCAAAACCCTTTGGGCTGGGTCTCAGCTTTTGGGTTTTGGTGGTGACCCTCCTATTGCAGTTTAGAGACAACGGTCTCTCTGAAAGCAGGAATTTGCCTGGTAGGATAAGTTTATCTCCACTTGAGACACTGTAATTCCAAAGACTAAAAAGATCTTGGCAGGATTCAGCTTTTTCACCAAAATCAGGGGGGTTTAACTATTATTTTACTTCTTGGGAGCTGTGCTCTTCCCTTTCTTCGAGAAGAGGCCCCTGGCTGCAGCAAAACCAGTCCTTCTCTCAGGTGCCATCCTTCCTGATTCACCTAAAATTTACCGTGAGGGGTAAAATTACACTATTTTCGATGTGTATTGGCATCAGCTGCAAAGTCTGGTTTACTGTGCAGGGTTGGGGGTGTTTTTCCCTACACAAAACCCTCAGTGCTGGCAGCCTTCGAGCATTATTGCCTCAAAATTTGGATGAGTGGGTTATTAGCTCCTTCCAGAAAATAATAGAGATGATTAAGTGGGTGCTGCCATTCACTAACATAGGGAAATTGGGACTAAGCTTGTTTATAAAAGATGTAAATTACCCCAGGAATCTCATCCCTCTTTGAACATAAGGTGCTTAAAACACAGAAGTGGGATTTGGAGACCAGCTCCACGCACTGCTCCCCACAGGACTTACAACCCCTGGGTGCTGTTCTATGAAGAGAAGATAAAAACTGCACCCACAAAGTTTAGAGTGCTCTGCAGTCATGAGACAGAAATTTTTTATAGTGCTTAGAATTATATTTTGTCCATGGTTCACACAGATCTCATTATTGCACACTCCTCCCTCATACGCAGTTTATAAAGGTTTTGGGTTTGTGCTGTTTTTGTGAGAATAGGCCAGTGTAAAACACCCTCTAGAACACTTTCTGTGTTCTCATGAAGCACATACATACTTAATAACACAGATTTCCTCTCCAGTGGATCAGCCTGAGGCACAAAGGCCCTCTGCCCCTGTTCCTGGGGAGTAGATCATCCCCTGACATACAGAAGCAATCTCCCTTTGCACTGCAGGCACCTCGTGTTCTGCTGAGCTGATTTAAAGCAAATTACGGTTGGTTCAGAGCACGGGCTCGCTCAGGCACGTGACACCTCTCAAACTTGTCACTAAACTGCAGAACATCCCCTGGACTCCCCACAGTGATGTCCTACCTTGTCTTCATCCCTCCTGTTCCCTCCTCCCCGCGCAGCCAGGGCTGCCCTGCAGTGCTGTGCCTTTGCCCAGATGTGCGGTGCTCTCCTGGTGCATTCTGTGTGCTCTGTGCCCGTGCTGCTCCCTGTTCTCCTGCTCGTCCTCCTCTTCCCCTGCTGCCAGACAGCAAATACATTCCAAGTCAGTAACAGTGAGCAGAAGGGCTCATTCACCCTGCTGCAAACCCAAGGACACCGGATATTTTCTGTATTCCTGGCTCAGGCTGTCATAATAGCCAACATTTTATCTCCTTTGTAGATCTGTGTACTTTCTAGATCAGCTTGCCAACCTGATCTAGTTTTGGAAACAAAGGGAATGACTGACAAATGCTTGGCATAAACTCTTTTTTATTTTTATTTTTATTTTTTTAAATGGCATGGCTGTCCCCATTAAGAATTTGGAAAAAAAAACTTGTGAGGGGCAAAAGCAGTGGCACCCAGGAACACAAACCCCGAGTTTCCCTGAAATGGTTGTGCTCTCCACAATGCCCAGCAAAACCAAACTACCTGAGCCAGCTCCTCGCCTGGAGCTCCTCACATCAGCCCTCAGCCAGGCTGGGCATGAAAATCCAAGGGCAAAAACACTGGGGATGCTTCCAGACTGGGATTAAGTTGGGTAAATATTGATCTGAAGAAATAACATGTTTATAATTTCTGCCCACCCAGCGCAGGTCCAAATCCACTGAAATCACAAAGCTCTTCCCCAGAGGCTTTGGACTGGGCAGTAAATACTGGATGTTTTCACTGTCTCCAGGGCTAGAAAAGAATTTGCCTTTGGCCACTGATGTTTGCTGAACAAATATTGCGCGGGGTGTGAAATGGTTTCACCTTGATAGCTCTGGCATGTCCAGGAGTGCAGGAATGACAGAATAATCTTTGCTAAACCTGCTGAAGGCACAGGGCAAGCAAAAGGCCAGTGCATCCATCAGTCCAATGTAGTTATTCAGGCTTTTAACCTGTTCTATCAGAAGAGAAAGGTCTTGCCACATGTCTCAACTCCACCATTGACAAAATTTTTTAAAAAATCATAAAAATAGATATTTGACTTTTTTTTTAGCAGGGAACAAAGCCAGCATGTTCCACTTTAGTAGCCAGCTGGCCACCCCAGCACTGCACTGCCAAGCCTTGTACTGTCACTGCTCCTGGGTTTGCATTTATGAATTTTGCAGTCATTCCCTGGGGTTTCTGAGTCAGCCCCGGGTGTTGCTGCCTTTCTCAGAGCTCCTGCCCTCCTCCAGCACTCAGTCCCTTCCTGAAGTGACCAGAGCCCCGAGGCCAGTGCTCTAGGGGTTTAGGGGATCAGGGCAGCCTCTCAGCCCCTCTCCTCTGTGCAGATTGGGGTCTGGAACTCCTACAGTGGCCTTAACATGACGGACAGCAACAAGGACCGGTCCACCAACATCACGGACTCCTTGGCCAACCGCACGCTCATCGTCACCACCATCCTGGTAAGGCTCCCCAGAGCTTCAGCTTTGGGCTCAGGATCCACACACACATCCATAAGATTAGCTCAAAACCACTCCACTGCCAGTGGGAGACTCCCAGGAACCTCTGCCTCCAAAATTGTTTCACCTTGCCCAGTGTTTCAGACAAACCCCGCATGCTTCCTCGCAGAAAAACAAACACACACAAACACTCGGCTTTGCACTCAGTGCTTATGCACCCTTGGTTTTACTGAAAATGAGACAAAGAGGGCTGAAAGGAAGTGGCAAACAGCAGACAGACAGACAGAGTTACTTTTCTTACTGTGAGGAATGGAAAAGGTGTAATTGGGTGTTAAGGAGCTGCTCTGCCTCATGCTTTCTCCCTGCCCAGTAATGCCACTTCCTTTTCAATTGCTCTGCCTAATTCCTCAGGAGGAGGGAAAGAGCTTAAAGGCTCCTTCTACACTACTTGTCTACTGCCAGAGGTGGTTTGCCACATTAAACTGCTTGCCCACAACTTCTTCTACCCAAAATCCTGTAAGAGGGAAGGCAAAAATGTACTTTGCAATCTGCCTGTGCTGTTGTCCTTTCCCTCTTTGCTCCATTTGACATTTTTTCTCAGCAAAGACTTATTTTTCACAGAATATAAAGTGTTAGATACCCCCCATGTGGTTTTTTTCTGTTATTTAGGATACTCTCTCCTTCAGTATTCCTTCCTGTCCCTTGGCATGGGACAATGTAGGGTCCAGACCTTGGGTCTGAATTTGGAGCTGATGAGCACAACTGGAATTAATGCTCCTGGCAGCCATTCCACTGAAATTAGGGCCCTTATGCTCATCACTAATTCATTCAGTGAGTTGGTTAACGCACCTAGAACAGCTTTTAATGCACGGGGCAAATTGCTGGTTTCCATGTGCTTGCAATCCCTTTGGAATCATGTAGAGAAAGTGATCTAATCCGAAACAAGCCTCACGTCTCTCGCTGCCTGCCTGCTGTCTTTTCCTGCAGGAAGATCCCTATGTGATGTACAAGAAGTCTGACAAGCCCTTGTATGGCAATGACAGATTCGAGGGCTACTGCCTGGACCTGCTGAAGGAGCTGTCAAACATTTTAGGCTTCATCTATGAGGTCAAACTCGTCTCTGATGGCAAATACGGAGCCCAGAATGACAAGGGAGAGTGGAATGGGATGGTCAAGGAGCTCATAGATCACGTAAGACAGAGCCCTCCCCTCTCTGTTCTCCTTTCACCTGGGGTAATTTATATCTGAAATCTTTGCTGTGATTTTCACCTTTTAGAGCCACTGCTGTGTCTGTTTTGCCACCCATCAGAGTAGGAATGTCTGAGTGAGCAGTTTGCAGGTGTTGGGGGGAAGCCTTCATCAGCGGCCATGTCCCAAATGTCCCCCTGCCTTGTAAAAAGAGGAAACGGAGTGTCACACCCCCCAAAATACCCTAGAAATGTTAATTTTTTGTGGAATTTGAGCCACATTTGGTTTATTTTTTAATACTTGGGAAAGAAATGGAGGGAATTGCGGTGGGTTTGCTGAACATGAAGGAGATGAGTGTTTTCCCTTCCATGTTTCCAGAAAGCTGACCTGGCTGTCGCTCCTCTCACCATTACCTATGTCAGAGAGAAGGTGATTGATTTCTCCAAGCCCTTCATGACACTGGGAATCAGTATCTTGTACCGGAAGCCCAACGGGACAAACCCCGGCGTTTTCTCCTTTTTAAACCCTCTCTCTCCGGATATTTGGATGTACGTTCTCCTGGCCTGCCTTGGAGTCAGCTGTGTCCTCTTTGTCATTGCCAGGTAAGGCCAGGACAGAGTTTTAGCTGCACCCACAGCCTCTCCCCTCGCAGGTGTTGGGTGGGCTCTGGAGTACAGGGATATCAAGCCATCCTAAGGGGGTTATCCAATCCTAAAACCTTCCTGCAAAGTCTTGGTATTTTCTCATCAACACTGTTTTTGTGTATTGCACTGAGGTTTTGCTTTCCCTAAGGGCTGTTCCAAGAGAAATATCCAACGGGATGCATCAGGAGGCACCACGCCAGCAGATATGTGCTGAAAAGCAGTTGGTTACTTCCATGTAGGCATTTCCCTTTTCCATTCAAAGTGCACACAGCTCAAAGGTAAAAACCCAAAAGGTGAACCTAGTTTTGCTGGAGGTCTGTTCCAATTGAAATGGTTCTGTAAATTAGAGGAGGAGAGGTCAGGAGTTAACTTCCCGGGGCTGGCCTGAGGTCAAGGAGGAGTTTATCCCTCCCTGGCAGCTGTGGGGCTGTGTACAATTACTCACGACTTCCCAGAGGCTCCTGCAGAGCCTCACTGTATCATAAATAATAACTCTACTGTACACAACCCCTGATCTCAGTCATGACTAATCTTAAATCTGCTCCACTCTGGCAGATTGACTTTTCTGCAGTTGTGTGCCAAGACTGAAAACATCCCCCAGCCCTCTCCACCTCAGAAGAGTGGAAAGGAAAACAAACACTTTCCTTGAGCTGATGCCTGAAAGCAGTGCCTAGTAAAATCATCTGCAAGGGCTGAAGAAGTGAAATTGTGTTCATGTTAATTTAGATTTATACGTTTTAAGCTAAGCTGTTCTTGCAACCCACATCGAGACCTGTCCATGTCTCCAAATACATCAAGATTTCTGTAAGATTTGCAGAATGTTTCAGCAAATATCCGTTGGTTTTAATAACCCCAGAAACCATCCACTTCTTAGCACTCCCACAGTAATTAAATTGTTACCCACATTTGGACATCAGTTCCTGGAAAACAAATACTTGGGAATAATTTGCACATGCTGGTAAAATCCTCCTGTCATTTCTTTCAACTTTCCAGCAGCTGAATAATTTCTCATTTGTCTCTGATCCTTACGCATGGTTACATTAATTTTTAAACTCAAACACTGAAGTTTTTATCATGATGAAGGGTTGCAGACTGCTCTGTTCCAAGCACACTGCCAGTGGATGAACGAGGTGTTTTCTGCCAAAATTTCCCTTTCTGCTAATGCCATGTCAGTTGTGCAGTTACGTCAGTGAAGGTAGAGCCAAGTAGCTGAGTCAGTCATGTCACACAGACCCTGTGGAAAAAGGATTCTTGGGTGACCTTGAGCATCCCACCTTTATCAGAAACCTCAGCACAGCTGCTGCTGAAGAGGGAGAAAACCAGGGGGAAAAAGGCCAAGAAAACAGAAGGTCTGAGCAGTGAATTCTGCTGAAAACTGTAAACCAGAGCTCAGCACAGCAATAGGAACAAGAGCAGAAAATCAGCTTTTGTTTGGAGGTGAAAAAGAGATGTACACCCTACTAACAATTGAAATATATACCCAGGGCAAGAAAAACCTTCCCAGTCTGGAAGACAGAGCTTTGCTGCCAGAATTTCATGGCCACTTTCTAGCAATGGCTCTCTTGCTCTTTCTGTGATGGAGACATTTGTGTCCAACTCACTGAATGTGGTGGTTTTCTGAAACCCTACAAAACCCCAGCCTTGGGCTTCCCAGGCAGGTCAGGCAGAGGGATTTATTCTTCCTCCTGCCCCGTGTGAACACTGTGGGGGCAACTCTTCACTCCTAGGGCTGTTGGCAACCTGCTGGTCCTCACTGGGGGTCACTTGCTAAGGATGTCTTTCCCTCTGTGTGCATGAGCTGAGTTGGGAACAATCTGGTCACTCCACAACACCTGTTTCCATTATTCCTGCAGAAATCTGAAACGTCTAACTTGGGAATTGCTTTTCTTTTGACGGATGCATGCAGAACTGTTGTGACTTGAACCTGAAAACTTTGTCTTTTGTCGTGATTTTTGATACTCTCATTGTGGGTATTGTGCAGCTGATGACATCCTAAGCTACATCCTCTCCCAATTAACAGGCTCATTATTACCAGACTTCATTACTTCAGCTAAGCAAGGCACTCCGCTCGCAACCGTGCATAAATTCAATGCTTAATTATATTGTTGCAACAGTAATTAGAACGTGTTGGGTATGAGGCTGTCAATTAAAGCTGCACTCACACGCTCCATGAGGAAGCCGCGTGGCACTGGGGAGCCAGAGCAGGCACCCTGGGGAGGAACAGTCCTTGGGGTGCTGCTGCTGGCTGTGTGCTTAGCCCAGAGTTCTCCCAGGACATCCCTGTGCAGCTCCCTCCCCACAGCGCCCATGCCGTGTCCCTGTGGCCTGGGGAGCTGCCACTGCTCCCAACACCCCCAGAGCTGGGAGAGCAGGGAGCTCCTAATGCCCGGGTGTGGGGCTGGCCCTGTGTGGGCACCTGCTTCAGAGAGGGACTCCATGATCCTGCTGGGTTCCTGCCGGCTCAGAGTATCCCGGGATTCTGGGAATGATGGGCAGCCGCTGCCGCTGCAGGGACAGCACGTCCAGCACCCACAGACAGCGAGCGGTGCTGCCCTGAGAGAGCTTCTGCTCCATCCTTACTCCCAAAACACATCCCAGGAGCAGCCCCGCGGTGCCCTGTGAGCAGGGCAGGGAGCCGTGGGGCCGTGGCAGGAGAGGAGAGGAGCAGCAGCCCCGTGCCAGGCCCAGCAGTGTGCCATGCATCGCTCCACAGCTGCTGCACAGCTGGCATGGCGTGGTGCCGATGTCCCGGGGTCACCCTTCCTGCCAGCTTCTCCTTTGGCACGGAGCCCTTCACCCCAGGCCGTCCTTTGCTGGATGTCCCAGGGACACCCTTCA
Organism: Picathartes gymnocephalus; assembly: GCA_013390045.1. Taxonomy (NCBI): domain Eukaryota; kingdom Metazoa; phylum Chordata; class Aves; order Passeriformes; family Picathartidae; genus Picathartes; species Picathartes gymnocephalus. The sequence continues at coordinate 33,696 of WEKY01004232.1, read as the reverse complement.
CCCTGGGTTCTCCTTTGGCATGGAGCCCTTCACCCCAGGCCATCCTTTGCTGGATGTGCCAGGCACAGCCCTCCATCCCGGGCTGTCCTGGGCTGGATGTGCCAGGCACAGCCCTCCATCCCGGGCTATCCTTTGCTGGATGTGCCAGGCACAGCCCTCCATCCTGGTTTGTGCTTTGCTGGATGTGCCAGGCACAGCCCTCCATCCCGGGTGGTCCTTTGCTGGATGTGCCAGGCACAGCCCTCCATCCCGGGCTGTCCTGTGCTGGATGTGCCAGGCACAGCCCTCCATCCCAGGTTGTCCTGTGCTGGATGTGCCAGGCACAGCCCTCCATCCTGGTTTGTCCTTTGCTGGATGTGCCAGGCACAGCCCTCCATGCCAGGCTGTCCTTTGCTGGATGTGCCAGGCACAGCCCTCCATCCTGGTTTGTCCTTTGCTGGATGTGCCAGGCACAGCCCTCCATGCCGGGCTGTCCTTTGCTGGATGTGCCAGGCACAGACCTCCATCCCAGGCTGTCCTGTGCTGGATGTGCCAGGCACAGCCCTCCATCCCGGGCGGTCCTGTGCCCGCTCCCCGCGTGGTGCCGTGCCGGGGTGCGCTGCTCAGCAGGTTTGCTCTGTGTCCTCTGCTCGATGTTTACAGACTGTTTCTGTTGACTGCCACAGGTTTACACCATACGAGTGGTATAACCCCCACCCGTGCAACCCAGACTCAGATGTGGTGGAAAACAATTTTACTTTACTAAATAGTTTCTGGTTTGGAGTTGGAGCTCTCATGCAGCAAGGTACACCGGTTACACTTCGTTCTCGCACACGTCCCACAGTCTGCTCAAGGGCTTCTGTGCTGGTAAACTCCACCCCCTGTAAACACAGCATGTACTGTAAAACCTGATCTCACCCACCCAGAGTAGCACAAGGGAAGGAAGCCACTGGCCACTGCCACAGGGGAACTGTGCAGCCCAGAGCAGGAGGAAGGAGGGCGAGCATCTGAGAGAAAGGGGAGCGCACAGGGCCATGCGGGCATTCTGCAGATGACATGGAAATTAATTGCAAGAGGGAGGTGAAGTGCCTCATGCCAAAGTTGAGTTTATTGGTATAAGAGGTTTGGCAACAGGAAAATGTTGGGCTCCATCCCAGCACAAACAGCCTTAGCTGCCCTAGAGGAACTGTTCCAGCTGCCAGACAAGGGAAAACGCTCTTTCTCCAGAAGGGTTGTTGAGTCTGTAGGCACTTGTCAAATACATTGTTTAAAACCAACACCAAACCCTTGTTTTCTATGGCTTTTCTGCAGGTATGAGTCCCATCCTTTTGTAAATGCATCCAACCCTAGAAGCCTTAACTTAACCCTTTCACAAGCCCCCGTTGCTGATGATTTTGGAAACAGCTGACATTTGACTCAGATGCCAAGGAAGGGCAGTGAAGCTTACTCCATGTGGGAAGTCAAATAGATCTATGTACTAAACACGTTTGTTTATGGCATTTATGTTCTAAGGTTTCCAATTAAATCACTTTTCACCAAAACTGGGGGCCACTGAAAAGAGTGAAAATGCTTTCTGATAAACATTTCAAGTTGAATCAAAGCTGAACAAAAAAGACCCCACTCCATGACAACCAAAAAGGCAAAGTCCAGCAGTACCTTGGTATTAAATTCCTAAACATTTAAGTAAGAAATATAAAACCATCTCTGCATTCATACAGGTACAGTTTATTCTTTCCTCTTTAACAGACATGAGCAGCAGTAAAAAAAACCCCTAAAAATAAAGAGGATTTTTTCCTAGACATGGTAGAGAATAAAGTTTGTATTGACCTAAGATGCACTTGGTTTTAGTGGTGCATTATTGTATTGAGAGGATATAGAGCTTCCCCACAGAAATTGCTTTGAAGCAGGTTGGATGAAAGAAGAGCATTCCTGCTTTGTTTTGGAGCTTTTTCGTTTTGTTTTCCTTCCAATTTGTCAGTAAAACACAGGCTGAGGTTTTACAGTATCAGGCAGGTGTGTGTATCTAACTGTGGTTGCCCTGTGTGTGAAAGTGCCCCAGGATTTTGTGTTTCCTGTCCTGCCTTTTTTGGAGTTTACCATCATCCACAGCAAACTGTGGGATGCAGTGTCTGCTCGTTACCACTACCTTGGGTACATGACAGTCAGCCCCAACCAGACTCTGCTTGTCTTTTAAGGAGATTCAAAACCAAACAAAAGAAAGAGAGAAAAAGAAAGAAAGAAAGAAAGGAAAAAAAAAAAACCAAACAAATAAACATTTGTAAGGCAACACAAATGTTTCCATGTGCAAACTTGTGGTGTGATTGTCTGTGCATCATAGTCACGTGAAGAGTTTGGACATGATGGGAGTGGTGGTAAAAGTCTGGGTCTAGCGTTGCGCTCCTCCTCCTTGGCAGCAGCTGCTCGTTATGCTTGACTGGAAGCCACTTGTGATTAAATTTTAAAATGTGATGATCAGACTTTCTCTTTTCTACAGAGCGTGAGCAAAGTCTGGATCAGGATTGGCTGTCATGTCTGCCATAAAAAGGCACTAGAGAGACTTCAGCAAGTATTGTCTCTGCCCCTGAGTCTTGCTGGCAACATTTTGGTTTAGATGCTGCTTCCCCTGTTTTTTCCCTGGAAGTCTCAGATGTGTTTGCATCCTCTGAAAGCATCCAAACAGGGCACATTTCATCCAATCCATCCAGGGAAGCTGTCAATGTCAGAAAGGAGAGCCAGGAACAGGGCAGGCGGGAGCAGCAGGAACAGAGAGTGCCAGGGTGGGGATGGAGCAGATCCCGGGCTGATCCCACAGCCTGGGCAGCAGGAAAGGAGGGGGGGATTCTGCCCCTGTGCCCCTGTGCTCAGGTGAGACCCCACCTGCAGAGCTGCCCCAGCCCTGGGGCGAACAGCACCAGGACCTGGAGCTGCTGGAGAGAGTCCAGAGGGGAATCCATGGACCTGCTCCAGGGCTGGAGCCCCTCTGCTCTGGAGCCAGGCTGGGAGAGCTGGGGGTGCTCACCTGGAGAGGAGAGGGCTCCAGGGAGAGCTCAGAGCCCCTTCCAGGGCCTGAAGGGGCTCCAGGAGAGCTGGAGAGGGACTGGGGACAAGGGATGGAGGGACAGGAAAAAGGGGAATGGACTCAGACTGACAGAGTAGGTTTAGATTTGATTTTGGGCAGGAATTGTTCCCTGTGAGGGTGGGGAGGCCCTGGCACAGGATGCCCAGATTTGCTGTGGCTGCCCCTGGAGCCCTGGCAGTGCCCACGGCCAGGTTGGACAGGGCTTGGAGCAGCCTGGGACAGTGGGAGGTGTCGCTGACATGGCAGGGGTTGCAACTGGGTGACCTTTAAGGTCCCTTGCAGCCCAGGCTACTCTATTACAGTGCCTTTTTCTGGAACTGAGGCACTTGCAAAGATGAGCACTGGAATAGCTATGGGAAAAATGAGATGCTGCCCCACTCGGCTCAGCCAGGAGCGGCGTTTGCTCTCACCTGACCAGAGCAATCTCTCAGTGCAGAATTACCAGGGTGGGAACAGAGCGTGTTCTTTCCCACAAACAATGTTTTGCTGCAGGGAATCACAGGGGGTTTTGTACCTCACCCCACAAGTACAGCACATGGGGATTGTCCATGCACTCCTAAGCAGCGCTGACAGGTTCCATGTGTGTGGCACAGCATCAGGGGCCGAGTGCAGGAATTCCATTTGTATGGCTGCCTAAGCTTTAAAGTAAGAATTCCTTCAGGATGACCTGAATCAGCACAGCTTTTGCAGTTCAACCCCAGCTTAGAAATAGAAAGCAAAGAGAAAATATTTCATTGGATTAGGAGAAAAAAAAAAAAACAAACCAAACACAACAAAACAAAAACAAACAAACAAACAAAAAAAACCTCTAAGGTGAAAAGCAAGAAAGTACAGCAGAAACCCAAACACAAACCCAGACAGAGCTACAGCTCTGGAAATAACTCCATTTGGACTGGAAAATTTTGAGTGAGAGTTTTTGACTTCAGACTGCTCTTGCTGTTTGGCAGTTCTGTCAACACACTCCAACCCTTGGGCTAAGCTTAGCTCTGACCTTTAAGAGACACAGCTCTGTGTTTACAAAACCAGCTCCAATCTGTTTGCGGGTTGGTGGGGAAGGTTTTACCCTTTCAGTCTCTGCCCCAAAAGCCACATTCGGTGTTTTTGCAAAGTCTGAAAGCATTCTCTGTAATGTTGGAATCTCTTGCAGAACTCACTGAATAGCTGAGGAGACATAATATGTCAACATGTTTTTCCAGTAATAAAAATATGTTTGCCACATCAAAAGCTTTAGCCCTGAGCACTCTGTTCACAGGCTCTTAAGTATTTTCTTAAGTCCATCCCTCATCAGCAAAATAATTATGCAAAAACTTAACTTTGAAGTCAAATTACTCAGCTGGCTGCCTAAGAGCTTTGCTGAACCAGACCCCTGAATCCCACATTAAGGACAGAATTCAGTGGGAATGGCCCCTCAAACAAAGAGCAGAAAATTTGCCTCAGAATGCCTAGAAACACCAGTATCTGTGTGGCTGAAATAGAGGTTATCTGAGCTGCCTGGAACCATTTCAGTGCAGGTAACACGTGGGGGTTTATGGCAATGGCATAATTGCTCAAACCTGCTCAGCAATAATGAGTGTTAAATACACTGCCCAAAACTCTGCATCGCCCTGAGGATCCCTCTGATTTTTCTAATGTGAAGCACACATTGATAAAGGGTTTTTCTGGGGGCTGAGCTGAGGTTCACTGCAGGTCACTGGAGCTGCACTGATCTCCCTGTTGGTGCTGAGATGTGTCAACAGGAGGCACAGGGCAGGCTCCTCCTGTGAGGTGTTTCTGTCAGGTAGCTGTGAGCAGAATAGGGTTTGCTAAAGAGCTCTGGTTACAAAACTGATCGCAGCATATGGGCACAAAGGGACTCCAGAACCAGACAAAAATACCAGAGTAGCTTGCTGGGGATGCACAAGATTAATATCACATGGCTGGTTAGCTCAGAGAGGTAAGGGGGCTTAGACCCAAGGATAATTCCATTTGTCATGTATCACGGCACACATCCCCTTCCCAGTGTGTTACCATTATAAATGTCAGCTGTGCATCTGTGAGATTATTGTTGAAATCATTTTATCATGCTACAGCTCATAAAAGCTATGCCTAAAACCAGGCTGCGGTATCAGGAAAGCCTCATTTTAATATGATTGTTTCGATGGTGTTGTAACAGGATCAGAGCTGATGCCCAAAGCTCTTTCCACCAGAATAGTGGGAGGAATATGGTGGTTTTTCACCTTAATCATAATCTCATCCTATACTGCCAACCTGGCTGCCTTCCTGACCGTGGAGAGGATGGAATCCCCCATCGACTCGGCAGATGACCTGGCAAAGCAAACCAAGATAGAGTACGGAGCTGTCAGAGACGGATCCACCATGACTTTCTTCAAGGTAAGGCAGCCCAGGGCAGCTGCGGGGCCAGAGCCGCTCCCGGTACTCCGGCCGGGCCGGGAGGCGGAGCCGCAGCATCCCGAGGGAATGCCGGGGTAGAAAAATACCTAATTCACCCAAAACCAGAGCCGCAGCATCCCGAGGGATTGCCGGGGTAGGGAAATACCTAATTCACCCAAAACCAGAGCCGCAGCATCCCGAGGGATTGCCGGGGTAGGGAAATACCTAATTCACCCAACACCAGAGCCACAGCATCCCGAGGGAATGCCGGGGTAGGGAAATACCTAATCCACCCAAAACCTGAGCCACAGCATCCTGAGGGATTGCAGGGGTAGGGAAATACCTAGTTCATCCAACACCAGAGCTGCAGCATCCTGAGGGATTGGAGGGGTAGGGAAATAGATAACTCACCCAAAGCCACAAGCACAGCATCCTGAGGGATTGGAGGAGAAGGTAAATACACCAGGTACCCCAGTCACGGTGGCTCCTTCAGCACCAGGAATGTAAAACCCAGCAGGTTTCCCCCAGGACACGTGGAAAACCAGCCTGGCAGTGAAGTGCAGTGAGGAGTAAACCCCTCTGCCTCTGATGGGAGCCGGAGCATGGACATAGGGATATTCTCCAGCTGGGATCTTATTTACTTCCAGCCACTTCACTAAAAAGCAACTGGGAAAGTCTGCTTTTCCTTCTGAAAGTCACATTTGCACCACGGTAATTCCACAGGAAAATGCAAGTTTGTTTGTCCATATTTTTAATGCTCCATGGTCGATATCACCCAGACCATCAATACAGGGGCCACACACACACCTGATCACAGCTGCAAGTGAAAGACAGGTTTTCTCTGGCTAATTGTTTGGTAGAGAACTGTGACATTGTGGGGTTTTTTTCTTAATTATTAGTATTAATTACATACAAAATGGATAATCTCATAAAATGTCAGTGTAAAAGCCAACAAGCTATAAATACAAAACACACGCACAAAAATCCTGTGGCAGTCAGAATTAATTAGCAGCTTCGTCAGCAGTCTCAGCAGGGAAGTGAGGCTCAGGATGAGCCCGGATCAGGCTTTTCCCTGCCGCACCTCAGGATGGTGTTTGTGGAGTCACACACACAGAGTCTTTGAAGGGAATGAGACTCTGGGGCAGCAGCAGTGGGACAGAACAACATCTGTGACGAGAGATCTCTTCCTCTCTAGGGACATCCCAAAAATGCAAAAATCCAAAATTCCTGTGTCACCTGCTCCAGGTGGCCCTGCCTTGGCAGAGGGTTGGATTGGGTGATCTCCAAGGTCCCTTCCAACCCCAGCCACCCCAGCATTCTGGGATTCTGTGCAGTCTGTCCCTGCTGGTGCTGCCAAGGGTGAACTGCCCCTGTCAAGGCTCTCCTGTGGCTGAACAGAAATGTTTCCTTGCTGGAAGAAAGACACCAACTACAGCATTTTGCTATACCAAGCTCCTGAAATGATGAGCTGACATTTCCACTGAGATGGAAACCCACCTGGAGATATTCCAGTAAGGCAAGCTCTGGATTCTCCTCTGGCTCTTTCGTGCCCAAGGATGCTCACTGCCACTGATATTCTGAAGTCAAATTTAGCTTCAGAGAAAAAACTTCAAAACCTGTTGCATCCCTACATTTTTAGAGGAAATAGGTCCTGAAGCTCAACATGAGAAGCTCAGAACAAATTTCCTAGAGCTGTTTTTAGTTTTACACTGATTTCTTTCTGCTCCATTAATCCCGCAGGGAGAAATATGTAGGTTTAAAAGCATGTAAGCTTCCAAAAGAAAACCTTCAGACAAGGTGATTAAATATTTATGCACTACATGTGCCAGCTTACTTGTGCCTGAAATACACGTGCACACAGAAACTGGGGATGGATTCCCTGGCAGAGGGGATGGTGACACAGTGAAAATGCATGAAAAATGCAATGTATCACCCTTGTAAACATTCAGTGTTTTATCAAAGGTGTTAGGATTTTTATTACGGAAGCATTTCCAGATCCTCACAAGATTAGGAGTTCTTTGTCCTGCCCAAAACTTGAAATCAAAAAATCCTGGAGTAATGCTCTGTACGAAAACAGCTACTCCTGTCTGCTAAGGAAGGCTCTGACTTTGCCTCGCTCAGACTGAAATGCTGCATCTCCTTGAGTTAATAGACACACACACACCCCAGGAAGGGGCTGGGAATTGGGAAGAAGGCAGCAGGAGGGAATTCAGGCAGCAGGAGGGAATTTAGGCAACAGTGCCTCCAGTCCCGCTCTCCTCCCAGGGCACTGCACAGTTCCAGCACCTTTGCCGTAACATTCCAGACTCCGCCTCTTTTCTGGGAGCTGTCCTGTTCCCGGCAGTGCTGAAGTGCCGGGAGCAGCGAGAGGGAGAGGAGGGAACAGCAGCAGCAGCAGCAGCAAAAACACCCTGAGAGGGTGCCCTGGGAAGGGTCATTACCTCGAGTGCTTTCTGTGCTGCAAGAGGTGACTTGTCAAATCAAATAGCATTAAAGCCAAGGAATGCTGAGAGGAACAGGTTGTTTTTCAGACCAACATTTTTTTTAAAGCAAACCACGACGTGTTGGGCGTTCCTGGCTGTGGAGGGGAAAGGAAGGAGGGAGTGACATGCAGGACACGAGGGGAAAAGCCTCTGGTTTTCAGGACTGTACAGGACAGACATTGCAAAAAGGGTTTCTGGAGACATCAGGCACAGAAAAAGATCCTGGCACAAAGCAGACTCTAAAGAGCTTTCATTTAGGAGTTTGTGCTCAAAGTAGCAGCAGGAAGCCCCTGGAAGATGAAATTACACAGTGTAGCAGCAGGATGGGATGGAGATTGGGAAGCACATTAGAGAAGCAAGGTACTCCCACGGCTTTCCTGAAAGATCCATTTACATTTATTCAAGCTGGCCTCACTTTTAGTTAGTGGTGTCTATAATGTACGTGCTAACAGCTGTGCAGTCACTGGTTTGGAATGCCTAGCACCAGTGTCCTTGTTGCAATAATTTCCCCAGAAAAAAAAATTCTAAAGATGGGATATTTTTCAAGGAAGTCACTTTTCTGCAGTGACTTTTAGCCAGACAGTGGGAGGAATGAAAACAAAAGCACTTGGAATTATTTGTGGGGGGAAAGATGGAGTTCTGACTTTGAAAGGAACCTCAGAATTGGCCTCCTCCCTGTGTAGAGATGCCAGATCTGGCCAGAGCAGATGAAAATACCCCAAAAACAGGGCCTGGGCAGCTCAGAACAGCTAAGCCTTGTAGGAGGGCAAACCAGCAGCATCCCAGGCAGCACTGCCCATCTGTGGGAATGGCAAAATCTGGGAGAAGTCCAGCTGAAGGCAAGATGTTTCCCATCCACAAGCAGAGACACACATTTATTTCTCCAGACTGCTGCCCTGCTCTGTTTCCAGCACATCCATAAATCTTCCACTGCATTCTTGCCCCTCTGTCATATCAGGTCTTAATCCTGTGCTGCAGCTCATGCCAGCTTCTGCCTTCTAAAGTGCAGACGTGTTTCCACTGAAATTAATGAAAATTCAAAGGCCACAATTTGGCATAGGATCCATCCTGAAAAAAAATGGGAGCTGGCAAGTTGAGAAGCCACGATCTTTCTTGCAAACTTCTCTGAATAAGGAATACATCCTTCCACTAAATTCACTGTCAGACTCAGTCTAGTGCATAAACATAGCATCAATTTCAAAAATATTCCCAACTGAGCTATAAAAATGGTTTCTACTTGTGAAGAGCCACTTAACCACCTTCAGAGTTTAGTGGTATCCTGTGGCTCACCAAGCTGAGGTGGAATTCAGGTGACATTCATAGATATTGAATTTACAGGTGAGGCATATTAACATTTAAAGCTCAAAGAACCAGAAAATCAACTTCTCACAGGAATCCTCCCAAAGCTGGTGTTCAAAACTGAGCCTGGAGCCAGCTGGGATGGCTGTAAACCAGAGACAGGGACTGAGGAGACACTGCCCTTAACGCTGTGCCAAAAGGATCCTTAAGGCCACATCCTTAAGTCTGATTGCACGGGAAGCAGAAAGCAGGAGTTTATTTGATGTGTTTGTCAAACTCTCTCCCTGAAGTACATGACCTTCAGGCAAGTGATATGAATAAAACAGGGGCTGATGGATGCTTTGCTCATCACCAGGCTCTTGGGGCACTGGGTGTGCCCCGATGGGTGGGAGCAGGGTGTCCCAGGACAGCAGTGTCCAGCTGCACTGGGTCAGCTGCCAGTGTGCTACAATCTATGGAACAGCACTGGCCTGGAAAACTTCAGAGCAGTCCACAGCCAGGCCAGTAATGAAGTTCCTGGCACCAAAAAGAAACTGGGGAAACAACAAGAGATTCCTCAGCATAAAGCCCGGTAAGAGGGAAAAGCTGCAGGAAGGAAAACCCTGCCACCGATTCCTTGTCACTCCAGATGTGCTACTGGCATTGAATCTGGGGAGGCTGAGCAGCATTTGGCAAGTGCACCAGCATTCGGGGTGCTGGTGTGATTGTGTGCCTCCCTTTCCCCTCGCAGAAATCCAAAATCTCGACGTACGAGAAGATGTGGGCGTTCATGAGCAGCAGGCAGCAGACGGCGCTGGTGAAGAACAACGACGAGGGCATCCAGCGCGTGCTGACCACCGACTACGCCCTGCTCATGGAGTCCACCAGCATCGAGTACGTGACCCAGAGGAACTGCAACCTCACCCAGATCGGGGGGCTCATCGACTCCAAGGGCTACGGCGTGGGCACCCCCATTGGTAAGAGGCTCTGGGAGGCTGAGCAGCTGGGAAGAACACCCACAGTGTCCCCCCGAAGCAAACGATTCAGTCGGTCCTGGGATCTCAGAAACAGGACACGGGGAATGGCTGCACCCTGGCAAAGCCAGGGTTAGATGGGGTATTGGGAAGGAATTGTTCCCTGTGAGGGTGGGGAGGCCCTGGCACAGGGTGCCCAGAGAAGCTGTGGCTGCTCCTGGATCCCTGGAAGTGTCCAAGGCCGGGCTGGAGCAGCCTGGGACAGTGGAAGGTGTCCCTGCCCACCTGACTGAAAGGGCTTTAAGGTCCCTTCCCACCCAAACTGTTCTGGGAGTTTGTATGTATCCCAAAGAAAGCTGCTTACTCAAAACACTGCAGTCCCTGATGCAGAACCTTGCAGTTGATCCTCACTGTTCTTAGGTGTTGCTCTGAGGTCATTAAATAAATCAGAAATGCATCTCCTTTAATGCAGAGCTTTAAGACTGCCAATCTCTCTGAACTCTCTCTGGCAGACCTTTTCTAGCATGTCCTGTGCCCTTTCTGAGATCTTCTAATTGCAGAGCATTAAAAATTGGGTCATATTTTTGTGCTGTGCCCTTGTGAACAGTTGGCACGGGGGAGCCAGGTTTTGTCCCGTGCTCATAGAATTATGGAACCACAGAAGGACTGGGGTTGGAAAGAATCTTAAAGCCCATCCAGTGCCACCCCCTGCCATGGGCAGGGACACCTCCCACTGTCCCAGGCTGCTCCAAGCCCTGTCCAACTGGGGATTGGTTCATCCATTGCTTGGCAGAGCAGATATAAATAAGGGAGAAACACCTCTGTGCTTGGAACTGTCATTCTTTGTGGTGCTGAGCACCTCAGACAGATTGTCACAGACATGACATCCCGAGTATATTTTTCCACTGGCTGTGTGAGAACAGCCTCGGCACCCTGAGGAAAGTGATACAAAAGCTAAAATCCTCAAGAATGACAAACTCATGGCAAAAGTTTCCTTGTGGTTATAAAGCTGCCACACTAAACCAAGAACAATCAAGGAATAATTGGAACAGATGGCAATCCTCAGAGACAGTGCAGCCATTGGAAATGCAGCTGTGAAATATATTTATAAGATGTTTCTTGTATGAGAAGTGCACCTTTATTTTTTTTCTTAAGGAAAACCTGCAAAATTCAGGGGAATAGATATCCCCAAGCACTGTGGAATAATCCAGTATCATCAAGCACCTCATAAACAACTGATTTCATAAACAAGATAAACCTGCCACTATTCAGAGGGACCCCCAAGGCTCTGTTGTTTCTCTGAGAGCATTCAAGGGTACTGATTGCAGGGGCTGTATGGAAAATAAAAAAGACAAAAAAGGCTTGACTGTGACCCTTAACACCAAAGTTTCGGCAAGGCTTAACTGACCTGCAGGGAAATATAAAACCACAGGGCATTTGCTGCAGCATGGGAATGCCTGGCATTCCAGAATTTCCAGTAAGAGAGCTGGACAGCACCTTATGGCTCCCAAAGAAACAGGAAGGAGAACTCTTGAATCCAGGAAATGTATTATTTTATCAGAGCATCTTCTGCAAGTAAAATAAAGCAGTTACAGGCATCAGGAAGAATTTCTCCATGGAAAGGGTGGTCAGGCCTTGGCAGGGGGTGCCCAGGGAGGTTTGCAGTCCCCATCCCTGGGGGTGTCCCAGGAAGGCCTGGAGGTGGCACTGAGTGCTCTGGGCTGGGGATGAGGTGGGCATTGGGCACAGGCTGGGCTCGGTGCTCTCAGTTGCTTTCCACCCTCAGTGATTCTGGGATTCTGTGATGTGTCAGGCAGGTTTAACTCCAGGATCAGTGCCAGTGCTGATGCAGGTAGTTCTAGCACCAAAGCTATTCCCAGTTCCTTTGGAGACTGCTAAGAAAGCAGATAAATGCATTTCTTGGCCTAAGCGGTTTGTTAATGGCTCAGAGGCCATAAGTAATGTGCTGAATATTCAAAGAGGTGTGGAGATGGATTGGTGGGTGGTGTTAGAGCTCACCAATCAACCACCACCAGTGCAGCTCTCCAGGCACTCTTGACAAACACTAAAAGCCCGTGCAGAAATATGGAAGTGCCTGTTATGCTCCAGATGAATTGTGGCAATCCTGATGGCAACATAAACACCACAAGGAAGAATTAACAACCCCACAAATCCCGTGTTGTGACTCTGGCTGCTTCACTTTACCTCCCAGCTGTGTCCTTCCAGACAGGGGGAATGGATGAGTCCTGCAGCCTTACACATTGCAGGGGACAAAGCTCTCCTAAGGCACAAACAGTTCTGCTCTCTCTTCTGCGAGGCACTGCTGTTTTCAGGAGTAATAATTCACTCCTCTGTGCAAAGCCAGTTTTTGGAGGTGTTTCTGGCCTGTTTTCTGTGCTGTTATTTTTGGGTCTTTAACAGCAAGCACACAAATCATCCATTCTTACAGCAGGCACGTTTTCCTCTCAGAGCTGGCTGCCTCCAGCAGTGCTGGCCTCTGACTTCCCAGATGGATTTGGGATAGTCTGACACATGTTTGCTGGCAGCTGTGGCCACAGCATGGCCCAGAGCTGGCAGTGCTCTGCCCCAGTAGAGCACAGCAGATGAGGAACTGCAATATTCCTCACCCTGCTGCTCCTCAGACAGGGCTGGGAGGTGAAGGAAATGGAGAGCAGGGAGGGGGATGTGTGTTCATGGCACAGGTATTTTTAACAATGTCCTGCACAGCAAAATAAGGAGGAAAACTGAAGCTGTGAGGCCAGATTTCCAAGGCTATTTCAATGCATACGGACACAGGAGGGACCTTAAAGTTCATCCAGTCCCACCCCTGCCATGGGCAGGGACACCTTGTACCATCCCAGGGTGCTCCAAGCCCCTCCAACCTGGCCTTGGACACTGCCAAGGATCCAGGATGCCACAGCTTCTCTGGGCACCCTGTGCCAGGGCCTCTCCATCCTCATAGAGAAGAATTCCTTCCCAATATCCCATCTAACCCTGCCCTATGGCAGTGGGAAGCCATTCCCTTTGTCCCATCCCTCCACGTCCTATTAAAGTGCTACTAAAGGAGGGAAAAGGGTGGGCATGAGTAGCTACACAGACACAGGGCTTTCAGCTCTGCATTTCAGCCCTGACTCTGAATGTCTGCAGCTCTAGGGAGTCCAGCATGGCAGGATTTGTGAGCACACACGTGCTTTTGGAGCTCAACAGCCTCTCACAGAATCACAGAACCTTTCTTGCAAGCCTCCCCTCCTTGCTAGCACAAAATCCTGCTCCCACAAGGAAAAATCTCTCTCACAAACACAGGCTGCAGGATTTTGGAAGATGGAGAGGCTGAGCAGAGTGTGTGAGAGCAAATCTAAACAGACTGAGCCACCCAGTGTGAACCCACTCCTTGCCAAACCCTGCCCAGGCCCATAAAGCTGCATAGCACACACATCATTTACCAAATGATGGCCTGCAACCAAAAGCATGAAATTGTTGCTATTTTCAGTTTGCAGGGCCGCTGTTGTTGCAAATCACAATCAAAAGGACTTGTCCCCACGGTGTTCTTATAAGCTGTAGGTACCTGAGGTGGAGCTGTGGGTGGTGCAGGTGTAAATGAGAAGAGAAATTGTCGGAGTGACTGTGGACTCCTCTGAGGCAGCCATTCATTTACAGGCAGCAGGAAAAACCAACAGATGCTGAAGTCAATAGAAGGGATGCAAAGCGGAAATTCTCAAAGAGTGCTCACAGCAATATTCAAATATGATGTGGAGGAATGACTTAGCAAGAAAACCCACTGCCAAGGCTTAAATAAACCTCACTAGGAGGCCCTAAAATTATCATGAATTCTCAAATAACTGCACCAGTGGAACCTTCTGCTTCCCAGTCCCCAGGGCAGACACCAACAGAGATCCCTCTTCCACCTCCAGCCTTTGCAGCTGGAACAATCCCTCCTGTGATAAGGGAGGCTTCTGCCTCAGATGGTGGCAGCTGCTCCCCGCCAGCACTGCCAGCCTCGCTGTCCCCTTCCAGGGTCCCCGTACAGGGACAAGATCACCATCGCCATCCTGCAGCTGCAGGAGGAGGGCAAGCTGCACATGATGAAGGAGAAGTGGTGGCGAGGCAACGGCTGCCCCGAGGAGGACAGCAAGGAAGCCAGCGCCCTCGGGGTGGAGAACATCGGCGGCATCTTCATCGTGCTGGCGGCGGGGCTGGTGCTGTCCGTGTTCGTGGCCATCGGCGAGTTCATCTACAAATCGCGCAAGAACAGCGACATCGAGCAGGTGAGCGAGCCCTGCCAGGCTGCGCTCTGCGCCTGGGGAGGGCTCTGCAGCACAGCCCTCCTTGCTGGAGCGAGCAGCTCCTGCTGCTGAGCTCTCACCGGCCGCTCCTGGCTCTAATGACAAATAATTTATTAATAAGAACGGGGAAGTGCCTCACCCGCGGTCCAATTAGTGCTGCATAGCAGGGCAGTGCAGAACAAGGGCAATTAATTTCTCAAAGGGTTTCTGCTTGAACTTTAGGACTTTCGGCATAAATTACATTGGAAAGGAATAAAACACAGCTGGGCTGTTGGTTTTTTACGTGGCATTAACACAAGCCCCTCGAGTAACACAGGAAAGCACCTCTGAATCCCAAGAGTCATTTTCCTCTTGCTCTTTTTGAAAAACGAAAGCATCTTCTTTCAGACCCAGGGGTTTACAAGCTGTGCTGAAGGATGCACTTCAAAGCAGGGAGAACTACCTGATGGATGCCGCTGTAAAGTAAGATTATGGAGCCAAAGAAATTCTGGTTATAGCTCCACTGAAGTGTAATGAGCAATTTAAAAGGGCAGAGGGAAAACAAAGGAAATGCTGTGTGTAAATCATGCCTTGAGCGTTAGAGCGGTTAGTGAGAAGGGGTGAATCCTTAAAATCGAGTGCAAACACCCCTTTAGAGAAGCACCAGCCCTGTGAAAGAGGCAGGGCGAGAGCAGGAGCTTGGAGAGTGTTCTGAGCTGTCAGCCAGCCCCTCCTGCCCCGGGGCAGCTTGTCCTGGCTCTGTCCTGGACTCTGCTGTGGCCCTGCTTGGCTCTTCCTCACTCCAGCAGGGCTTTCCCGAGGGGCAAGGGGACCCCACCCTGCAGGACCAGGGGGTGACCCTGAATTCCCCAATTTCCTCACTCCAGGCTCCCAGACGTGAGGCTCCCACCTCGAAGTGGGTCAAGTTCCCTCTGCATTTTGAGGTGGGAAAGGTGGAGATTTCCCATGGGGGATTCCCCATTCAAGGTGTCATCCTGCAAGGGTGGTGGCAAAAATGCCAGAAGTGGCTGTTGAGGCAAAAGACCTCCCCGAGGGCAGCAGGGACAAGTGGGAGGAGAAGGGAACATTCTGAACTCGCTCTGGGAGGTGCAGTTTGCATTAAAAGCAGAGTTACTGTCCACAGAAAACAGATGCAGTTCATGGAGCAATCCCAGGACATGTCAATCAAAGAGTCCCTGGTTTGGGATAAGGCACAGATAAAGGATTAATGTATTTGCACATATTGCAGCTTTCTAATTAGTACTTTAGCACGTTTTAGCACAAAATGCATAAAAAATGTATTGGTATCTTTGTTTCGTTCATGTCTCGGGAGATCTTTTATTCAAATACGTTCTGGAGAACAGTTGCAGCTAATTAAAATATTTAGTATAATTAAAATGTTTCATTTAAGTGCTAACATGGTGCAGAATATCCGGGAAACTTTTCAGGAGCCTGTGCAAGGCAGTGCCTCCCTGAAGCCAGGGCTGAAGCAGATCTAAGGCTTTAGGCCAGGGGTGTTAATTTACTGAGCAATATATGGGGTGAATAACACAGAAGTCAAGGTTGCACACACGTGTGCACACCTCCCATTTCTGAACCTGCACTGCTGCTGCACAGCAAGGTGTTGCTTAATAATTAGAATCATCAAGTGAGTTAATGTGGCACGTCCTGCTTCTTTTCCAGAAGCAATTTCACCGAGAGCGCAATACCAGTGATTCCAGTGTTTCTCTCTGGTTTCTCTGGGATTGCTTTCTGTTTTCCCTGGTGAGATAAGCCTCTTAGATGGGAAATGCTGTGCAGGGTGTGTTATCACTAATCTAATCCAAAGCATTGTTGAATACAATCTGTGACTTTTGTGTTTCCATAACTGGAGTCTCTTTTGATTTAAATGGCTTTTGAATCATTCGCATGCTTGTTTTCAGTTTTGCTTCGTTCATTTATTTACTTTCTCCATTTCTCTTCTCTTGCATGCAAGGCCTTTTGTTTCTTTTACGGACTGCAGTGTAAGCAACCCCACCCGTCCAACTCCACCTCTGGCACCACCTTATCCACGGAGTTAGACTGTGGCAAGTTAATCCGGGAGGAGCGAGGGATCCGAGCACAGCCCTCGATCCACACCGTGTAGTCAGGCGAGGAGCAAGGTGTGTCCGGGGAGAGCATCACACCCAGGCAGGGCTCAGCGCTGGCAAGGGTTAACACAGGGGATAAACTGATCTAGAGTCAATTGCCAAAGCCCTGAAATCCGGGCAGTTTAAATGAGTGTCATGGGAAATAATTCCACCCCCAGCAGGGAGCTCAGCAGAGCGTGGTAGCCTTTCAGAATTAGCACAGCCTCTCCTGTGCAATTGTCACCTTGTCATTTCCTGGGCTAATTCTCCTGCTTCAGGTAAGAAAAATTATTTACCTCCTTTTCATCTCCTCCCTAACCCGAGCGGAGCAGTGGCAGCCTCGTCACTGAAAGCAGCGAGGAACATTCAGCTTGGTCCCTGCTGCAAGTGAGTCAGGCAGCTCTGAATTCAGGAACCTCCCAAACACCCTGCAGGGCTCCATTAACTTCCTGAACCCCTGTTACAAGCAGCCAGAGATGTTGAGCTGGCTTCTCTTATTCCCTGTGTCAATATTTAATGAATTTTAATTCCTCCATTTAAAATTCATTACTCAAAGCTTGCAAGTAACTATCATAGCACAAAGTCAGACCCATCAGTTAAATTTTATGCCATGTAACCATTAAGAACATATTCAACAGGAGCACCCTCAGGCAACACCTGCACAGACCATTAACAGAGCAACTCCATTGTCTTGTTTGAGCAATTCATGACGTTCATTTGTAACACAGAAAACTCCATTGTGGGAAAACCGGGACATCAATTTATCCCAGACAGTAAAGCCCTGGCACTGCTTTGCACATTGAACTCCTGCTGGGATGTTTTGTGTAGGAGGCTGGCACTGGATGTGTTTTACACCCTGGGAGGACAACACTTGGATTTCCTCCAGCCCTCAGCCAGTCGGGGACTGACAGGGCAGGGGACAATGAACTGGATGTGTTTTTGCCACCAAAAAACACGTCAACTATTCGAGATGCACAAAGTGCACAGAAATGCCACTGTGGCAAACCCTGGTATTTCCAAACCCTTTTACCTGTATTCCATTGTATCCCAGCTTCCTACCAGTCTCAGCAGCTCATCTCCCTCCCCTCACTCACTCCTATTTTATGTTTTCCTGGCCAGTGGAGCTCCTGCTCATCAGACAAGTTACTGCTCTGTTTTCCTGGGGCCATTTCTGCCCCTGCTGCAGTCAGGAACCTTGTTGGAGTGGATTTCTTCACCCCCTTGAATGGTTTCTGTTCTACCTAGCTCCTGAGGGCATCCAGAGCCAACAGTGCCCCATGATCTCCTCTCACCCCTGTTCCAGTGTTGATCCTGCTGGCAGCAGGCTGGAGTGGGTTTGTGACAGCGCTCTGCTGCTCGTGGCTCGGCTGTACCAATTCTCCTCTGCTCATCCTGGGGTGGGAGTTTATGCTCCACTCCAGATGCTGCAAGAAATTATCTTGCTCAGAATGATCTCTTAACTTGTTTGAATGGGGCCCTGAAAGCTTTGGCTCTCCATAAAATGCTCCTTCTTGCCAGCAAAGACCTGAATTAGGTCCTCTGAATACCTGATTTAAGAAAGCACTTTTTATTTGCAGCTTCCCAGTGGAAGAGACTTTAAACTAATTAAATTCAGCTCCTCTCAAGTCTCAGAGGAGAGGGAAGATGCCTAATGTGTTTATCTCCATCATTGCTCCACGCAACAAATCCTCAGGGTTGCAGCTTGGACCGGTTTTGTAATCGTTCCTTAGATTAGTGCCGGATCCAGAGCGTTTCTGTCACTTGCTGGGTAAACATTTTCCCAGCTGTCAGGGAAACAGCCCCGTTGGCAGTGACAGCCATGGCTTCCCTGGGGGAATTCCAAAGCAGCTCCTGACAGAGCCTCACCCCGAGCTACAAAAAGAGTTATCAGAAACCATGTCTGGTGTTCAGGTGATGTGGGAGACCAGCAGGCAGCTTTACCGATTTTTCTTGTGAACAGAGCACAGAGGAACAGTTTCTGTAAGTGGGGAAGAGTTAAATTAATCCATGGATTACTGTCACACTGTTTTGACAACCACAGCTCAATAGACTCTGGCATGTTAAAGGAGTTAATCTGGGGATCTCCTCATGTCATCACTGACAGAATACTCACACAGATCCTGCCCCAGCAGCAGTTTGCTCACTAAGAGAAACTGTTTTGGATATTTTTCCTTTTTTGCATGGATAAATCACTTTTCTTTCAACACAAGACACAGGTCACCATCCCAACTATGGGTGCAGGAGAAAAATCCTGACTTCTGCACTTCCTCCTCTGTCCCTGAGCTGCTCAGGAGTTCTCCAGACTGAAATCTGCCCCACAACCTTTGGTTTTCACAGTTCTCAGCACTTTAACGCAGCACCCTGTGTTTGGGGTGGCTTTTTTATTGTTATTTGGTTGGTTTTGCAAGGTATTAATAAAATGCAACTAAAATGTCTTGTCCCCAGTCGCAGCCCAGCAGCAGAAGCAACAGATTGATAAATCCTGACTACAACTCCTTTTTTTCCCATTGCTTCTACTCTATTTCATGTTATTTATTTATTTATTTTTAATTCTGAATCTGTAATTCTCCTAAAGCTTAGCACAGACCTCTGCATGGAAGTGTAAGGGAAGATTTGGGAGCTTCATGACTAAGCTTTAGCAGCTGCTGAAATGACCAAAGGGCACAGAAGAAAGAGTCCCACATCACACAGAGAGCAGAACCTATTCTGTATTTAAAAGATGACATTTCCTTTTACATACCATGGCCTGCAGCATTTTGACACTGCCAGAATGAGAAAGTTAGGCTGACTGAAAGCAAAATGTTAAATTCATTATTAAGTTGTAAAAGGGATTGCTCTGTGCCCACTCTGCTCTTGTTCTGGGCAGACCTCAGCAGTGGACTGAACAGCATGGGGAAAAAAAGGGGTTTTAAAGCAACCCTTTCAGTCTGGCCACCTGAATATGAGACAAAAGAGCAGTACATTACCCTTTTAAATCAAATCTTAATGTCAGCATTCCCTTTTTGAAGGGGATGCTCAGAGGGCCATGTCTTGGGCTTCCCCACAGGGCGTGTTCCTTGCCCGTGGCTTTCCTGTTAACCCCGCACCATTCCGGCTGAGGCTGTGCTCACTCTGCACCCTTCTCCTAAGAATAACTTGAAGTCTTCCTGAGAATAATTATTTTAAAATTCAAAGCAGTTGGCAGTGGAGCCACTGGGCACTCCACAGAGCAGCTATTAAAAACCTCCCAGCAATATGTTCTGTGTATCTGTCTGCAGATGCAAAATGATCTTCATGGGGCTGTTTTGTGGAGATGAATGTGAAAGGCGTTGTGGTTATTGCACAGTCTGAGTAATAGGAACCTGTTTGGAAAATTAAAGTACCAGCCTATTAACAAGGCAGTAAAATGCACTCTTTCACCTGCAGAAATCATCCCTGTCTGCACTCTGCAGACAGCGATGGCTGGGATTAAATACAACACATTAGGAGGATAACGAGAAACACGGGGAAAGAAAATAAAAATAAGCCTGATCAACACTACAAAGGGTTAATCCTGTCCCTATGTAGCACGGAGTTCTGGATTCACTTTGTAATCCAGATTTTAAAAAGGTAATTAAAGCTGAGATCACAGAGAGCAATAATCCAGGCAAAGTCAGCCACTCAGAGCATTTGGGTTCATTAGTTTGGGAATCAGTGGTGCTGCTCTCTAGAAGAGCCTGGAGCAAGCAATACAGAAAGAGTGTTACCTGCTCCTCCTGCTGCTTCCAGAGGGGAGCAACGCTGGAATTTCTGGATTATATTGTCAAAGGTAGGGTATTTAAATGATAATTGCAGCAGCAGAGGCCTTGCTACCGCAGCTGTCATTTGAAATGACCTCAGTGCACTGCCCCGGCTGTGCCTATTGACTCTGGGCAGTGGCACGAATTAACAGGAGTTTAATTGACCTCGGAATTGTAGAGGAACAAAAATGAAGCAGCTCACAGAAGGAGCATATTGAGGTATGGATCTGCCACGGTCTGGGATCTCAGCCTGTGTGCAGCCCAGCACACCCAGGACACACAGTTCACACCCACAGTGAGGCACCGAGGGCAGGAGCTCACTGCAGAACCAGGCTCACATAATTTATTCAGCTAGGTGAAGGTAAGGAGCTTTAAGCTTTGTTTCCCCCCCCCCTGCTGCCATCACTTGATTTTATATATAAATAATCTATTCATGTATATTTGCACAGAACAATTTTTTTTATTTTTTTTTTCCACAAAGCCAGATACTTCCACTTAAAGGCTCCTTGTGTTTCTTTGTGTTATATGTAATTATTCCAGCTGTGGATTTTAAAAGATGTTTCCACTTACCCGAAATGTCTTTGTTAATGTTGTGATGGTGGGAAGAACAAAGATCTCTTCTTTCTTTCTAAGCTGTTCAGCTCCCTTATCCTTGTGGTAATTATCTCCTTTCTTCAACACATAATATTTGAAAAGATTCTTTCCAAAGAAAAGACGAAGATTGAGGCCTGCGCTATATTTGAGAAATGTCCGTTCATTTCATGAGGGGAAAAATAACTAAACCACAAAGAAATCTTCAAAACGTCTTCTTTGTTTTCTCCAGCATGCTCATGGTTTTTTGTGGCTGAGGTATATGGCATTTAAAAGGAAATCTTTCCTCTTGTGGGGTGAGGGGGAGATGAGAAAGGGTAAGTTTTGTGAGGTGAAGTCACCAAAACATCGCAAAGGCGCCTGTGGGGAATTTCGGAAACATCCACAAGCATCTTTAACTGAGCCAAAAATAAATTAAAGTCATTGGAAGATGAGTTAGGCAAAACGCCCTGGTGTGTGCAGTCACCTGGGGTTCATTCCCAGCTGGATGTTCCGAGGAGCTCCCTGAGGCGCGTGAGGGCCCAGGCCGAGGCGCGGCCTCTCCCGAGGAGCCCCCGTGAGGGCCCAGGCCGAGGCGCGGCCTCTCCCGAGCGGCCCCCGAGACCCCTGAGGGCCCAGGCCGAGGCGCGCCCAGGCTCCCCTCGCTGGCAAGCGTTTAATGCCATCCCCTCTCCCCACAGTGTCTTTCTTTCAACGCCATCATGGAGGAGCTGGGAATTTCCCTCAAGCACCAGAAGAAGCTGAAGAAGAGGTCGAGGACGAAGGGGAAACCGTCCTTCCCGAGCATCCTCACCTGCCAGCAGCGGCGCACGCTGAGGAAGGAAACCATGGCGTGAGGGCAGGGGCAGGAGCAGCAGGACAGAGCCACCCTCCCCGAGGGGACCGTGGGGCACTGCTGACGTGGGGACACAAGTCCCTGGTCCTCAGAGGCTCTCTGTCATTTCTTTTTTTAATCTAGAGGTACAGCAGCTGAAATGCTCGCCTAGACTGATGTACTACCGATCCTCTTCTGGGAAGCGTCTGGCTCTTCCTCTGGGCTGGATATCTCTGCTCACCCGATCTGCATCTCTGTCCCCTCCCTGTGCATCGCTGTATGTGCTTTCTAAATAAATAAATAAACAACAGACAGGGTTCTTTTTTCCAAGAATCTGGGAGTGAACCTTTTCTTTTCCCTTCTGAAGCAAAGATTGCAGCTCTGCTGAGCACGGTTGTTCAGGAACCCAGACACCAAAGTCAAAATCCACACCATTAACTCATAAACTGTGGCTACAGAAATGTATTAAAGATGAGGGTATCCAACAACAAGGCTTTTTTATTTTCTCTGATATCATAAGGAGTACTCTGCAGGCTCTTTTCTGTGAGAAGCTTGCTTTCCACCATCTTTTCCCCTTTCCATTTCTTTTAAAACATGATTATTGGGTAATAGCACCAGGTGATACCATCAGCAGGTGCTGGTGTTTAAAAAGAAAAATCAAAATCCCACAGGGAGTAATCAGTGAGCAACTCTGACACAATCACACTGCCATATCCCCCAGATTCTGATGCCAATAAAGCAATTCTTGACTTGGAAATGAAAATCTCTTAGAAATTAGGGCTGAGAATATTCAATTTATAACAAATCTTGACCACCAAGATAACAGAAGATCTGGCCTGGACTGGGTGACCTGTTCATGGGGTGCAGGCAGGGAGAATTTCAGCCTGGGTTTAGGGACATCAAAGGCTTATTAAGGACCCCTTCCCTCACCCATGGAGGATCAAGCTCTTGAAGAAAGAAATCCATCAGATTAACAAGGCCTAGTTTTGTCAGACTCATATTAATTCCTGTTAATTTCCTCCCACTTATCTAAAAAATAGCCTTTTTCATGCAAGCGCTTGTCAGGCAACGCAGAACTCCCTGGATTCTTCTTTTCCTCCCTCTGAAAACAGGAATTACGATTGCAGTTTTCCAGCATTTCCTCTGGACTGTGTCTGTCCTGCAGGCGGTTTAGGAGAGGGGGACAGGAGAGAGCAGGGTCTCTTTCAGGTGCCTCCAGTGGAAAGTTGGACCCTCAGTGCCTGCTTGGGGCAGCTCCGTCTGCTGCAGAGGCTGGGCTGCTGGGCAGCAATTAGGGAAAGCAGCCCCTGGCTGTGAGAACCCACAGAAAATCTTACCATGAATGGGCAGCTTCACTTATTTATGTCATCATCACCTCACAAACAGACCTTGCAGACGCCCAGCACCACTGCCCTGGCGGAAAAGCAGGTTATTATTGAAATAACGATTGAAAAGCAGGTTATTGTTGAAATAATGTTTGAAAAGCAGGTTATAATTCCCCAGTGGGTGTAACTCTATTGCTCAGCCATCCATGGCCCTCAGCTAAGGTATTTTTAAATGACTCAGTTAAAAGTGATAAAAGATTTATGATCAAGTGTTTTTTATTTATTTTTTCCTGTGGCTTAGACCTTGAGATTAAAGAATTCCAAGTTCAGTTTTTTAAAAAAATCTACTCATGTTTGCCTGAAACTAATAGACAGCACTTTGTTTGGTTACTTTTCCCAGTTGTACATGTGGATATAGGAGCAGATATGACTGCAGCGGCCTTCTCCCTGTATCCCAACAAGTTCCATTTTCCTGCCTTATTCCCTGCATGGCAGCAGAGAAGCCTGGTTAGAGATTAGGAAAGCCAATGTCCTCATTAGGTTGGTAGGACAAGGGGGAATGGCTTCCCACTGCCAGAGGGCAGGGGTGGATGGGATATTGGGAAGGAATTGTTCCCTGGGAGGATGGGGAGGGCACAGGGTGCCCAGAGAAGCTGTGGCTGCCCCTGGATCCCTGGCAGTGTCCAAGGCCAGGCTGGACACTGGGGCTTGGAGCAGCCTGCTCTTTTTTCTTCCAATAAAGCAGTATTTTTTTGAGAAGGCAACACCTTAAATGCCCAGAGAAAGAAAAATGGGCTGCTTAACAAGCAAACAGGCAGAAATGCTGCTGCCAAAGTTCTCCTAGAGCACAACCCCCAGTGCAGGTCAGCACGTTGGTGCTCTCCTAATTGCCAGAGCAGCGCTTTTTCACGGGCTACCAGCTCCAAATGCAAAGGGAGTGATGTCTTTAGCAGTTAATCTCTCTAATCACAAGGGTTCCCAACTGCTAATCCAGCATTTTGCTATCCAGCAGGGATTGCCCGCTCCGCTCAATCAGATATTGCTGGCAGATGAATGCCCTGGGCCAGGCACAGCGCTGGGGGAACAGCTGCATCCCAAAAACCCTGCCGGCAATCCCGCACCCAGAGGGGCTGGGGCTGCGCCCGTCCCAGAACCTGCGCCTCTGCCGGAACGTTCCGGGGCTGTGCTGCTTTGGAAGGGACCAAGTTCACACCTGCCTGACAAGGAGCAAGTTTGAAGGCCAGGCTGGTTGCCACAGGATGTCACCACAGGAAGCGCCCAGCAAGGACAGCTTTCTGTCAGCCACACTTGTTTCCTGCTTCCCTTGGAAAATGAACAGAAAATTACTTCTCTTTAAAAAATCCAACCCCAGCTTCATGGCTGATTAAATAATCTTTCTCTGCTGATTAAATCACTCTGAGCATCCCTAGGGAATGCTCTGAGGCTCGAGGAAAGCTTCTCCAGCATGCTGTCACTGTCCCCACATGTCCCAAATTATCACCTCCCTTTCTCCAGACAGAAATGTCACCCAGCCAGACTGAGCCCTTCAAGGGGATGTTTGCTCTCCCCTAGACCCCAGAGTTATCTCCTCATTTCAGTGCACACCTGGAGCTTGAGAGCTGCAATCCTTTCAGAAGGCCCAGGGGTGTAAAGCCAAATATAAAGTTTATCTCACCACAGAATTAAAGACAACAAACTCGCCCAGCTATCGATGGCTAAATCCCCTTTTCCATTTTCTGCTCCTACCATGCAAAGTGCCCACAGCTGCAGGCCCCAGCCCAGAGCTGCACTGTGCACCCAGGGCTGGTATTTGAAGGGTCAAGGCTTGCTCAGGTAAGAAGAAAAATTAACTGGGAGACCATCCCTGCCAGCAGCACTTGGTGACAGCTGGCATTATCAAAACAGAATTGCTTTAAGTAAATTCCCAAGCAGCATGACCTATTTGCCACTTCATTATCTACAGGCTAAACTCAGTAAATACATGGCCTTTTGTTCTGTGCTCCTTCGATTGATTTTAATGAGACCCAGTGCTAAGGAAGAGACATTCAACAGGAGGGCTACATTAATTATTTACTTGGCCTTCAGCTTTATCTCTGTGGGTTGTTACCAGTGTATCACCAGCAGAACTCCCTGACATCCTGGATTTTTGAAGCAATTGAAATCTGGGAAAAATGGTCTCTCTCTGCCGCAACAAGTGAAAGGAAATATTCCGAGAGCAGTTTGGGGATTTTCCTGTCACAGAGCCAGGAGAGTGAGGCTGGAGGGGCTCTTGCTCCTGCTTTTACCTTGGACAAGGAGCCGGTGTCCAGGAGGGACATTGGACGAGGATGCCAACGCCACTGGAGGACACATGAGCACCAAAACTGGAGGCCATTCCTCATCTGCTCCTCATCCTCATTCATTAATTAATCCGGTATTTTTAAGCCGTGTGCATAACGCAGAGGCACCAGCTGAACCTGTTTGTTCCTGCTTTTGACTCTGCTTCGTGCCAGCTTCTGCCAAGCCCTGAGCAACTTTAATTACCTGGAATTCTCCCATAGTATTTCCATGCCGATTTCAGGCGGGTGAACAATTAAGTCTGATGAGTGACATCTCAATTGTTCCGGCGTGAGGGCTGTGAATGGAGCACACAGAGCTGTTCTGCGGGAGCCTGGGGAGATGCAGAGCTGGTAACAAGAGCAGAAATCTGCATAAATGCTGAACGGGGACTGCAAGCAAGAGCCTCTAAAGCAGCGACAGAGACCTGCAAGGAGCCTGGTTTGACACAGCAAAGAACTCCTGGCACAGCTCTGCTAATAAAATCAAACAGGACCTTTCAGTCTAAGCCACATTCCTGCAATTATTCCCATCAGAGTTTTGTCCAGCCCAATCCAGCCAAGGGAAGTGCAGGAAGCGACTCTGAGTGTTACCTGCATTTAGCTGAGGTGAACAATTCCGTGAAGTTTCCAGGAGAATCTGCATGCCATTTGCAATTGATTAAGTATTATTTGGCAGGCTATTTGGGCAATGAATTGCTGACATTTTGAAAAGAGCTATTTGATGATCTAACACAGACTTAAAACGTGACCTTTGATTTATACAAAATACATAGAAAGTGGGTGAAATGAGGGGCTGAACTTCCTGCGTCCATCTTGGCTGATTTTATTCTGCTTTCCTCACCTCCCAAGTTCTCTGTGGAGAGATCTGGGGAGATTTTTCAGGGAGAGGTTGGAGCATCCTCCATTTTGCAGAGCTATTTCAAAATGCTAAAAAATGATGATGCTGATCCAGAGCCAAAGCAGCAGCAAGATGTGCCAGTCTTAATATTAATAGATGATCAAGGTTTATTCAACTCAGGCAATGTTGGGGTTTGCTTTAACAAATGGCTGCACTCCTAGGTTTGTTTAGGAAATCCAAGAGCAGTTTGGGAGTTAAGGGATGTAAAGGGGTTTTTCCCTTCAAATCTGACCTTCCAGTGCTATTGGAAAGAGCACAATAATTTTATATATATATATATACACACACACAATCAAGACCTTTTCTGCTCTTCTTAGGCATATTCCAATGTCCTAGGGAAGCCAGAAAATTGAACAGGAAGGAGTCATGAGAGGTCCCCCCACCTGAGAGCTGCAGATATACCTGTATTCCTCACACATGTTGATATTTAATTCCTCCAACCAAAGGGAATCCCAAACATATCCTAACCATATCTTCTTCTGGGATATCAGTGGTTTCCTAAGGGTTTTCCTTAGGGAAGGTAATAAAGAAATTGTGGCTATTTTTTGTTGCTGTTGCTTAGGTCAATAGCAGACGAAGGGAAGAAATAGGGCGCTTGGGTCAGAAATTCAATCCCATGAACTGAGGAAAGCACCTGGGAACAGAGGGAGACCAATTATCCTCAATCTGCAATATATGGACACAACTCTCTCTGCTTTCCAAAGAAGTCATTTCAGCCTTAATTTTGATTGCAGAGCATATCCCAGCTTCATGGCCCTTAAACTGCTGCNCATCCCATCCCATCCCATCCCATCCCATCCCATCCCATCCCATCCCATCCCAGACTCCAGTACCAAACCTGAGCCCTTCCCTGCAGAGCAGCTGAGGAAATACCCAAATCTGCAGTGCTGTGGTGCAGAAACAACAGGGGTGTTTCCAAAGCAGCTTTTTTCCAACCAAACAAACAGTGGAACCAAATTTGGTTTTGCAACTCAATCAATGGCCCAAGAAAGCCCTGAAAGAACCACCAGGGCCTGGATTTGTACAGTTAAATGCAGTCCCAGAGGCAATAATTATTGATAGGAGTGTGACTTCCCATCAAAACGCCGGGGCTGAAAAGCTGGTTTATGAATTTCATGGAAAAGAGATTCCTCACGAGGTTTTCTGTCTCAGGTTGGCTAAACCAGAAAGACTGTGATGGATAACAGCCTCTTAGAAATTCAGCACTTTGAACTTGCAGGGTGCTCCACCTCGGAGAGAAGCCTGAATTTACAGCTTTTCATTAAGAGACGTGTGCATTAAAAACCCCCAGGTCGCTCACAGAGAATTCCAATGTGCTCGTCTCTCCTGTCAGCTCCTCAAGCACTCAGCATTTATTCCAGCACTGCAGCTGAGCTGCTCAGCCTGCACTCTCTGTGGCAGTGAAAGGCCGCCTGGGCTGCAGCTGAAGTCAGCTCCCAAAGTGCTGAGCCCTGCTCGGGAGTGAACACAGGCCCGCCCCATCCCCTTCGGACAGAAGGTGCAAGTGGAAGCAGAGGGAAATCCATCCCCAGGAATTTCCACAGGGTGTAAATTGCACAGAGTGACCCATTCCAGGGGTCACCCCAGGAACCCGTGGCACAGCCAAGAACCAAAGTCAGAGATGGCAAAGTCTCAGGGGAATTTCTGAACTCATTTGCCTTCTCCTTATTTAATTCCCTAAATAAGAAGGGAACAATCACGACTAACACCCCGCAAGGTGCCAGGTGTTACAGCCTGCAGGCTTTATATCCCCCAGACCTGGCTGGAAGGGAGCAGCACCTGAGAGAACACTCCAGCACGCCGTGGCTGTCACCTGCTCGTGGCACAAAGATGCTGGGAAAATGCAGATTTAAAGGCACTGCTCAGTGGCTGGAGCTCGGCAAGGCCATCCGTCAGCGTTATCCATGGAACACTCCCCACCCTTCCGAGTCCCTTTAGTGGGACACTCCCTGGCAGAGCCCGCTCACCAAAGAAACTTTTCTCTAACTTTGGTACAGGTCATGAAGGGAATTTCAAAAAGGAAAGGCAATTAGACACGTTCCCAATTAGTTTTTCCTTTAAGGTGATTTAAACACGGCAGCTGCACTGACTTTTGTACAGGGCCACAAAATCTTTTGCCCCATACATAGGAAAGGGCAAAGCAATGTACAACCTTCCATGGCAAAGCTGATGTAAAATGCCTGCGTTCAACCACAAAGCCCCATNATTATTCCCATCAGAGTTTTGTCCAGCCCAATCCAGCCAAGGGAAGTGCAGGAAGCGACTCTGAGTGTTACCTGCATTTAGCTGAGGTGAACAATTCCGTGAAGTTTCCAGGAGAATCTGCATGCCATTTGCAATTGATTAAGTATTATTTGGCAGGCTATTTGGGCAATGAATTGCTGACATTTTGAAAAGAGCTATTTGATGATCTAACACAGACTTAAAACGTGACCTTTGATTTATACAAAATACATAGAAAGTGGGTGAAATGAGGGGCTGAACTTCCTGCGTCCATCTTGGCTGATTTTATTCTGCTTTCCTCACCTCCCAAGTTCTCTGTGGAGAGATCTGGGGAGATTTTTCAGGGAGAGGTTGGAGCATCCTCCATTTTGCAGAGCTATTTCAAAATGCTAAAAAATGATGATGCTGATCCAGAGCCAAAGCAGCAGCAAGATGTGCCAGTCTTAATATTAATAGATGATCAAGGTTTATTCAACTCAGGCAATGTTGGGGTTTGCTTTAACAAATGGCTGCACTCCTAGGTTTGTTTAGGAAATCCAAGAGCAGTTTGGGAGTTAAGGGATGTAAAGGGGTTTTTCCCTTCAAATCTGACCTTCCAGTGCTATTGGAAAGAGCACNACAACAACAACAACAAACAGAAAACAAACAAAAAACCAAACCACAACCAGGTTTTGCCATCCAGTAGAAAAACTGGATGTTCCTGATTCTGAGCCCAAACTCTGCCTGCTCAGGGCTACAGGACAGTCCAGAGGCCCCGAGGAGAGGCTGCTGCTTGAGCTAGCTTTGAAAAGGTGCTCTTCTCAACCAACAAAATAAAATGTGTCTACAGGAAATAGCTTGTACAGGTTCTCTACTGGTATAAATCACAAATGCATTTTTCCTCTCCGAGTTCCAAACATGTAGATTGCCAGCAAGTAACCAAAACNCACACACACACAATCAAGACCTTTTCTGCTCTTCTTAGGCATATTCCAATGTCCTAGGGAAGCCAGAAAATTGAACAGGAAGGAGTCATGAGAGGTCCCCCCACCTGAGAGCTGCAGATATACCTGTATTCCTCACACATGTTGATATTTAATTCCTCCAACCAAAGGGAATCCCAAACATATCCTAACCATATCTTCTTCTGGGATATCAGTGGTTTCCTAAGGGTTTTCCTTAGGAAAGGTAATAAAGAAATTGTGGCTATTTTTTGTTGCTGTTGCTTAGGTCAATAGCAGATGAAGGGAAGAAATAGGGCGCTTGGGTCAGAAATTCAATCCCATGAACTGAGGAAAGCACCTGGGAACAGAGGGAGACCAATTATCCTCAATCTGCAATATATGGACACAACTCTCTCTGCTTTCCAAAGAAGTCATTTCAGCCTTAATTTTGATTGCAGAGCATATCCCAGCTTCATGGCCCTTAAACTGCTGCAAGCCAAAATTCAGGGGTTACAAGTGCAAAAGTGTTCACTTTTACTCCAGCCCTGCCCATCCCATCCCATCCCATCCCATCCCATCCCATCCCATCCCAGACTCCAGTACCAAACCTGAGCCCTTCCCTGCAGAGCAGCTGAGGAAATACCCAAATCTGCAGTGCTGTGGTGCAGAAACAACAGGGGTGTTTCCAAAGCAGCTTTTTTCCAACCAAACAAACAGTGGAACCAAATTTGGTTTTGCAACTCAATCAATGGCCCAAGAAAGCCCTGAAAGAACCACCAGGGCCTGGATTTGTACAGTTAAATGCAGTCCCAGAGGCAATAATTATTGATAGGAGTGTGACTTCCCATCAAAACGCCGGGGCTGAAAAGCTGGTTTATGAATTTCATGGAAAAGAGATTCCTCACGAGGTTTTCTGTCTCAGGTTGGCTAAACCAGAAAGACTGTGATGGATAACAGCCTCTTAGAAATTCAGCACTTTGAACTTGCAGGGTGCTCCACCTCGGAGAGAAGCCTGAATTTACAGCTTTTCATTAAGAGACGTGTGCATTAAAAACCCCCAGGTCGCTCACAGAGAATTCCAATGTGCTCGTCTCTCCTGTCAGCTCCTCAAGCACTCAGCATTTATTCCAGCACTGCAGCTGAGCTGCTCAGCCTGCACTCTCTGTGGCAGTGAAAGGCCGCCTGGGCTGCAGCTGAAGTCAGCTCCCAAAGTGCTGAGCCCTGCTCGGGAGTGAACACAGGCCCGCCCCATCCCCTTCGGACAGAAGGTGCAAGTGGAAGCAGAGGGAAATCCATCCCCAGGAATTTCCACAGGGTGTAAATTGCACAGAGTGACCCATTCCAGGGGTCACCCCAGGAACCCGTGGCACAGCCAAGAACCAAAGTCAGAGATGGCAAAGTCTCAGGGGAATTTCTGAACTCATTTGCCTTCTCCTTATTTAATTCCCTAAATAAGAAGGGAACAATCACGACTAACACCCCGCAAGGTGCCAGGTGTTACAGCCTGCAGGCTTTATATCCCCCAGACCTGGCTGGAAGGGAGCAGCACCTGAGAGAACACTCCAGCACGCCGTGGCTGTCACCTGCTCGTGGCACAAAGATGCTGGGAAAATGCAGATTTAAAGGCACTGCTCAGTGGCTGGAGCTCGGCAAGGCCATCCGTCAGCGTTGTCCATGGAACACCCCCCACCCTTCCGAGTCCCTTTAGTGGGACACTCCCTGGCAGAGCCCGCTCACCAAAGAAACTTTTCTCTAACTTTGGTACAGGTCATGAAGGGAATTTCAAAAAGGAAAGGCAATTAGACACGTTCCCAATTAGTTTTTCCTTTAAGGTGATTTAAACACGGCAGCTGCACTGACTTTTGTACAGGGCCACAAAATCTTTTGCCCCATACATAGGAAAGGGCAAAGCAATGTACAACCTTCCATGGCAAAGCTGATGTAAAATGCCTGCGTTCAACCACAAAGCCCCATGAGAAAAAAACCCAAACCAAAACAAACCAAAAAACCCACAACACAACACACAAACAAACAAAACAAAACAAACAAAAAAGCCAAAACAAAACAAAAACAAAAAACCCAAAAACAAACAAAAACCCCACAACAAAACAAAACAAAAACAAAAAACAAACAAACACAACAACAACAACAACAAACAGAAAACAAACAAAAAACCAAACCACAACCAGGTTTTGCCATCCAGTAGAAAAACTGGATGTTCCTGATTCTGAGCCCAAACTCTGCCTGCTCAGGGCTACAGGACAGTCCAGAGGCCCCGAGGAGAGGCTGCTGCTTGAGCTAGCTTTGAAAAGGTGCTCTTCTCAACCAACAAAATAAAATGTGTCTACAGGAAATAGCTTGTACAGGTTCTCTACTGGTATAAATCACAAATGCATTTTTCCTCTCCGAGTTCCAAACATGTAGATTGCCAGCAAGTAACCAAAACAAACAAACAAGCCAAAAAAAGAAAAAAAAAGCCAAGAAGAAGGCTATTGTAAAAAGCACAATTTGAACTTCACTTTCCCTTTAAGTTAATAATTAAAATATTTTAAAACCATCAGAAAAGGAGATTTCAAGAGTATTTTTCTTTTTTTCATAGCTGCAATAGTGGTTAAAAGGACCTGAGTATTCCCAATGAAAGGACTTTCCAGCAGAGCATATTCCTGACATTTATCTGGCTATAAACAAACACCCACTGAAGAGCAGCACGTTATCCTTAATTAAACAACAACAGCTGGATGGAGGAGGGAGCAGGAGAAGGAAATAATAGTCACTTAGTTTAACTGGGAAAACGTGAAGAGACTTGTGATGCAGCCACAAATGCAACCAGCGACTCAAAACCACAATATCTGAAATTAAAGTACAAGCAGTGTCAGGAATGGGCACGGGGGCAGTTTTTGGATCAGTCCCCTTTTGTTGGTGGCACCACAGAGTTGATCTATCTGCAATTTTAACATGGTAAAATGAATTTATCATCATCAGAGAACCATGGAATGGTTTGGGTTGGAAGGGCTTCTGGGAGGGATCATCCAGTGCCACCATCCCAACAATTCCAGAGGATGAAAAGCCTCACTCTGATATGGCTTTTAAGAGTAAAAATATACCGGTAATAACTACACGAAATAACAATTAATAATGACTACACTAAATAACCACTACTAAAAACTGCACTAAATAACCACTAATGGTATCTGCACTTGGAAAGGGGGATAATAAAATTCAATAAAGAACCAAAATATTCATTTTCCTTTTTTAAAAAAAAAAAGAACTCCCCATAGTTTAGCACGTAAGTTTGATGTTTTGGATAACACATTCTGCACAGGTATGTGGGAAAGTTAAAAAGTGGGTTCAAAAAGGTTGGAATTGTTGTGCTTAACTCTTACAAAAAGTTCTAAGGCTTGAGATGCAAATTTGGAAATGGCTCACTTGGCACAGTGTCTTACAGGGGAGAATAACTTCAAATTAAAGCTTTAATTAGCACAGCATTTAGCAACGTCATTAAGTCATCTTTTGTGGAAAAAGCCCTGGAAAGCACAATCTTAATGTAGCTGAGACGTCCCAATTCCATAAATAAAAATGGAAAGGACACGATTTATTATCCTGAAAAGCAGGGGGACATTCAATGCATTACAGCAGGAGCTTTAAATTACAATTACAGCAGTTTGCAGGATGTGTTTTCAGAGCAGTTCTTTGCATGGGCCGGTCCCTGGACAGCACCATCCTCCTTCCCCATCCTGGGCTGTCAGCGAGTCCAGCTGACAGGATTCCTGGCTCCAGAGAGGTCTCAACATCAGTTTGGGACTCAGGAGGTTCATTTTCAGGAGGTGAATGCCCACAGTGGCCTCACCCCACTCCGGTCGCTCATTACATCTCCCGATTTTTCCAGGGGTCTTTGGGATCAGTCGGCCCAGAGATGGGAAGGAAGGGGGATGTATTCACTCCTTGGGATGTATTTATTCCTTGGGATGGTTTCATTCCTTGGGATGCATTCACTCCTTGGGATGTATTCATTCCTTGGGATGTATTTATTCTTTGGGATACATTCATCCCTTGGGATATATTCACTCCTTGGGATGGATTCATTCCTTGGGATGTATTAATTCCTTGGGATGTATTTATTCCTTGGGATATATTCATCCCTTGGGATGTATTCACTCCTTGGTATGTATTTATTCCTTGGGATGTATTCATCCGTTTCACTCCTTGGGATGTCTTTCTTCCTTGGGATGTATTCATTCCTTGGGATGTATTTACTCCTTGGAATGTATTTATTCCTTGGAATGTATTAATTCCTTGGGATGTGTTCACTCCTT
>WEKY01004230.1:30663-73897 GCA_013390045.1 Picathartes gymnocephalus | reverse complement strand
AAAACCCTCTACTATCTAACTTATCACACTTTTTCTTATACTACAGAACAGAATCTTTGTTACAGGTCACTGAGTTTGGAAGCTTTTCCCATGGCTTCAGAACAAATCCAGTACACATTTCATAATTAGAGTAAGCAGGCCCAAGGCCTTGAGGATTTTCTGTGCCTTGGATTCCAACACTCATGGAAAGGCAGAAAAGCAGCTCTCAGTAGTTTTTCCTACACCAAAACTCCTCCAGGTCTCCATGGAAAGGCTCCTTTCCCCTTTGGTGCTCCCTGCTGCAATGCTCTCACTGGAGTCCTGCATCAGATGCATTGGATCTGTCATGAAGGTTTGGCTTCTGCTCTTGAATCCCTGATTTTATTCCTTCTTGATAATCAGAGGATAATAAAGGAGGACCTAGATCAGGTTTCACAGTAATTGTCAGTGCTTCAGATGGGGAATGAATGAAAAGGAGTTTTCTGAGGAATTATTTGGGGGTACCTTTACCCATTGCTGCTTCCTCATCATAAGACCTTGGGGATCTTCTTTTCTGGGTGGGGTAAATCCCAGTGAAAATTTTACCCTAGTAAAGCAAATATTTATTAATAAGGGAGAAATATTAAGGACATAGTTACCAAATTGTCTCGTTCTGAACTTTAAGGATCAGTAGTTCTTGGATGATTCACGTCCTGCTTTTGGCAGCAGTGACCACACATCCAAAGGAGCTGCAGTTTTCCAGCAATCCTCAATCCTTCTTAAAGAACCAGAGTTATAAGACAAACTCCCAGGAGAAGTTAAATGGTGATGTAGAAAGAGGGTGCAGTACCTGAGAGAGGGAGAGAAACCCATCAATCAATAGAAACCCCTCCAGTCCTGCAGGAGGAAGTGTCAGCTCGCTGGGTGTTTACAGCCATATCAAAGGAGGATATAACCAAGGAGACCAAGTGAAACCTGGTCCTTAAGGGCACAAAAAGCTTCAAAGAGTTCCTCAGATGCATCAGCAGGACAGGCAGAAAGACAACACATCCATCCCAGAGCCAGTGAACTATCCATTTCCCTCCTGCTGCAGGGTAAAACCATGATCTGACAAACAGGGAGGAGGCGAGGAAAACATTCAGAACGAATAAATGGTTACCAGGTGAGTTCCCCCCAGATGAATTGAGACGACAAAATGGTATCCAGGAGCAAAGCCTTTCCCAGAGTGTTCCTGCAGTGGGGCTGGGAGCTGCTGACCAACAGGCCTGGAAAATCCATTCCCTGCTATGGCAAGTCTCCAGAGAATGGAGCCCAAGTCCTTCTGTCATCCCTAAACACTGTGGTTAGGATCTAAAATTATATTCCACGGGGATGAAGTGCATGGTGTGAACCACGATAAGTCACAGACTGTTTCAGGGTGTTTGGGAAGTTGTTTTTGTTGAAAAGAGCTGTACGTTTAGGTTTTTTTTTTTGAATTGAAACCTTGCCTCCACCCCACAATACCTACAGGAGGAAGGATTACAAACTGTGCTTCCAGCTCGCATTACAAGCGTTCTGTGCAGCACTTTAAATGTGTCAGGAATTAGAGAGATGTCAAGGAATTTGGAAGATAAGCCCTACCAGCAGGGAAAAAGTTGCCTTTCCTGTGATGTAACAACTTGAAGGAAGACAGGAACCCTCTGTACAGCAGTTTTTTGAAGCAGCTGCTATTAATATAGGAGATTTGAAATAGGAAGCACTGGGTAAAACCTCCTGCCAACCTCTAAAAGTCAGGATAACAATGGAAGAAGAGGAATAGAAATAATAGAATGGAAAACAAGGAGGATTCATTAATTCCATTCTTCCCATATAACATCAAGAAGATGGAACCAGAGCTGCAGAAGAGTTTCTACCACCTGTGGTCTCTAGGAAAGTATCTCACCTCTCTTTCTACCCCTCACATTGCCAAGTTTTTCTGGTCCTGCACCACAGGACTGGAGTTAAACCTCCTGCTCACAGGAAAACTCTGCAGGGCTCATCAGGACACTCAGCTGCTTACCAGACACCATAAGTGTTGACCCATGGTCAGAAATATTTAAAATAGTTAAAGCTCAATTGGAATTAAACTTAGTTTTCCAATACAGGTGACAAGGAAAGACGTGCTGCTTCTTTTTTGTATGCTGGCTTCTTAACTGAGAGCACTGCAAACCTATTTTTGCACAAGAGAAATGAGTGATCTGTTTAAACAGAGGATAAGAATATATTAGTCAGCCATAAAGCAAAAACAAACAAGCAAACCCCACCAAGCAAACAAACAAATGTACAAAAAAGCTGCTCCAGCAGTTTTGACCATCTCAGAGAACCAAAGGAGAATTCCACATTGCTGTGAGCTAATATTAGGGCCTTCAGAATAAATCAAACATAAGCGTGAAAGAAAAAAAAGACACGCCTAATTTTATATCTTAGATTAATTACGACATTAAAAATTACAGTTACCAGAAAAAAAAAAAATCACCTTTAATGAAAAATATCAGCCGTTAATTAGCTTTCAAAGCAAGAGTAGGGCTGCCCCAGGTTACCTGACCCACCCCAAACTCTCCATTCCCTCAGGCAGCCCCTCCCCGCTAATTTAGGCACAGTTGTTATTTATGAGGCTCATTACCACACCTTACAAAGTTCAGCTGTGCCCTCCCTCTTCTTGTTAGAGAGGCTCGGCAGGGCGGGGGGGACCNGGGGGGGCACAGGTGGAGTTGGTTTTTTTTTTTTTTTTCCCTGAACCTCATCCCTCCTCTGCTTGGAAATTCTTTAGGTCAGCCCTCTCCCGTGTGTCATCAGCGCATAGCGATATTTTACTAGTGAAAAAAAAAAGCAGTTTATAGGGAGTTCTGAGGTCGGGAAAGGCAAAAAAGGGAGGAAACTGGACGAAGCCTTAATTTCTGCAGCTACACGCGAGCTTGACCTGCCTGTGCTTAAGAAGCTGCTGCCTAAATGTAATACTTGACACAAGGCTGTTGTTCATTTATTTTCTCAGAAGTGAAGCCTGATCTCAAGCCTGTTTCCTGCGAGCTGCCTCCCTGCAGAGCTCCGAGGAAGTTGCTAATCTCGTTAGCAGCAGCAGGATCACTCTGTATTTGCATTTATTTGTCTGGCGGAGCTGCCGGGAGTGGGATGGAGGCTTCGGGTTTTCCTCTGTGCTGGCATTGCTGTAGGGAGGTTAAATAAACCCCAAAGCATCCCTAAGGATGTAGGAGCCCCATGGAACTGCTCGGAGAGGGGTAAAAATTCGCAATTCTCCCCCTGCAGGAGGCTGGGGAAGGAGGTGAAACGTGAAGCTGGGTGCGTGGGGAGGATGGGGTGGGATGAGCAGTGCTGGGAAAGGGGCCTTTGATTTCTGCATTTTATGTTAAACGCTGCACTTGATAAAGTGCGTAATGTGAAAGGAAGGGTTTGAAGCGTCTCTCTCCTTTTCTAGAAGTCAGTGCCTCAGTCATGGACTGAGAGTCCCTTTCTCTCTGCTCCTGTGGACCTTTAATGCAGCTTTCCCACAGCTCCAGAGGGAGGGAGAGTCCCCTCCCTGAGCCCAGCCTGGAGCTGCTCTGCTGCAGGTCCCGCAGGGCTGGTTTGGCTTTGCTTGGGCTGAGGGAAGCACTGAAATATTCCATTCCCCAGGTCAGAATACCAGCAATGACCATCAGCTGCTCCTCTTTCCCAGCCCAGCTCTGAAGGAAAACTCTCAGGGGTGGGCAATGCTCTCCAGCCTGGCCAAGCTCAGGAATTGCCCACCTGGAAGGTGAGGTGGATGAAGCAGCTTTTGGGGTCTCTGGGTTGAGATGGGACATTGACACCACAACCATATCCCTTGCATTAAAAAAAAAAACAAAACCCAAACACACGCACCCCAATATTGCAGCAATATAAAATAACTGCTGCTATGGAGAAAAGTATGGGGATTTTCCCCCTTTTTTTTGGCTCATCCAGTGGATCTGCTCCACATCTGATTTATTCCAAGCGACCCAAAGTGGAAGATTTTATAACACAATTCTGGATTTTCTACTCGACTACCTGTTGCTGTAGTAACTTTCCAAGATAAGATCCTGAGTAAGGGAGTAGGTTGATAGTATTATGCCTTAAAAGCATAAGAAAAAGTTCAGTCTCCAAAGTTTGGCTCCTTCCTCTTGAGATTTCATCCAACTCCCACTGAAGTCATTTAAAATGAGGGTTTCTACAGAGCTGAGTGGAGCTGAATTAGGCTCTGGGCAAGGATGGCCTGCGGATGGGTGACGATGAACCTGCAGTTAGGAGAGGGGGAGTGTTTATATCCCTTATACTGGGGGGGGAAAAGGGATTTAAATATGACTAAGAGGGGCCTGTGCTTGTTCCCAGTTAATGGGAAAATTCATCAATAGTCCCTGAAGCGATGGTGGGGAGCACGCAGGGAGAAACTTCAGAAAATGAAGCCAGCTGGAACCCCCTGAGAACAGAAATCAGGACAGAAAAGGTCTGGTTCTCTTTTAGTGATTAATTAATTCACAGATTGACCTCCTGGAGAATGTCTGTGCAGCACAAAGTTGGCTTTAATAGAGTTTTATTCCATCCTGCACAGAGGGTTCAGCTGCATCACCTGCTCCCGTGGCTGGAGTCTGAGTTTTGGTTCCATCCCATAAAATGCTTTGGAGATCCTTCCTGGGAATCCTTTTGGAGTCTTGGCAGGTACAGGGATGTCCTCAAGGGGGTCAGGGCTTCCTTGAATCTTTAATTGCCACCACCAGAACTTTGGCAGGGAAATTTCAAACTGCTTCTCCCTATTAATCATTTTAAAAATTATTTCCAGATTCTCTTGGATACTCTAACCTGACATGGAAATCTGGGCATCCAAATGTCCAGTTCAACCACTCACAGCGGTGTTATTGCCCAGAGGTGCCTTAGTGCAGGTCTGGATGAGGGGGAAGGCAAGAATTCCAGCTGTCAGGAAAAGCATATCAGGGTAGCAGCTCTCAGTGTTTTGGGAAATCTGGGGAGAGGGCAGACCCAAGGTATTTCTTCCACAGAAATACTGACAACATTTAATTGAACATAAAGTATTTACCTTGCAAATCTTCTATTTTCTATAGAGTCCCCATCTTGCAGCTTAGAGAGCTTCAAAAAACGAGCTGAAATCAGAATTTTGCACACTTTGGTCTGCTTGCCCAGACAGCCTGCAGTCAGCAAAACCTGTGCCTGAGACAGAAAGCAGTCTGTGCATCTCTGCAAGGCAGATCGCATCGTGGCTACATCCCTTATTTCTGATCCTCCCTGTAGGAAAACCCCTCCTTATCCATATTTTCCTCCGGAAGTAGATGCTTAAAGTACCCAAAAGTCCACGGGCAGGTAAATGTGCCAGGTTTAATCTCGTGGGTGAGCACGTGTAGCTGCACACACCTTGTGTTACACTGAGAATTCATCGCTGCACCTCCCAGGGTTACTGCAGAGCACGGGGAAGTTTCGCATTTTCTGCAGTAAAACGGAGCCTGTTGCAGGATTTAGCCGAGTATAGGAGGTGTCACTGATTGCTCCCTGGAGATGCATCATTTCTAATGAGAGTCCTAAAATGCTGGAAGCTGATAACATAAAACTCCACAAAACTACTGGAGTTTGCAGACTTATTACCATACTGCTCCCAAGCCGGAGCTGAGGGGGGGGGAAAGCGACGTAAATAATCTTTTTGGAATGGGGTTGTTGATGGGGGAAATGTGTAAAAATGAAGCTGTTGGCAGAACGCTGTTAGCTTATGAATTATGCATTTAATTAAGGGGAGCTAAACTGGTGGATTTGGAAAGTTCTGATTTACTGTGGGGCTTGGTAAAAGACAGGGTTTGAGTCCTGCTCCTGCTGTTGGGTGTGGGGCTGGCAGGACACCCTGGGTGACCCCACCCTGGGGGATCAGCTCTGAACCTGCTCCTCAGCACCCAAGGCTTGGCCAAAAAGCATTTCCCAAAAGCAGGGAATGGTAAACTCACCAAGATATCTGCTTTTCCAAATAAATCAGTTTTGAGTTGCCTGGTCTTATAGATCTACATTATGAAGGTTTGCATTGTAGAGCACCGTGTGGGAAAAGGGGGAAGAAAGGGGGCAGGAAGTGGGAATAGGGGAAGAGTCATGGAGCAGAAGGAAGTATGGAAGGTGAGGAGATGTGCAATTATCAGATATTTAATAATCCCCAAAATATGTGCGTGCAGCTCAGCTCCTCCCTCCATGAAAATCCAAAGATTAAGCTCCATATCACCAACTTCCCATATTGAGACCGAAGAAAGGAGCTGTAACACCGAGCAGCAATTTGCCCTTTGGATTTTCAGAGGGGAAAGCGCCACGAACAGAAATTATTTACTGAACCATCTTTCCCACGCCACTGCAACGCTGCCATTCCTGCTTAGGAGCAGGCTGAGCAGGAAAATGAGAAGTAGCAGGGGACAGAAACTGCTGCGACCTCCTGAAGGAGCTCGAAATGAGCTGAAAACTCCAGCAATGCTCACCTGGCCCATGCTAATTTGTGCATCCCCAGTGGTTTTTCCCCACAGCTGCCTCGTTCTTCCCAACAGGGAGCAGGTCCTGCAGGAAGGCACGTGTGACGTGTGTCCGATGTTTTCCAGGCTTGTCCTACACCTGGATCTTCAACGACAGCACCTTGGATCTGCAGGAGGACGGGCGGCGTTTCGTTTCCCAGGCCACAGGAAACCTGTACCTGGCCAAGGTGGAGCCGTGGGATGTTGGGAACTACACCTGTGCTGTGAGCAGCTCCGAGGCTCAGCGCCGAGTGCGGGGGCCCCCCACGGCCCTCACCCTGCGAGGGGATGGTGAGTCTGCCACGGAGAGGGGCTTGGCTGCCCCGAAACGCCCGACTGCTCCCGCTGCAGCTGCTGGGAATTCACCCCCACGGAGGGAAAGCATCCCCAGGGCAGGTTGTGCAGCAGGACACGGCCCCACGGGGGTGATGACTTTTTGGGGCTGCCTAAAAGCAGAGGACAGACAGAATTAAGGGAGTAAAATGTATTATTTATTGAAGGGCCTTCAGGTACATTTAGGGCAGATGAAGCCCCCGCCAGGGGCTGCACCCAAAAATGGACACAGGGTCACAGGTTTTCACACTTTTATAAGTTTGGCCCATTTGCATATTGGGGGTTAATCTTCCAATTACAGCTGCAGGGAATGAAGTCATTTATCCCAAGTTTGCTCCCCCCCAGCTCACTTTTGTTTGCATTTTTGGGGGCCTGAGCCAGTGAGGTGTCCTTGATTGCCAGGCCTGGAGAGGAATTGTTGTGTCTGAGCCAAATGGGAAAGCAGCAGCTGACACTGTGTGTGGAGTTTAGAGCTCTACACTAAAGAACTGCAGGATTAAAAATATATGAAAAATATAAAAGCTAAACTCCTAAGGCATCAGTGAAATTTGAGCTGTCAGGGACAGGGCTGAGGAGATGAACACGCAAAGAAAGTTCTCAATGTCACTGAACAACAAGAGAATGTCACGTGGAACTTTAATATTTCCCACCTCGTGCCCATGTTGAGGTTTAAATCCGATAAATCTTTCTAAATTTGTCATCTAAGTATAGCTCAGATATCAAATCCAGACAGCTGCTTCAAATCGAGTTGCTGAGGTGAGAAACTCCCCTGCACATGTTCAAATGCCTTCCTGGCAACACTTTTAATTAAATGTTCACAAGAAGAAATACAGAGCTGGAAATCCGTACACAAAGTTTGTTTTGTGAGTTTGCCCACCTAAATTTCAATATACTCGTGCTGTTTGCAAAGCAGTGGAGACAACCAGTGACAAAAGTCTGTGCAGTTGGATTTGGAGGATAAACAAAACTCAGCTGTGCATTATGGAATAATGCTCTCACTGCGAGGCTGTGCTGTTCTATAACATCACCAAATCACACAAAGCAAAGCTGCACTGCCTCAGCTCCAAAGTTAATAATTTGGCACAAACTCTGAGTGCAAATGCTTAAGATTTTTCTGATTCTTTTTTTTTTTTTCCTTTTCATCCCTCTATTCCTTTTCTCAGACTCCTTCTGTCAGTGTCTTTATCTTCTCCCATTCACTCCAGTGGCCTCTGGA
Source organism: Picathartes gymnocephalus (assembly GCA_013390045.1). NCBI lineage: Eukaryota > Metazoa > Chordata > Aves > Passeriformes > Picathartidae > Picathartes > Picathartes gymnocephalus. Next base: position 65,872 of record WEKY01004230.1, on the reverse strand, counting down.
TTGGCTCCAACGCTGGCAGCCTCTAAGGCAACAGTGGAAGTTTTTTGTGCAATATTATCCAGATGCCTGTTAAATATAAAACAAGAATTGGTTCATTTTCTGTGTGGGATCTGGGCAAAGGCACTGCAGGAAAATACCTGATTTATGTTCATCCCTACTCTTGGAATGAGTTTCACTGCGAGACACATAAAAGACGTTTCAGAAGTTCAGCTAAAAGTTTAGTTTCCCAAATCCATCCCAAACCTGCTGCAAAATTAAATGCCCTAAATTAATACTGGATTATCTGTGATTTATCAGATGTTCAGACAGATTTTCAAATACGATAATTCCATCTAATTACATCAGCCTTCCTCAAGTCTGCAGCTCACATTTGGATGTTTTAAAGAACTTTGAAGAGTTTTGCAAGTAGTTTGGACATGGAATTTTCTAATTTTCTTGCACATGGGATCAACTCAATGTCCTGGGAGTGACTAGTGGTGAAAATGTTGCTTGATAAGAGATGTGAACCCAACATTATCTTTAGAGCCTTGATACAGAGCAGACTTGTAAAACTTGTATAAAGTCACGATCCTCAACTCCTAAATGCAGGGAATTCACAGAATTTTCAGCAGATCCACCCAGGAGGTCAAACTTGCTCCATCATGTGCTGCTCACCATGGGTGGAACATAAGGCTCTGAAGTGATTCATGTCACCCTTCCTTTTACCCTGATGATGCCTGAAGTGGCTCCCCAGAAACAGAGCCCGGACAGGAGAGAGGGAATAAAGGTGGATATTGATTGGAAAGGCCTCCAAAGGCACAGCCTGGGGAGCCAGAGGCTGCTCTCACCATGGAGCCCAGCATGGACCCCGAGTCACGAGTTCTTCACCCCTTTAGAGCTTTGGGCCATTTGCATCTCAGCATCAATTCCCCAGTTCAAACTTTAGCTCATGATGGCATTTCCCCAGCTCACCCCCCCTTCTCAAGGGGTTGGGTTGCACATTTTGGGCCCAGGACAGTCTGGGTGTCCTTGGAGAGCAGCCTTGGAGAGGCTTTGTTGTGTCACTGTGAACATGAGAGAGCAGCAGCTCCCAGGCTGCAGAACCCTGCAGAGTCACACCCTGAGCACTGCAGGGTTTGGGAAATAGCAAAGTTAAAACCCAAGGCATCACTAAAATTCTGTTGCATGGGAAGGCCTGGGGCTCAGCTGGAGTGAGCTGTTTTGATGTTCCACAGGTGTGATGGGGGAGTACGAGCCCAAGATTGAGGTGCGTTTTCCAGAAACAACCCACGCAGCCCAGGGCTCTTCTGTCAGGCTGGAGTGCTTTGCCCTTGGAAAGTAAGAGCTTTGCTTCTTCTAAATGTGGGGTTTAACTGCTGCTCCTTTAACGTTTGCATGTTAGAATTATTCTGGTCAGAATGGGATTTGTGAATCTTGTGGTTTTTAAGCTTGTTGCTTCTCCGTCAGGCTGGAGTGCTTTGCCCTTGGAAAGTAAGAGCTTTGTTTTTGTTAAATATGGGGTTTAACGCTGCTCCTTCAACGTTTGCATGTTAGAATTATTCTGGGCAGAACGGAATTTGTGAATCTTGTTGTTTTTTAAGCTTGCTGTGATTGTTTCTGTGCCGTGTGTTCCCAGGGAAATGAGAGAATGCTGTGCTGTAACTGAAGCTCACTTGGGTGCAGGGGGAGGGGGTGTGGGAAGAGGAGGGAAAACTGGAACAAAGATTTTCTTCCTTGAGAGAAGTTTTGACTCTGAGATGAGACCTGATGAACTCTGAGATGAGACCTGACTGCAGGTGTCAGCGCTCAGTGTGACTGCACACTCACACCTGACAGATATCAAAATAGCAATGGTTTCTGCCTGTGTGACATCATAGAATCCCAGAATTGTTTGGGTTGGGAGGGGCCTTAAAACGCATCCAGTTCATCAAATTTCAACTCCCTGCCCTCAGCAGGGACACCTCCCACTGTCCCAGGCTGCTCCAAGCCCCAGTGTCCAGCCTGGCCTTGGGCACTGCCAGGGATCCAGGGGCAGCCACAGCAAATCTGGGCACCCTGTGCCACGGTCTCCCCCCCCTCACAGCCAACAATTCCTTCCCAATATCCCATCCATCCCTGCCCTCTGGCAGTGTGAAGCCATTCCCTGTGTCCTGTCCCTCCATCCCCTGTCAATTGTCTCTCTCCAGGTTTCCTGCAGCTCCTTCAGGCCCTGCAAGGCCACCCTGAGCTCAGCCCAGAGCTTCTCCTCTGCAGGTGAACAATGCCAGCTGTGCCAGCCTTTCCTCCCAGCAGAGCTGCTCCATCCCTCTGCTCACCCTGGTGCCTCTCTCATTGCTAAAAATCAAATCAGGTTATGTTTGAAGTGCAATGTGGGATGGATCTCCTGACCCTGCTGTCTCCAAAGCAATGCTGAGGAGCCCTGGGAAGACTCAGCAGCAGCCTTTCCTTCCAAAAATCCATTTCCCTGCATTTTTCCAAGTTTTCTTGTGCTGCTGTGCCCATTCTCAGCCCCAGTGTTGGCTCAGGCAGCTGCTCTGCATTCAGGGACTGAATCTCTGTAACCAACCCACAAATCCCAGTCTTTCCAGTGATGATCATTTTCCCGGGAAAAGCCCAAATGATTCTTAGATTGTTGACCTCTATTTAGTTTAAGTTCACTTTGACAATCCATTTTAAGGCTGTAAGCTTTTAAAGTGTTTAGAACTTTCCCAGAGGTTAAAAGCCTGACTTGCAGACAGCACAAATTAATCAAATGTTCCTCTGGAACCTTCGTTGGCAAGTAGAAAAATAAAGCAAATAAAAAGTTAATAAGATTGAAATGGCCTTGCCTTCAGATGAGATTTCTATACAAACTAATACTAGAACTAATTTTTATTAAAGGTTTATGCACTTTTTTGGCCCAAAACCAGTACCAGACTGGAGCATTCCTGGTAAAGCTGATTTTCTTTTCCAAATACTGTCAAGCTACTTCTCTTTAAATACCTCCTTAATTGTGTGTTAGTCTGTGCAGGCTTTACATTTCAAGTTGTCATTTCTTATTTCCATCTGTTGCATGGAAAGCACTGCACAATGATAGAGACAAAAAAAAGTAAACGAGATGTACAAAGCAGTGACATCTTAGTGGGGTAAAGATGGGTTATGTTAACGTGATGCACAGATTTGGCCATTTTAAGAACATCTTAAAGAGAAAAAAGGGGACTGAAAGGCCGTATGGATAATGAGAACCCTCAGGGAGACCCTTCCATGTAGTGCTCAGGAATTCCTGAGAGGGTTAATGCAGCTTTAATGCAGATTTTCTTCTTCACGTGCGGGACTGCAGCTGAAAGCAGAGCTGCCATACTTCCCTGGAGTTATCCTGCCTAAACACCTGGGATCCACGGGCCAAAATTCATTATCCACACACTCTCTGGCATCACATTCCTGATGTGCACCACGTGTTGGAGGTGCTCCTTGGGAGCAGAGGCTCTTCGGTGGTGATATTGGAGAATTTCTCAGAATTTCTCCTCTTAAATTTTATTTTTAGAAGCTCAGTGTCTGTGCAGAACCGCACAGCTTTCAGTCTGGTTTTATTTCTCCCTAAACAGAGCCTTAAACCACCTTTTCACCAACATACCCACCAGTGGAAAAACTTTATTTCAGAGCTGGCATTTAGATGTGAATAAAGCAAACAGAACAGATTGCAGGCAAAACACTCTTAACTTATTAGGTTCCTAAAGGTATGCAGGTGATCAGTGGCACTGTGAAAAGCTGGAACTTTCCTGCCTCCGACTGTTTCCCGTTGCAGGCAGAACCATCTGAATGCGGCAGCGTGGCTGCCTGCACCTTCAGGTTCCCAAATTCCACTAAAACCCCGGCCCCTGCTATCGTCTGTTTATGTTAAAATCAATTCGGCCCAGCATTTGTTGAGCTGTACCTCTGATCTGCCGCGAGCACTGGTGGTTATTATCTCGCTCGGATTTCAGAACTGCTTTCCCATTATCCGTAATTTTCTATATTCCCGCCGCTAGGCCGCCGGCTCTGACAATGCCGAGGCTGCTGCTACCTGGGTGCTGTGAGGAACAGGAATCTTTCGTGCTGAAGGCAGATCATAGGCAACCCGCTGGGGTTTTGGTCTGCGAAAGTCTTAAATGAAGGTAGTTTTGTGGTATTTAGAGAAATAGCATCTCTTTTCTGCGTGGAACAGCAAATCACACCAATTGGGCCTCGCTCTGAGGGCGCTGCCGCAGTTCAAACGCGGCTGTGAGAGGCCAGACTCATGGCTGAGTTTATAACTCGGTTTAAAACGTCTTAAAGGTGTTTTTTTATTCATAGAGGAGCTCAAAGTCACCCAAAATGTGCTCCTGTGGGGCACCCTGGGGTAGGTACATTCCTCTGTTGCATTTCACATTAAAATATCACTAATGATTTTTACAAATCATCTACCAGCCCCAGGAATTCTTCATGTTTTGAGGAAAATAAGGGGTTGAATAAGAATTTCTCCCTGGAAAAAAGAGTTTGGAGGGATGGATCCCAAATGGACAGAGGATCTCGGGCCAGTCCTTGACTTTGAACCTTATTTTGTAGAGCGGACACCACAAATAGTAAAGAAGATTTTGAAAAGGAAACTAGTGCTCGCTGTGATGGAAATATAATGTAAAGTGCAGCTCTCTGATGAATCTAAACAGGCAAAAAACTGCAGCTTGTACTTAATCCTTTAAAAGAGGGAAAACTGAAATACGAAATAGGGGCTCCACTATTTCAAATCCTGCAGCCTGTGGCAGCTTAATAGAAGAGATGGGACTTTTGTGTTCTGCACCAATATTCATTACGATGACAGTGTTTAATATTATGCCAGTATTAAAAGTCCTTGGTTGGATCAAGCTCTATTAATCATGCCATAGATCCAAATTATTGTTCCCTGTCTTTCAGGGGATTGAGCACCATGCAAAGAATTATGTGCAGTTGAGTTATCCCGTGCTGCTTTCTGCAGATTTCTCTCAAAATAACTTTTTTTTTTTTCCGTTGCGCAAATAAGAATAGTCCCCGCAATGAAAATAAGCAAAGTAGTTTCCATGTCTGGTGCACATATTTATTAAACTCTGTCTGTAGTTTATATTTTTCTTCATTCCCTTCTCAAAGAAAAGGAAATAATCAGTTCAGAATCCCTGCAGATGGGCTGTTGCCAGCTGAGGTTGTAATAACCACATGTGAAGAATATAAAACAAGATTTCTTTCACCCCAGAATATTCATTTTTCATGGGAAGATCCCACTCTTCCTCTAAATGCATTCACAGAAGAGTTTTTCCAGCAGCTCTTGGAATAAGTAGATAATCACGCAGCTCCAAGGGGGTTCCAAATAACCATTTTTACTAAATTTGCATCAAAATCCCAGGCTTCACCTCTGGTATATTCTCAAGTTGTTTATGTAGGAGGCTTCAGAAGGGTCAGTTACAGGATTCTGAAATCACAGATATGGGAAGGACTTTTGGCACCACCAGTGAAGTTTTGAGCCCCCACCCCTGACCAAAGCAAGGCCAGAGGATTTGTTCTTTCAGGGATGAGCGGATCCCCTCTCACACGGCTCAGGTTGTGCCTCCAGGAGAGTGAGACTCCACACCTTGCAGAAAGCTGCTGCTCTTTTCAGGTAATCCATCAGGAGGGTCCAAAATTAAATGCTTTAATTATGGAGCTCCTCGAATCCTAATTCCTCCTGGTGTCAGCAGTGATGCAGCTCTCAAAGCTCAGCTCGGGCTCATTTGTCTAATGAACCACGGGCTTCATTACCCCCAATGCAGATTGAATTTCCCTTTGAAGGGCCCCCAGATGCACAGGACAAAAGATGAGGCACGGTCCCAATGCATCATCTTTGCTGGAAAAGGTGAAACCTCCCTCACGGTGTGGGTTCTAATTCTGCAGACAAATTAATTTTGCGTTCGCTGTGACAAGAACTTGTCACCGACCACAAAATATTTTCCATCTCCTTTTCTTTCCCAGTTAGTAACTTATGGTTTTGTGATTCTGCTGCCTGTATGGTGGAATATAAATTAAATTAGTGCTCCTGGATGCTCTGAAGGTTTCAAATAAACTGCAGATTTATGTACTAAGACACTCTCATATTTATGCACTGTTTTCTTATTTACTCAGGAGAAAGCCAGACTTTGTCTACAAAGTGTAATAAATTTGGGAAGTGCACTCATTGTTTCTTTATGTATTCCAAAACTTTTTTTAGGCCCAAGCAGTTATGGTTTTAATCTGGTTATTGGGAGGGACTAAATGACAAAAAGACCCCTGAGGGGCAGGGCCACCCCAGCCCTGCAAGGGCAGGCACTGGTCTGTGAGCAATCTCAGGTTCTAACCTTCCAAAGAACATCAGCCTGCAAAATAATCCCACAAAAATTCACAGGGCTGTATTTATTGGACTATGTTTTGTATACTTTTACCTACACCTAAAGGAAAGTTTCACTCCTTAAAGCATCACTTTCTAAATATGGGATTGGTTCCAAAACCCAATTTAATCAAACTGGTTTTATCTTTTTTTTTTTTAACATTGAAAAGTTTCACACGGCCTGAGTAAGAGTTGCTATTAAGAGATTTGGTTATAAAGATGGAAACTTGCAGCAGAAAAAGGTGAAACCAGCCAAAAAACCTGTTTTCTGCAAAATACAGTGACTGAAGGTGCTGAGAATTGTGTATCAATGAAGTATCAGTGAAGAAAATGCAAATATTGTCTATTGGCTCTAATGGATCCTCCCAGACTCTGCTCCTTTACCTGTAGCTCAGGTGGAGCTGCTGTCCTGACACAGAAATTCCTTCTTCTGATAAAATCCAGGCTCTCTCTGTCAGGACAACAAAGTGCTGTTAATTATTTATTGTCTTTAATCACAGCAAAGCTGATGAACTCCGAGGTTTCTCTGTCTTCATTCTCAGCTGACACCAGGAGTGAGTTTCAAACACCCTCATGTTTGGCCAAAAATGAGCAGAGCCTGCCGTGAAACATCCCCAAGGATGTCATTATTGGGCTGTGGCGTGGAGAAGGAGAACAGGGGAGCATCTTCAGCTCAAATCTCGGCCAGGTTGACTTGACAAGTCGACAGAAGGGGCCTTTTCCCACCCAGCACTGCCTCTGGCCTTGATGTCAGCACAGAATTCCCTCCTTCATGAATAGCCAGTGCTGAGAGAAAACAAATGGCTGAGAGAGTAGGAAATACGAAGCCCTTTCAGCTGGTAGAACACATCTAATTATTGTTTTCTTCTCCCATATGGATGTTAGTTGCCTTTAATCTCTTTGTTATTAAAAAAAAAAAAAAAAAAAAAAATTAAATCCAGAAGAGATTCCTTTAAAGCAAGTAGTTCAATGCTGCTGGCATTCTGCACGCTGCTGGTGCACAGTTGCTGCTCACCCAGGGCTGAGCACGCAGGAGCATTTGAAGAGCCAGCCTTGCTGTGGATCAATCCCACACCAGGCTGGGAAGCTCCCCTGGCTGTTCTCCTGCCTGGAGCACGGCACTCATGAGCCACGCTCGGTCTGCACTCCTTTGGAACAGCTAAAAGTACCTTGTTTTATAAATAACTGGAATTTGGTGTGGAGAAATCCGGCAGGAATGCTGGTGCGAAGGGAAAGAAAGGAGGAAGGAAGGTTTGGGGGAGGTCTCGTTGCTCTCTCCAAACACCTGAAGGGAGCTTGGAGCCCCGTGGTGTTGGGCTCTTCTGACAGGACAACCACCTCAAGCTTCACCAGGAGTGGCTTTGATGCCTTTTGGGCATCAAAAAAACTAGAAGCCAGACAAAATTAAGAGAATAAAAAGCAGTTCTATTTATTAAAGGGCCTTCAGGTACATTCTGGGCAGACAAAGCCCCTCAAGAGCTGCACCCAAAAATGGACACAGGGTCACGGGTTTTCACACTTTTAGAAGTTTGGTCCATTTGCACATTGGGGGTTAATCTTCCAATTACAGCTGCAGGTAATGAAGTCATTTACCCCAAGTTTGCTCCCCCCAACTCACTTTTGTTTCCATTTTTGGGGGCCTGAGACAATGAGGTGTCCTTGATTGCCAGGCCTGGAGAGGCATTGTTGTGTCTGAGCCAAATGGGAAAGCAGCAGCTGACACTGTGTGTGGAGTTTAGAGTTCTACACTAAAGAACTGCAGGGTTACAAACATATGGAAAAGATAAAAGCTAAACTCCTAAGGCATCAGTTTGGTTTGGATTTTAAGAAAAATTGGTTCATTGAAAAAGTGGAGAAACATTGAGCACGGCTGCCCAGGGAAGGGAGCCCCAGCCCTGGAAGGCTTTGAACCACCGGTAGATGTGGCACCTCCTGAAATGGTTTAGTGAGCATGGAGGTGTTGGTGGGAGGTTGGACTTGATGACCTTGGAGGTCTTTTCCAACCTGAATGATCCTGTGATTCTATGCCAAGACTTCTGGAGGAGACAGCACCTTTTAACAATTCACTCAGGAAAAACAAAGCCTTCTAAATTTCCTAGGAAGGAATGGACACCTAAACAACATCTGAAGTAGCTTTTGTCTCATGAAGGACAGTTAATAAAGGTGGTGGTGACAGTGGCTGTTGTCCAGAAAGATCTGGAGTTTTTACAACTTGAACCAAAATGAGGGAAGTAGAATAAAATCTCAGTTTTTCTTTGCAGCCCTCCCACTGGTTAACAATATTTGACGTGTCCCAGTCACTCCTGCTTGTAGGAAATTGTTCAGAGAGCTCACATTTCCCCCAAATCCTGGTTCTTCTCACTTAGAGGGAAGTTGTGAACATCACACACACAGACTCGAAATGCAGAAATCAGGCCCAAACCTCCTGAATTATTAAGAAATTAATCCATTCTGTATTTGTGACTTGATTTCTTTGTTCAATAAACAAGGACTTGAACTTAAATAATTTAAGGTGAGAGCAGTTACAGTCTCTGCTGAAAAGGAATAAATCCTTTATAAGTCAGCACTGCAGGCAGAGACCTTGGAGACTGGAAAAGAGGACTTTTAATTTCCATGAAAGTTCCACTTTCAGTGGAAAAGAAGTCAGCATTTGGCCAAAGTCTCTGTAAAAAGCTGTTCAAAACTGAATTTGTTAGAAAAAGCAACTTCAGTTTGCAGAAACACCGAACAACTGTGAAATCCAAGACTATTAATATTTCAAAGTGTTTTGGTGACACAATAGATCATGAAAGTGAGGCTCCTATGGTTTGTGATATTACCAGAAATCCAAGATGTATTTATAGCTGCCTTCACACTTCACTGGTTTCTGTTGCATGGGATACATTGATCCAAATAGAAATGAAAATGATAGAAAGCTTCAAAAACATGCAAAAAGAAATATTCCTTTTTTGTCTCTATCTCCTTCCAGCCTCAACGTTTTGTTCTTTCCTCTCCTCCTCCTCGCTCAATTCTCTGTCTGCTCTACCTTGGCTCCCATTTTTTTATATTTAGATTTATTGGTATTTTTAGATCTTTTGAAATCTTGGCCAATATTTCCTATTTTGGGGTATGAAAATGCCTTTAGTGCTACAGGGATTTGTTTGCTGGGAGAACCAGTCAATAATTCAGCACTTCTGTGGTGTTTATTTGGACTTGCAAAGTCGTTCCTTCAGTGTCACAGGCTTTAAAAACAAGTTTGAGTCCCAAGTAAGAGTTACTAAGGGGAAAATGCAAATTGGCCTGAGGAAAAATCATAGAATTTGCTGAGGATTTCATCCCACTTTGGACCTGTGGTCCTAAATATATTGGACATGTTATAAAATCTCAGTCTTATATGAACTTCTGTGTGTCACACTTAGAAATTATTTCTTTTTTAAAAATACTACTACTCTCAAGAAAGGATTTTATATTCTTTTCCCTCTGCTGTAACCAATGCTGTCTCTTTTTCTCCAATAAATACAATTTTTTAGTCCTGTCCCAAGTATCAGCTGGAAGAGGTCTGATGGAAAATCCTTGGCAAAGAAAATCCAACAAAACAGGACCAGAGGAGTTCTTGAAATCCCCAACGTTGAGCAGGAAGATGAAGGTTCCTACGAGTGCATGGCAGGAAACAGTCGAGGAATAAACATTGCAAGAGGTCAATTATTTGTCTATGGTAAGCAGGTTAATTAAATTTTGATTTCTAATGATGAACAGGAGGGTATTTTGCAGATGAAGTCTCTCAGCCCCTTCCTGGAGGTGGAAAGTGCGGGTCAGGTTAAGCTGATTAAAAACTGATTGGGGGCCCTCAGGGACCTTCACTGAATCACAGCCTCAGCAAACAAAGATATTTTGCATCCAAGCTCGGATTGGAGATGTGGGAAGTTGGAAATGTTAATAAAAGGCAGAAGGGGATCCCTGTACATTTGTGTGAAATATTAAAGGCAGGGAGGCATCGGTGTCCAGCAGCAGATGCAGAGCAGGGAAGGATTTGGGAGCCGTTGGTTTTTGGCAGTGAAGGCGATTTCACCTCCTCTGCTGCCCCATAAACAAATGAGGACAAAGAAGAGAAACTCATCCCATCCCTCCTTTCCTTCCAGCTTGACTAAAAGTGCAGAACAATCTGGGAATCTCTTCTCCCTTTCCCCATCCCTCCCCGAGTGCAGTAATTCCCTGCAGTGACACGGGATGGTCCCTCATAGCCGGGGTGAATTATGTCTCTTTAGCCCCATTGTTAACAGCCAGGGAAAGCAACATATTTTGACAGGAATAGGAGGAGAGATCTTTTCTTTACCTCATAAATCTTTCAAAGGAGAAAGCAAAAAAAAAAAAAAAAAAAAAAAAAAAAAACAAACCAAAAAAAAAAAAAAAAAAAAAAAAAAAGAAACATAACAGCAACGATAAAAAATCACAGCGAGCGAGACTGAGCCTCCAGTTAACATCTGTTGAGAAGACTCTGGGAAGTATTTTCCTTTTTTTTTAAAAGTAAATCTCTTCTAATGAAGAGATGCAGGCTTTGCTGGTAAGCTACCAGGCTCCTGCAGCCATGGTTAATATCAAGATATATGCCAGGAATAGAACAGTCTGCTGCTGGTTTAAATATTTCATTATTTCCTTGCTTTCGGGGGGTAGTTTTTGCTCTCATTGCACACTAATTTTTTTTCACCACGTCAGTCAAGCAGTTCCATTAAAATTAAGTTCAGTAGATTACCTGGCTGTGATTGATAACAGCACAGGCAATTATAAAATTATGATCAGTTAATTCAATCTAAAACAATGTGCTTATTAACTGTGCTTTGTACATTAATTAATAGCTGCTCATAGCGAAATGTACAAACAGCGCTCGTGAAACCTTGGCATGAGGTTTTTTTTTTTGTCATATTAGGAGTGTGCCTGGTAAATTATCTCTGTAATTGATTTCCTCTTGCTCCTTTCCTGTTCTCTGGGGATTTTCCTCTGGAGGAAATTTGTCTCCAAGAAATTGGGATTCTTTCCTGGACACTGCTTTGTGTGTGATCCCTCCAGCCCGTGCTCCAGGCTCGGAGAGCACTAAAAATTACATGTAATTAGAAGCATTTTTAAGCAGGGTGAACTCCATCCTTTTGGGATCTTCGAGCACCTAAAGGGGCACCAGGAGAGCTGGAGAGGGATTTGGGACAAGGGATGGAGGGCCAGGACACAGGGAATGGCTTCCCAGTGCCAGAGGGCAGTGATGGATGGGATATCGGGAATAAATTCCACCCTGTGAAGGTGGGGAGGGGCTGGGATGGAATTCCCAGAGGAGTTGTGGCTGCCCCTGGATCCCTGGAAAGGTCCAAGCTGGACCCTGGGGCTTGGAGCAGCCTGGGATGTCCCTGCCCGTGGAATGAGGTGTTATTTATTCTCGCCAGGTCTCACCTTCACCTCTATCCTGACAACATTTCCAAACCTCAGCCTTCCCCAGACAATTCCTGCTCAGCTCAGGAGTCTCGGTTGTTTACAGAGCTCCTGGGTGATTCCTGCAAATTCTGCTTTTACGCCTCAGCGGCTTTCTTTAGAGAAAGGCTTCTCAGAAATTAGGTGTTTTGGTGCTTTTCTGAATTTCAGGCATCAAAAATCACCGTTTCTGCACATTTTGGCCACAAAAAATGGATAAAATCTTAACCAAACTGCCTACCCAAGAACCACTTAATTTCTAACGTTTTTCCAAACTTACTTCAAAGTTTAATGCCAGGGAATTGTTCCTCAGAATTCACTTGCGCCATAATAAAAACGTGTTGAACAGATATTAATTAGCCCTGCTCAGTTCATTAATTAATGGCAGCATACCTCAAGCAAAATCACTTTTCTCCTGCTTAAAATGCTTTGCATATTCTTTTCAGCACCCCCCGAATGGGATAAAAAAATCCAAAATGCCTTTGTGTCTCTCTACGACAGTTTATTTTGGGAATGTAAGGCAAGAGGAAAGCCAAGCCCTTCCTACAGCTGGTTAAAAAATGGCCAGCCCCTCGTGTCAGAGGTAAGATACCTGTTGTCTTCTTCGATTTCTTCCTCATATTTTTAATTTTTTTTTCATTGTTTAGTCATCACATTAATTTCACAATATATTAATTAAGTTTCAAAAAATAGGTGAAGATTAATATATCGAAATAGATATAAGAGCACAAACTTTTTGCAACATAGAGCCTCAGTTTTTGGACTTCAGCTTTATTGGAAATGTAGGAAATTGGAGTTTAGAGAGAGAGAGAAACACCAACTTCTTCATGTGAATTATCTAATTGCTACAAGACCTGGCTGTAGGTATAGAAGGGCTTAAAAATATGAATTATAGTTGGTGAAAGGAACACTAAATACTTTTGTAGACATAATCTGCAGTTTGGGGAACTGGTAGGATGCCAAAGGACTGGAAGAGCATTCCAGAGCTGGAATTGCAAAATGCTCAGCATTGAATTGCACTTTTCTTCTGTTTCTGTTCTTGAATTGCACTTTTCTTCTGTTTCTGTTCTTAATCAGTCGCTGGCTGGACCTTTGGTCTTGTGCAGAGTGGATCCTCTCCTGCTGAGTTCATCCTTTACCTTAATTAATCAGTCAGCTCTGAAAATCTGCTAATTTTGAGGGAAGTATTTTCTGTGCTTTGTAAAGGGAGCATAGACCAAAGAAAGCCATATAAAGGTGCAAGGAGGAGCTGGATAAGTGCAAAATGTCACTTAAAAGGACCAAGTGGAAAGGGAAGTAGGAATGCAGGAGGAGAGGGAAGTTTGGAGCTCACAGACTTGAGAACCACAATCAGATCCTTCATCAGCCAGGTCTCTGGGAACCCAAATTCCAGGGGCAATCCCTGCATTCCTGTGGTGGCCAAGCTCTGCCACATCCATCCTCCAGCCTTCACTTGGTGGCACTCTGCTGAGGACAAGTTTTCCTTTTTTATTTTTTTAATGGAGCATCCTTCCAGCATCTCTGGGGCACACGATGGCTCATCTGCAAGGCATTGTCATTTGGATGGGGAAAAAAAAATAATACTGTGATTAATTCCTGCCCAGCAAGAGCACCTACAGGAGAATTTCCAGAACATATGGGCTAAATTAGCACCTGCTGGGCTGCAGAACCAGCATTTATTTGATTTAGTTGTACTTATTTAAAGAAGTCGGAGTGGGGTCCAACCTTCCATATAATTTTCTGCTGGATCAGTCCTAAACAGACCCAACCTGCATTTGGGGAAAATAGCCAGAATTTACCTGGATTGCAGTTTTCCTGAACCTGCTCATTGTGCTCATTGTCACCTCTTTCAGAGGGAGATTTTCTTGTTTCTCTCTCTTTGAAGGCAGCAGTATTTAGAGTCTGTCACTCTTCAATTGCACCGTTTCAATAAAGAGGAATGAAACGCTCGGCAGACACATTTTCAACGGGCATTTTCCCAGTGCTTACAGTGAGCTGGAAATGCAATTCTTCAGGCAACAAAGTGCTGGGTGTTATTGCTCAATGGACAGAATGGACACTTTGGAGGGGAAAGTACAAGGGAGATGTAATAAAATATTCAGTTTGTCACAGCACCCTGCATGTCGGAATTCTCCCAGGAAGAATAACATCCAGACGCTTTTCACCCTGGGGCTGATTCTGATTGTCTCCTCTTTGTCAAACCTCTCTGCCTGACCACCTGGCTGCTCATGCCAGCATTCTTCCTGCTCTTGTACACGGTGTGCTTTATTCTTCCCTTTGTCTGCACAAGCTCAAAAGGGCCAGCAGAGAATTTGGGATAAGGAGATGGAGCATGAGAAGGGTTTTGTATTCAAAGGCTGTTTGTAAAAATAGAATGTATTGAGAGGATAGCAAACAGCCTGGAGGTAAAACTAAGTATGCAAAAGATATCTGTAGTGAGAGCCTAGAAAAAAATTATCAGTGGCTGAGTAATGTAAGGTTGTTAATTAGTTTGCCACACACCAGCCATGCAGCCCCAGGCTGTGCTCTCTTCACATTTCCAAGCTAAACAAGCTTGGGCTGGGTCAGTTCATTGTTGGGAGACCTCCAAGGAAAAGCTGGAGTGTTGGAAAACATGCCCTGGATGTGGGTGAGGGTCCCCAGAACCCCCTGAGCCCATCCCAGCAGGAAAGGGGGGATTCTGCCCCTGTGCTCAGGTGAGAGCCCACCTGCAGAGCTGCCCCAGCCCTGGGCCCAGCACAGGGAGGAGCTGGAGCTGCTGGAGCCAGGCCAGAGGAGGCTCCAGGAGGAGCAGAGGGATGGAGCAGCTCTCCAGTGAGGAAAGGCTGGCACAGCTGGCATTGTTCACCTGCAGAGGAGAAGCTCTGGGCTGAGCTCAGGGTGGCCTTGCAGGGCCTGAAGGAGCTGCAGGAAACCTGGAGAGAGACAATTGACAGGGGATGGAGGGACAGGACACAGAGAATGGCTTCACACTGCCAGAGACTAAGTTTAGATGGGATATTGGGAAGGAATTGTTCCCTGTGAGGGTGGGCAGGCCCTGGCACAGGGTGCCCAGAGAAGCTGTGGCTGCCCCTGGATCCCTGGCAGTGCCCAAGGCCAGGCTGGACACCCTGGGACAGTGGGAGGTGTCCCTGCCCATGGCAGGAGGTGGAATGTGATGAGCTTTAAGATCCCTTCCAACCCCACCATTCTGTGACCCTAGGACAGATGTTTAGCACTTCACAAATACATTTGAGACATTTGTGGCTGCTCATCAAACACTGGAGTGCATCCCTTAGCAATGCACTCCAAACTCTCCCGTCCCTGCTCCAGAGCAGGAGAACCAGGCTAAATGAGCAGCAGCATCCTCCCAGAGATGTCTGTTGTTCAGGCTTGCACTTGGTGATGGGATTTATATTCCCCGTGGGCATCTTCCAAACTCATCTGTTTGGGGGATTTTTTTTTTTTTTTCTCCTCCTCAGTTCTGCACTTTGCAGTGAAGCTATTATTGTCTCCAGAGGGTAGTAATTGTAAAATCACAAGATATTTAGCTTTAAGTTATGATTGCAGCATGAAACAGGCTTTTTTCTGTTTTCCAAAACAGAGCAAGTAAAACTTCTTTTAATACACCAAATACCAAGCTCTGGTCCAAATATACCCACTGTGCAGCTTCCCCTATTTCAGCAGAACAGCTGGAGAAAGCTGCTCTGTGTAGAAATCCAAGCCTGGAGGAGAATTCTCTCCCTGTGCTCTGAGCAGCTGCCTGGGGCTTTCCAATTGGAACTTGAGTGTTGGCTTTCAGTGGAACTTTTCCAGTGGCTCATTTTTTCTGCCATCTGGGGTGTGGTGATGTTCGAAATGTTCCCGTTATTGGAGCACCTCTGTCTCCTGTGGAGCTTTTCTGATCACCTGGGATTATCAGATTTGTCTGATGGGATGATGGAATGGGGTTTCACCAGCCAGGGATGAGCTGCTGCCTCTCAGGAGCCAGGTGGAAGATGCTCCAGGCTCCCAATGTGGATCTCCTTCTGTGCCACCTTCATGGAGAAGGAAAAACCACACATTCCCAGCTCAACAGTGCAGGGAACACCCGGAAAACCTGGATAAACCTGCCCAAAGCCACTCCTGCAACATGTGCCTGGATTTCCTAAAAAGCTGGAAGAGCTCAGAGGGCTGGAAACACAGCCACCACCACACAGAGAGGAGCACATCCCATTTCTGACGTATTCACCCACACTGCTCCCCAGAAAACAGCATTTCTGCTTCTGAATGCTGATCAGGTGCATCAGTGTGATACTAAAAAACCTTTTACTTGTTCACCCATCGGCTCTGTCAATGTTTTTTTCCTTGTTTTTTCTCTTATCAGGAAAGAATTCAAATAGAAAATGGGACTCTCCTCATCCCCATGCTGAATCTGTCAGATTCAGGCCTCTATCAGTGCGTGGCAGAAAATAAATATGACACGATTTATGCCAATGCTGAGCTGAGGGTGATCGGTGAGTAAATGTCACTAAAATGAGCAGGTATCCAGTAAAAAGGACACTTGTTGAGAAAAAAAAAATTGAATTTAAGAAAAGGGGAGATAAAACCTGGCAGTTCAAACCTGATATTTCTTTGCTTTTCACCCACATGGAAATGTGGGTTTTTTTAGTTTAATTTCATGGCTTGTTTGGGGTGAGAATCTAATCCATGTGCTTTTTTATTTATTATCACATATACACCAGTTTAATGAATGCTGTTTCTCGCTTAGTTTGAGTTATTAATAGTTATTCTGCAGGTTTTTAAAGTTATTTCAGAAAGCAGGGGAAATCGTTTGAGCTATAAACAAAGAGCATATGGCAAATATGGACATAAATAACATAGAAAAAGGAATCTCATTAATGACATCCAGAGATGAACATGAATGGAATTTGCTCATATATTATAAAAGTATTCTGTTTTAGACTTCTAAGTGTAAAGATTGCTCAACAGCCAAATACCAGTGAAATCAGTAAAAGACAGAATTTAGGAGCACCCAATGTCTTGTGTTTTCTCCTTCTCCAAGAGTGAAGTTTCACATAAGCTGCTGGAAAAATAAACATATTTTCAGAAAACAAGAGTAGATTTATGAAAAGAAGGCCAGAGTAGAACTGTGCTTGTGACAGAATACTCTCTACAGATGAATGCCTGTGGCTGGATCAGGAATGTGAAGTTCATCCTGCTCTGGAATCTCCTTTTCCATCATGGGTAGGCCAGTTCTCCCAGTCTCCAGATTTCCTCAGGGGTTTGTCAGAGCACACAGTTCAGCTTCAGAAATAGAAATAGAAGTTTTTGGTACTTACATACATTTTTAATGTTAGATTTAGATTTACTTCTGCAGAAATCTAGAAACCAAACCAATTATTGAGCTCTCTGACTGAACCCAAAGAGAAGAATCTGGCAGGTTCATTGAGTAACGTCTCAGCTGCATTCTGCTCTTCTCTCTTCTTCCTTGTCTCCTTTCAGCTGCAGCCCCTGATTTTTCCAGAAATCCTGTGAAGAAGCTGTCTGTTGTTCAAGTCGGAGGGGAAGTTACAATTGGTTGCAAGCCCAGTGCTTCTCCCAGAGCTGTTATTTCCTGGAGAAAGGGCTCGGAAATTCTGCGCCAGAACAAAAGGTACGGGCAGCAACCAGCCACAGAGCCGTGCGATTTTCTCTGGTTTAATATCATTTAAACCTCACCGAAGCACAGCTGGCTCTGGATTGCTTTTGGCAGCTCACTGATGGAAATGCCAAACGCTTCTTCTTGGAGCAGCCCTGGAGCTTGGTGGGTACAAAGCGGGATGAGCGCGGAGCCGGAGCGGATCCGCGGGATGAACGTGTGATCCATAGGTTCGTGCTCATCAGCACTTCATCCCCGGCCAGCCAGGGAGCTGGGGGGAATCAGCCTCAGGAGGAGCCAGCCCCGGAGGCCCAGGGAATCGGGAGGTGCCCCCAGGCTGAGGCACAATTGCTGTGCAGCTGTACAGGCTGTGCAATAACCCCGGCACAATGCACCGCTCCCGTTTGGGCAGGATGGAGCTGCTGGCACAGCAGTGACACGCCCTCACCTCGCTGCTCTGGGGGTTGGTGAGGGTTAATTCCTTCTTTCTGAGCTGCCAGGAAGCATCTCCTTTATTATATTTCAGTGCTCTCAGGCTCAGGGTGGGATTGTTGGGGTGGGTGATCCCCATGGGACTGGACTCTGTGATCCCTGTGGGTCCCTTCCAGCTCAGGCTAGTCCATAATTCTATAATTCCACACTAATGGCAATTAAATGGTGGAATATTAAAATCAAAGGGTTTTACTGACAGAAACGAGGGATATTACATGCAGCATACAGCCCTGAGGGTATTTGTGTACACGAATGGAGACAGATGGATGAAATGGGCAGCAGCGTCTTTAAGAAGGGCTGAGAATGTCTGAGAGCCCTTCTCGGCGTCTCTTTGGGTTCACAAATGTAACAACAACCCTCTTTTGTCACATCCTGTTGTGTCACATTCTCTTTAAAACTATAATCAGTAATTCATAAAGCTCTGGCAGCTGAACACCAGATTTTGCACGCAGGACCTGTTGCTCAAGGAGGTTACTTTGGGTCACATCAGACTTAAAATGATGATAATTCTCTAAAATATTATCCCAAACTGTGACAGGAGGAACTATTTCCCTATGCCACACTGCAGGAACATACAGTGGAGATAAATCACGGGAGTATTTATGAAAGGAGGTGCAAATCTGAGAATTTTACATAGGTGTTGGCAATGGAACAGAGAAATTTGGATGAGCAATCCATCCTATGGACATAGAAAACCTCCCAATGGCTTTCCCCCCCTTTAGTAGTGGCAATTTTATTTCCATTTTAGCTACTCACAATGGAAAATACTTTTCCAACTCGTGTTTAATCAAATCTTTATTTGTCTTTTGATTGTATTTTGGTTGTATGGCCTATTCCAGAGGCTGAACTAAGCCTGGATCTTGAGGTTCCACTACTCTGACATTCCCCACCCGATTCACTGATATTAAAAAAAAAAAAAAATATTTACACACTCCTTACAGTATTTACTTTGTGCTTGTGTATTAATTTACGAACAGTAATTCTGAGCACACTGTAATTCCTGAGCATCCCAGGAGGCTCCTGCTGCAAACAACAGGAGCAGGATTTACAAAGGAGACAGAGTTTAAATTCTGGCTGTGCACATTATTGCCAGTGTGGCCACTGGTGCAAAGTGGAATTTATGAGGCTGTTTGATTATTAAATGACAAACTGGATAATGCCGTGGTTCAAAAAGAGGGGAAATAAATCATCAGTACAGTGTTAGTCCAGAGATCTCCCTGACAGAAAACAAAATGAAATAAGGGTTTGTGTGGCTGTAAAGTACATGGCTAATTAAAGTGCTGAAATTACACATAAAAAGAGAGGGAACATGGTCTGCCTTTCTCCACAGATATGATTAAACCCTGACAAAGCCTTATTTCTGCTCCCATTTTATTGGGATGCTATTATAACCTTTATGGGCTCTTTTATTGGCCTTTTTTAAAATATTTGGTGGGGTTATAGATGCTAAAAAAAAGGAACTACCAATCCCTTCCAGTTCTGGCAGCCAAACTATGATGGGCTCATTCCTAAATAAGCCAGATCTCACAGTTTCTTCTAAATTATTTAGCTAAAATTGATCTTTTGTTAAAGAAATAGTGAAACCACACCTATTCCCCCCAAAGGGGGGAGATTATTCCTTCTTTTTTCACCTTTTTCCTTTCACTCCTGATAATATTTTATTCCTGATAAACCTGGATATGTGGAAACCACTCATCCTGATCAGCTGAACTGTTGCTATCACTAGAGAACTTTGCTTTATGTTAAATTCAGTTTGTAAGTGTGCTAAATAGGAACACTAGTTATTCGATTTTTCCATATTAATAGAAGCACAATTAAATATTTTAGATTTCCTCCGAGTTCTTGAGGTCATTTTTAAGTTTACAGAGCTGCAGTATTTGGGCCCCTGCTAGCTGAAAAATATCTTAGAATATTTTGGAGGATAATTTTCTGCATCTCTTGCCAGGCTTCAGCAGTGAAGGTCCTCAGCCCTCAGTCTCCTTTTCAGGGCGGAGTTTCCTCCAGCCCCACTTGTCTTTTCCATCCTTTCTCTGGCTCAAACCCATCATTGCTCAGCTCTTCAGCAGCTTGGCTGCTCTCCTTTCTGTAAAATATTTTATTGCACTTGAAGCACATGCAAAATCTGCAGAAAATGCCAAAATAGTAATTTTTTTTCACATTTGATGGCGAAGTAATCCTGAAAATACCAGTACCAGATCTGTTTGTTGTTCCCAGCCCTCTCCACTGAGTGTTTTTTCCTGAAAATTTTCAGAAATGACTCCATTCCACCCTTACTGACAGGGCTCAGCCCCTGAATACTGGGATTTATCCATGGTCCGTGCTGCTGGCACGTCAGAGAGGGAATTTGAGGTTATCATCTGCAGGAATCCAAAGGAAACCCCAAAGCTGGCTTGTCCTGGCTGGTTTTCCTGCTCCCTCCTCACATGATATCCACCAGTTCGTCTTCAGCTGCTCCCTTGGGCACTTAACCTCCTTTTTTGGGGCCAAAGTCTCCAGAAATGGGGTTTGGGGGGCAATGCCACTTCTCCAAGGGGCAGCTCTTTGGCTTTTGTGGAATAAAGGATTTTTTCCTGGCGTGTGCTGAGGGTTTTTAGCTCAGTGTAGCAATGAAATACAACAAAACCCGAGTTTTATGCTCCAAACTCCCTCGCCCGTGGAGTCTGACACAGATTTCAGCTATTTTCATGTGTGTCACATCCTCAGTGCATGCAACAGGAGTTTTCTTCACCTCACTTCTCATTTGTATCCTCTCGTATCCACTGAGGAACCCAAGGAGAAGAAAGGAACAATTCATATATTAAATAAAACAAATTTTCAAGTCTAGACGCTGATCTGATCACAAACGCCTGCCTTTGTGCCTTCAGCGAATTCAGATCCAGGACCCTGGTGGAAAACTTATTTTACAAAAGCTCCTTTTGATGGAAGCATTTTAATAAATGGGAATTGGGCCTGGTTTTGCTTTGCCAGAGAGAGGTGCTATTCCCCCAGCCTGGGCCGAGGATCCCCGAGCACTGCAGTGAATGCGTTCGAACATATGGGATTCACTTCACTCGGAATTTCAATGAGCAGAGCTGAGGGAAAACTGAGAAATGAGGTAGGCTGGAAGAATGCATTAGTCACATACAGCACTTTCCATGCATTAATAATCAGTGATAAGCAAATATTCATAATTTAAATTGTTTTTTTGGGGGGCCTGGGCAAGAAGTGTATTTAGGGGTCATAAAATATGCTCAATACTTGTTGGCTCCAAGTCTTGCTTGTAGGACAGAGCTCAGTCCCAGCTCTCTGAAGGATGGGAATGGATCCCCTGCCATAAATAAAGCTGGTGAATTCCCTGTCCCGTGGCACACTTGATTTTGGTGTTTTACACTCAGGTTGTTGCCATTACTCAGAGGAAACATGGGAAAACAACGATGTGGAAAGCTCTATTTCATCAGCACCGCGGGAAGAGCGAGGAGCAGATGTTGCGGCTGGGTGGGGGAATGATCTGGGAACTGCTGAGTTCCTGGAGCTGCCCCTCGGAGCCCAGGCTGGAGGGGTTCTCCTGCTCCCAGCGGAGCAGCCAGGACCCTGCAGGGTTCCTTAGGCTCTGTTCAGAGCCCACAGGACCTTTCTCCCACCCTGAGCGCTCTGGGCCACCCCTGCTTGTGCTCTCCTTCTGCTCCTCCGCTGTTCACTGCCAGATTCCAAGGCCAGGTGCTTTTCAACACATTTAAACTTCTTTTGTTATTTGGGAGAAGGGTTGGTAGGCGGCTGTGGATGGAATTAGAGAAACAGGGAGTTGAAGGGTCTGCAGCTCCTGCTGAGGGGCAGCTCCAATCTCTGCTCCCTGGGACAGGGAGTGGCTGCAGCTGTGCCAGGGTGGTTTAAGTTGGATTTTGGGAAAAAAGTTCTTCTCCCAAAGGTGCAGGGCAGTGCCCAGGCTCCCCAGGGAATGGGCACAGCCCCAAGAGCTCCAGGAGTGTTTGGAAAACCCTCCCAGGGATGCCTAGGTTGGGATTTCTGGGGTTGGACTCTGATCCTGGCGGGTCCCTCCCAGCTCAGCTCATCCTGTGATTATTTGGTAAACAGGAGAAGTCCTCACTCAATCCCCTGATCAAACACAGCACACAAAATGCATCGTCTGTGAAACTGAGTTTCAGCTCCAACCAATTTGAGCAGAAATGTGTCAGGACAATTCAGCAAACTTCAGGGAAACCTTTCAATTACCAGAATGTCAATGCTGTTGGCTTAGCTTCAGAATATCCGTTATCCTTAAAAATAAAATAAAAAAAACCTGCCTGGGGAGGAGTCAAGACCAAATGGAGAGAAAATTCCCAAATTTGCACTAGTCTGCTAACAAAGGAGGAGATTGATGGCACTTGACTGTTCTTTAGCTGAAGTCAATATGCAGCCTAAGGGAGTTATTTACTTGTTCTTGGCAGGTGCCTCCCTCTCAAATGAGACACCAGACTTAAATGAGCAAAGCTGAGGGAACAAAACCCATCCACAGTGTCTGAAAAAACCCTCACCTGCCTTGAAGTCAAAGCAGATGAGCAGCACAGGCAAAGAGGAGCTTTGCTTGTCAGGCTGCTTAGTGCCACAAACCACCCTGCTTTCCTCACCCACTGCTTGCACATAAAATACCCCAGATATTTGCATGCAGGTACCAAATTCCAGATAAAATCTGTTTTTCTTATGATATTCTGGCACTCCCTATTCTATTCCCAGCTTTCTACAGCAATGCATTTGTGTGAATTGCACCGGGGTATTAATTTTACTATTATTTTATTTTTTAAGTCTGGTTTTTGAAGCCTGGATTAAGTGTATCTCTGTTTTTATCCTCCTTGCTTTCCTACCACGAGGAGCTTTGCATAGCTTTGATGAAATGCCTTAACCCTTCTATCTTATCAGTGTCTGTGTGCTTGTAAAGAAGTTCATTTCCTATTTTAGTATTTAAATAGAGCACTTGAAGTGTGGGCCTCAGCAATCAGAGCAATTCCAGCTATCTCAGACACAACTGCTGAAAGTCAACACGAATACAAATGAAGCTTATCTGCTGATGAAATCCCGCTTTTGCCTGGAGAACCAATGGGATTGATTCCACCTCTGCTAAATTTGATTAATCACTTCAGCTCCATTCCTTGCTTACAAACAGATTGGCAGGACTCAAAAGCACAGATTTACCTGCTGCCTCCAGTGTTCGGTCTGAAGTTACTCATTAGGACACGAAAACTCCTACAAAACCTGGGGTTGCTCTTTAGAAGGGTTTTTTTAATCTCTTTTAAGCCCCAGAGTCACAGCACATTTGGTGCTAACCAGACAAATTCCACCATCACACCATTCCTCAGGGAATGCTGAGAGCTACAGAAGCGTTTTCTAGCTAAAAATATCCAGTGCTGGCACCAGAGTGGTCCTGGTTTGAGAGGGAACAGAAGAGAGGAGGGAATTGCAGAGGACTGGGAGAGGCAGCTCCAATGTCTTTGCTGAGGATTTATTTGCTCTCAGCAGGGAAGTTTGCCTGGTTTGGGGGTTTGCCTGGTTTTGGGGTTGATTGCAGGCATTTTCCAGTGCCGCCTCCTGAGCAATGCCACTGGACCTGGGAGGAACTTCACACGTGGCAGCACCCACAGGAATCACCAGATCTGGTGATGTTGGCAGCAGAGAAGTTTTACAACCAAAAGGTTGTCAGAAAACACCCCAAATTCTCCTGAAGTGTCTTCAGTCTTCCCTTCTTCTCCACCTTTCTGGTTATTTTGTTCCCCATGCTGAGGGTGAAGGCAGGGGAATGGAAAATTTGGCTGAAAGATGAGGAGGGAGATAAGGAGAAGGAAGAACCAGCACAGATGATGGGAAGAAAAAAAAGCAATATTTTATTTTTTACATCTTGATCTTATTTTCCTTTGTTTTTCTCCTTTCTTCTCTCTCCGTTCAATCTCCATTTGAAGCCAGGGCTCTGCAGAGTAACGAGGAGGCAGGAGGGGACCCCCACTGCTGCCTGACCCAGGCAGCAGCCAGAGGTTGTTGGTGCAGGGGAAGACAGGAAAAAAAAAAAAAGAGCTTTTCCTTTCTTTCCTCTCTTCTTGGAGAGTTTCACAATGGAACAAACCGATAAACCTAATTTCATCCTGTGCTGCCGAGTGCTCAGTGCCAGAGTTTAGCACACCAGACAATGTGAGCACGGAGGCAGCAAATGGAGCAGATGTTCTCACGTGAAAGAGAGAAGGATTTATTACAACAACTCCCCTCCACAGGACACCTCTGTGACACGATTTGAAATTGTTCCCACTCCAGTCATGGCAGCCTTGTTAAGGTGAGCCTTTCCAAGGGGCTGTCCTGCTTGCTGAGATGTCCCAGGAAATCTGTCACTCTCCCCTGTCACCAGGAATGGCAGTAATCCCAACCCCAGTGAATGCCAGTGCTGTGCCCTGTCCCCCTTCCAGCTCATGTCCTGTCCCTGCTCCATGAGCATTTTCTGCTGGATGTTCAGGACTCCATCCAAAGCCAGATAATCTCATTGGATTTTTTCCACTGAGCAGGCTGGGAATCAAGGTTCCTAATTAGGAGTTTGCAAGGGAAAAAAAAAAAAAAGTAATGAGGGAATGCAACCTTCTGTGCTTCTCTTCCAGTCCAAGTTGTGCTGCCATGCACATTGTTACTGCTGGGGGTATTGCTGCAGCATCAGAAATGCCAGTGTGGGGTGGAAAACATGCACCAGATTTGGAAAACATGCACCAGATTTGGAAAATATGCTCCAGATTTGGAAAACCTACGCCAGATTTGTAAAACATGCACCAGATTTGGAAAACCTGTCCCAGGTTTGGAAAACATGTCCAGATTTGGAGAACATGCTCCAAATTTGGCAGACGTGCTCCAAATTTGGGAAATATACACCAGATTTGGAAAACATGCACCAGATTTGGAAAACGTGCTCCAAACTTGGAAAACATGTCCCAGATTTGGAAAACATGCTCCAAATTTGGAAAACATGCGCCAAATTTTCTGCACAGGCACCAAATCAAAGGTTCTGATCCCCAGAGTTCTCAAAGAAGGTGCAACGTTGGAGGGAGGGGATCAGGGTGTGTTGAGGAGGTGATAGAAGTTGGAATATTGATTAACAAAGGATCACAGAATATTCCAGGTCGGAAGAGATCCACGAGGAGCATCGAGTCCAACAAATGCGAAGGGCACAGGGGCTGTGGCCAGGCAATTTCCAGGAATGAGGAACAAAGAGTCTTCCAGGGAGGAATTTCTGGGATCATTTGGAGTGGGAAGGGTCATGTGAGTGAGAGCACAGAAACAGCACCTTGGAAAAGTGGCTGAAGCTTGGCCACTGTGAAAGATCTGTAGGAGGCCACGAACACCTCTGGTTTCTCCATAGGATTTGGGGACAAAGGAATGTTTCTCTTTCGTTGCTCTTTTTCCATGAGAGCTAAAATTCTTCTCGGATTTTCAGTGAAAGGGAAATCTGGAAAAGGAAAGGAAAATCCGAAGGGACACGCAAGAGTGACAGAATGTGGCTGACACATCAAAAAGACAGAAACACAACAAAAAGACAGTGCTCCGTGCTGTTTGGAGCGAGGATTTGGGTCTGGGGCTTCAGTCCCCATCATCGTCACTCCAACTGGGCATAAATTCACCAGCCCAAGGAGGATTGTCCCAGTTTTCCTGCAGGTCCATGGGGAGCCCAACCAACAGGCACAAGAAATTCGGGATGATGAGACCAGGCTGGATGGGGTTTGGAGCAGCCTGGGACAGTGGGAGGTGTCCCTGCCCATGGCAAGGGTGGCACTGGATGGGCTTTAAGGTCCCTTCTACCCCAAACCATTCTCTGATTCTCTATTGGGGTTTTTTTTTGGTCTCTGATTCTATTCCAGGGTTTCTGAAATCCGACCAGGGCCATGCTGGTGTCAGCTGTTTGTTGTCTGGACAGAATTCTCTAAGGTTACCAGCAGGTTTTATTGTTCTTGTGCTCCTGAAATGCGTTCTGACAGAGCAGAGGGGGAAGCAGCTTCCTGCAAGTGAATGAAACTCCCACACAGAGGGCAATTCAGGGCCTTCTGTGCTGTTTAAATTCTACTTAAATCCCATATTAAGGGCTTAGTTTTACATCTAGGGTGAATTTGCTTGCGTGAAGGGCTGACTCAGAGCTCCTGATGGTGTCTGGATCATTAAAATGATGATTAATGGTGGGATTAGAATAGAGGCAGTGTGGACATCCCATCCTTTGTCTGATGTAGCAGAGTTACAAAGATCTCATAAAAACCAGCAGAACTTGGAAGGCAGGGAAATTGGCAGCTGTTTTATTTGGCAGTTCAGTTCCTTTTCTCCTTTTCTTTCCCATACACACAGAGGTGCTGTTGCCCAGTATTCCCTGGCTGGGAGTTCTGGGATCTATCACTACCAGAGATTTGGGCACAGGGTGTTTTTGTCACTTTTTTTCTTTGGCCATCACAGAGGAACATCTGCCTCACATTTAATCCTTGACCGTGTTACAGACAGGGCAAAACAATTTTTTGCTATTTTGTGTTAAAGGCAGCAGCAGCAGCTTCTGAAAATCCTGGGTTTTCTCTGGAATCTTTATGATGGAGTACAGCTCAGTTCAGATGGCTGTATATATTTACATAAATAAATGTTTGTGGTCCCAATTGCAGGGATTTGATGCAAAAATAATTCTATTTTTAGGAAGAGGGGGAAATTTTGAGAAATAGGAAGGAGGAGTTCCAGTGCCACATTTTATAATTTCTAATAATATTCTTTTCTACAATATTTTAATAAGATTATTCAGCTGGGTTGTGTGATTTTGTTTCGATCCCAATAGTTAAAAGATTATAATGGCATTTATTTGATTTCCAGTTAATTGTCAGTCAACCCTGAAGCTCATTTATATCAGCATGCAGATAAGGAAAATCTTTTAAGCACAGTTTATTAAATGGCAACACGATTAGCATACAAATTGTGCTCAGAATAGAATAAACAGGTACAAAGATCATTAACATATGATACAGACAGTCAGATCTCAGATGGGATTCGGTGGGACCTTTTCAAAAATACCAGGGCTGTCAGCAGCAGGGACAAGTCATTCACTCAGCCAAACTTTACTCACATTTCCTTCTGCATAAATCACTGCTAATTCCGAGGCTCCTGGGAGCTGTGCTCGTCTTTCTGCCCCTCACTCACTCCCCTTTGTAGTGTTTAATGCAGCCTCTCCTGCTCCTCAATCTCGGTAAAATTAGAGGAGTCAGATATTGTCTCAGTGTCTGGCAGCGTGTCTGGAGAAATTTATAAACAATATATCTTTGCCCAGCCTGGAAAGAAAGAGGGGCTTTGCTCCTGAGCGGCGAAGGGAGGCTGAGCAGACACGGTTTCAAATAGGATTTCTCAGATAATAAAAATTACTTTGCCTCTGATTTCATCAGATCCAGATTCCTCCTTTTTATCAGCACAGTGCCGTGATGAGGCTTCAATAACGCTGGGAGGTGTCAGGTGTTGGAGGCAGAGATGAGGCAAGAACAGGGAATCTTTACAAAGTGTCAGGGTTACTTTATTTGGGAAAGAATTACACCCTTGAAGGGAGAGCTGCCCTTGTGGCAGTGCTGAAACCTGCAGAATTCACCCCAGTTTTACACCGATCCAGCTCAATTTTTGATGGGGATTTCAAAGCCCTTTGCTGTTTGAATCTGTGCATTTCATATCCATGAATTAACATCCCCGCTCTCCCGAAAACAGACTGCCTGAACAATGCAGCAGCACACAAAGATACCCCTGCTGCACTTTTAAATCTAATGACTTGACACCTCTTTCTTTCCTCAGATTGTATTTCTTCTATCAGCCTTGTTAAATACACGTTATTCTTTCATGCTCTTAAGATCAAAGCAAATAGCCATCAACAATCTTTTGCTCACATGAGACAGCACGTTCGGAGATGGTTTGTTTGGCCTGGTTAATTAAAAGCTGTACCTATCATCCCTGCTTGATTTCTCAGGTTCTTTACTTAAAAAGTATGTGTGACAATTTTAATGAGCTCTCACTTCTTCCCCACAGCCTCGTGGCTCCTGCACAAACTTTGCGAACTCTTCTTTTTGAACATCGCACGGAGCTCTGACTCCAGCAGGTCCTGAGGAATCTGTTTGTTTTCACTTCCTGCACATGGTGCTCATCTCCTCTCCTGATGGAGTCACTCAGAAGGGAATTTCAATATTCATATCTGATGGGTTTAAAGTAAAAGAGGGTCAGGTTAGATGAGGAATGAGGAAGAGATGTTTTACAATGCGGTGACAAAACACTGGCACAGGGTGCCCAGAGAAGCTGTGGCTGCCCCTGGATCCCTGGCAGTGCCCAAGGCCAGGTTGGACTTTGGGGCTTGGAGCATCCTGGGGCAGTGGAAGGTGTCCCTGCCCATGGAACTGGATGATCTTTAAGGTCCCTTCCAACCCAAACTATTCCACGATTCTATATGGAATAATGTTTCTGTGTATTCCCGATTCGCTCTGGTGTGCAGGAACTTTGTATGAACAGCCAGAACTGGATTTTCATCTCTTCTCCTCCTCACAGCAGCTTGGTTTAATTGAGCTGTTCACCCGGGGGTATCACCAGGCAGGAGCACAGGAGGCAGCAGGACTCTGATCAGGATTTAAGCAGTTTGTAAGTCGGAGATGCCAGCCTAGATGCAGGCCTGTGCTTAAGCAATCCCTCGCTGCCTCAGGGCTTTATGAACAGCTGAGTCCTGAGTTCTTCCTTCTCCTCCCTCTTTCACAGCTCTGCATTTATCAGATCTGCTTCAGATCTTGTGCTTTTGGTCCTTTGACAGGCACTTATTTACTTATTGAGACAAGTCCAGTTTTCCTGGCAGGCAAAATATCCTCCTCGCATTGTGTTGGACAAGTTAAACTTTTCTGTCTGGTCACAGCACTTGGAATTACCTTGTCTTGTGATGCAGCTGCTAAGAATTATTATCTATAGCCTTCACACAGCCTCAAATGTCGTGAAAAGGAAAGGTTTCCAGCGAGCCTTTCAGCAGGTGAGACGTGCCTTTCACAGCTTCTTTTTAAACCGTTTGTCAGCGCTTGATCCAAAGCCCATTAAAAGCAATATTCCCATTGCCTTCCGCATCACAGCTCCCTGATTTGGAAGAGAAACGGGAGAGGACAAAGTGCAGCTCCCTCTGAACCCACCCACGGCACAAAGTTATGGCTCTGAGGGAGTTTGGGGCAACTTTGCTGCTCTTGGCACCCAGGGCAGCGTTTCACAGGGCGTTGTCCTTGTTTTTCTTCTTGCGTTTGAAATGGCACCATCTTGATTTTCTGCTGGGCTCTGCCTTCCCATCCCTCTCCTGACACAGACCTGGGGACAGCTGGAAATTTCTCAGGGTTTTTTTTGCATTTTCTTTAATTCCCTTCTCCAATAAACTAATTACTCTGGAGTCCTTTGTGTTCTTACACAAATTGTGCCTGAGTATCTTATTTACTGCTCGCTCTAATTGTCGTTAGGTAGCGTGACCTGTTTCAAACAGCTCCGGAGCTTTTATTTAGCAGATTTTTCTCTCTGCTAAGCTCCATTTTGATCCACTGAAAGAGCCATTCCGTCCTCAGCCTGCCCAGCCATTGAAATATTGTTTCAGAACAGCATTTCTTCAGATCAAACGTGACACTGTCAGCTCCTGAGTGGGTACAAACCCCTCTTAGTGGCTAAATGAGAGAGATGGGAATTATCAAGGTCTCAATTCATCATGAAGAATACAGGGATGAAAAATCTGAGGCATGACCAAACTTCAGTGAAAAAGCTGTAACCAGAATCCACAGGGGCTAAGACAGAGCTTTCAAAGCTTCTCCCCTTTGCTATTCTGTATTTCACAGACTGTTTTTTCCTGTGTATTTACCTACATTGAAGCTTTTGGGGACAGAGATTGTAAATTTTTTTTTTTTTTTTTTTTCCTTATGCCACTTCTGGATTTTAATTTGCACCTAAGAGCTTTTAGGTGCAACTTCAGTGGAAGTAACAGGTCATCAATATTTGATGGAGAGAAAGACACTGAGGTGGCTTGTTATAAATTATTATTCAGGTACCCAATTTATGAACATTTGCTGATTCACTCTGGAATCTCTTTGGATACTGTTTGATGAACACCATATGTTACCCAGCCACTCAGTTGCATCCCTTATTTTATCACCATCAGTTTCTCTGGTGCTTTTCTGGTGCAAGCTGACGTGAAGAAACAAGTCATTAATGCAGAAAGTATTGCGGAGGCAGAAGGGGAATGCTTGGAAATGTTTCTTCATATTCAAAGCTGCCTTTGGAACAGAGTCACAGGTGAGAGGGAGAGGAGCCAGGGGCTGGCTGGGAAAGGTTCACAAGGGTCATTGGTGACACCAGCTCAGCTCATGGGATCACAGAGTGATGGAACATCCTGAGCTGGAAGGGATTCACAGGGATCAGAGTCCCTGCACAGACCCCCCGACAATCCCACCCTGGGCATCCCTGACAGGGTTTTCCAAACTCTCCTGGAGCTCTGGCAGAGTTGGGAATGTGCCCATTCCCTGGGGAGCCTGGGAACCTTTCCCTAAAATCCACCCTAAACCTGCCCTGGCACAACTTCATTTATCCTGCCTTATCCAAAAAACACCATTCAGCTGATCCATCTCTGTGTTGAGGAGGGGGCTTTGGTTCCTCCTACTTTGCTGTGCTGCAGCTCAGTGTGATGGATTATTAAACCTGACCTTATTTCCTCACTGTACCACGAGTGGCAAACCGAGATCTGCTGCACTACCTGCTGATTATTGCCAAGGAAACAAAGATTTTTCATTCAAGCCTAAATCCCTGCCCCTCTCAGTGACAGCCCAGTGACAGCCCCAGGAGCATCTCTGCTTCTCCCAGTCCAAAATCCACCTTGTCCTGCTCAGGAGCAGATCTTTGGGCAGGGAAAGGACAGAAAAGTGTGGGAGACACTAAATTAGGGGGATGTAAGTGAGAAGATCACCAGAAATCCAAGTTTAGTGCTTCTCCTTTCCAGCTGAGAGGTTGGGAGGGTGTAACAGGAGCAGGACGAGGTCTGATGTGTGTTCCACTTGCAGTTACAAATGTATAAATGCCAGAATGGGAAACAGAAACATGCTGTGATGGGGGTTTTTTGGGTGTTTAATGGTTCTGATGCTGCTGCCAGCTCCAACTTCTGCTCCTGTGATTGTTCATTTCCTTTAATAATTCAGTACATCACCCAATCTTATGTTGTTCGTAATAAATATTAAATACCCGAGCTGTGATGCGTGAATTAGATATTTTCTGTTTTATGAAAGGAGCCTTGTATTAGAGTTAAATGTCAATTAACTGAGGGATATAAAAAATGATGCAGTGCTGCTGTGAGTGAATGGAGCCTGGTTTCCTGTGGAGTTGTGGCTTACACTGAATTTTTTTGAGTGTAAGGAAATGTGGCATTTGGGTGCAGATTCTCTGTTGCCTATTAAGGACTGAGCTTAGTGGCAAGAGGAGATGCACATAGAGACTCTGACCCCATTTTTATGAAAATTCCAGCACCTTTAAGTCCTAAATTTCTTTTAAACTCAGAAAAAAAATTGTTCAAGTTCCACATTTACCAGGTGCAGTAGGTGGATGTTGAAGAACAGGGAAAAGAAAAAAAACCCAACAAAATATTACAGAATAATATTTTCTGTGCTAAAGTTCATTGTTAATTCAGCTTTGATTTGAAAATCCTCTACTTTTAGATGTGTGTTCTGTGTGATTCTGTAGAAAATCCCCAAAATCCTGAAGTTCTGCCCTTGTATGGGACAGCAGAAGGGAGCCAGGCACAGAGTGAGAGCTGATCCAAGGAAATCACATCCAATCCTTGTCCTGACTTACCTCCCAAAGCGTCTCGTTAACTTGGGGAAAAAAAAAAAAATGAACAAGCTCAAAAATTAATTTTGTCCATAAAACCCAGGAGTGGTCCTGAAATTACGATTAAATGCAATTTTCCCAATACTCTGCAAACTGATATAAACAACTCAGTGACTCCAAGGTGCTCTGAGGGCCCTGTGAGACAGTGATGGATTCGATTTGGCTTGTGAGGTGGCATTTGAGCATCTCAGCCAGTCTGATAATATCTTTTAATAATCCTGACAAAATTCCATGGGCAGCTGGGATCCCACACAGCCTTAGCTTGGCTTAGGAGCACTGGGATCTGTAAAAAAACAAAAACAAAACACGGTAAAATCGAACAGAAGTCAGTAGCAAGTTGAGTCTTTTAACTTTTTCCTGAGACTCCAGATTTTGCTGTAAGAAAGTCACCTGGAAAAATGAATGATCAACCCCAGATTGCCAATAAAACATTTCTAATATGAAAATCAATAAGCAGCAGAGGTGAAAATGGGTTAACACATATTCAGCTTGCTGTAGAAGAGAAAAATCACAATGGAAACATTTAAATATTAAAAGTAGCACTGCATTTCTGTTACCAGTCCTCTGCCAGAAGTCTTTTTTATTTCTCTTTATTTATTGTTGCCAAGGAAAGATGTGGATGTCCCATCTCTGGAAGTGTCCCAGGCCAGGCTGGAGCAGCCTGGGATAGGGGAAGGTGTCCCTGCCCATGGCAGGGGGTGGGATGAGCTTGGAGATCCCACCCAACCCAAACCATTCTGGGTTTCTGTGATTCCATTCTGTTTGTGTTTTTTCCCCCAGGGTGGTGTTCCTGGAGGATGGCAGCCTCAGGATTTCCAACATCTCCAAGGTGGATGCTGGGTTTTACACTTGTGTAGCCACCAACCAGTTTGGAACTGCCAGAAACTCAGGGAACCTGCTTGTGAAAGGTATTTCAGTATTTCCTTCTTTTGCGGAGCGAGATGAGCTTTAAAGTCCCTTCCAACCCAAGATTATGTAACTCTTTTTTTAAAAAAATATCCTTGTTTTCAGTAGTATCAGACTGGTTGCTGTAGCCTGCAGTATGACCTCCTCCCTAGCTTTGCATCTGGCAAAAATCTTTTTAATAATATTCACCTTCTGACAGAGCAATTAGCGCTGATAGAGCTCGAAGTGTGAGCTGAGCTGGTGCTGCAGCACAGGCAGCAATGAAAACACCAGGAACTTCAGGGTTTCAGCAGCTCTGACTTCATTAAGGCTCTGTCCCCTTTCACATGTCCCATACATGGCAGCAATATGGGAAAATCCCATTAAAACATGAAAAAATAATATATATTTTGCTTGGCATTTATGAAGTTTATTAAAACACCGAGTAACAACACGGTATAAAAATGATCTTGTTTGCAGGGAACATTTGTTTTTGTTTCCCCTCTGGAGAAGTTTGGGCTGTTCAATTATAGGCCTCATTGCTTCAGCATTATTTTCAACTGAAATGTCAGAACTTGGGAAAGCATGGCTAATGTGCAAATTAAGTTTATTGCTGCTCATTGAGTTGTTTATTCTTTGTGGGAGAAGTCTTTATTACACCTCCAGCACTCGCAGCATCTTCCCTCTCTTCTCCTCCGGATTGGGATTTGCCATATAATACATGTTTGCTACTGCTAAGCAAGATAGATGGGTAAGGCAGAACCAAGAGCTTTTAAGAAGCTTTTAAAAGTATTTGAGGTGGAAGTTTTGAAGACAAGCCCATCAAAGAAGTAAAAAAAATAATATCACACAGGTGAACATTCTGCATTAGTGGGGATGAGGAGGATACAGTAAGAGGTGCAAGAGGATGGGAATACCATAATAACTTAATTTATTTATTGTTATCACTACTGAAAAACACACCTCATGCCCAAACCCAATGAAATTCCCAAAAGGACAGTTTTCAATATTTATTTGGTGGAGGCAAATAGGTTCCCGCCAGTAATAAAGGAGATTTCTTATGATAACAGCAGTGCCCAAGGCCGGGTTGGACAGGGCTTGGGGTGGTGGAAGGTGTCCCTGCCCGTGGCAGAGGATGGGATTTAAGGTCCTTCCCAACCCAAACCTTTCCAGAATTCTGTGATTTAAGAATCACTCAAATTCTGGAGTTAAGCTGTGATGAGCACTGATCTAACCCAGCTCGTTCACATTCCCTTCTCCTCCTCTCACATTATTTTCAGATCGTATTAATGTTGTTGGAGAGATTCTGCTCCCATTTCCTACACGTGTCTAAATCCTCACCACTTTATAACACTTGCATGCACAAAAGCTTTATTCAAGGGAATTGCTTACAACAAAGTGATTGTTATCTCTAATCTGTCTGCCAGTCACACCAACAAAAGTGAAGCCACATAAACCCATTTCTTTCCCCTTCAGTGAGCTGATACTTCCCTTCCTAAGAGCTGCAAGTTTGTGTCTCGATCTAATGGGTTAAAAATGATCAAATAAATAATTTTCCTCCCTGGGAACATCTTTGAAGCTGTAACGTGAGTAGAGCTGTGGAGTAAAGTACATTAATATAGATTAAGGATGTTGATGTCTAAGTCAGTGGAGATGAGCAGCAATTTTGCTTTTGCTGCAGTTTTTGGCAAGGAGAATTCAAATTTGAAGAACCACGGGCACATTTTTAGGAGAAGTCTGTACTTTTTGACTGAAATCATAATTATTGATTATAGGCTTTACAAAGTAATATAATTTAGGGGGTTCCTGATATAAATATAAACTAATTTAGGGTTTTTCTCTCACATCTGCTCACTCTCAGGCACACATCTTGGTCATGAGGCTGGTGCTGCCATAGGAGTGGTCTAAAATCCGCACTGGATTAGAGACAATTCCCTTTATTACAGAATATTTGGACCAATTTGAAACCATTTCCCAAATGGTACAAAACTCCTTCAATAACTGCTATTTTTATAAGCATTTTAATTAAAAAATCTTTTTTTTTTTTTTTTTTTTTTTTTTTTTTTTTTGCCTCTTTAGAAAGGACTGTCATTACAATTCCACCTTCTGACACGGATGCAACAGTTGGAGAGAGCATTGTCCTGCCATGCCAGGTGTCCCACGACCCCTCCCTGGACGTGCAGTTCTCCTGGTCATTCAATGGCCAGAGGATTGATTTGAGCAGAGGAATCCATCACTTTGAAAGGATTGGAAGAGTGAGTTTCCCAGATTCCTTAATTAAACTTTTTACCACAGCCTTTACAAGACAGAAATGTTTATCATAATTCCTCCCTCACTATTTATATGCCTGGCAAATCAGTGTTTCTTTACAATGGTTTCAGTGCAACCATTTATTTTTCTTCCCTAAATTTCATAAAGGCGCTGGAGTTATTTGTGAAGCCATAATAAAAATGTCCCCATGAAAGAAACTGATGATAGCTATGAATATTTTAATTTAAAAGCTGAATTTTTTATTAATATTGAGCAATTTATAAAAATGCCCGGTACGGAAAGCATGTTGTGAGTGATTAGTTTACTTTTTTTTTTTT
>WEKY01004230.1:0-30643 GCA_013390045.1 Picathartes gymnocephalus | reverse complement strand
TTTTTTTTTTTTTTTTTTTTTTTTTTTTTTTTTTGGTATCTCTCCAGGAATCTGCTGGGGATTTGATGATAAGAAATATTCAGCTGCATCATTCTGGGAAATATGTGTGCACGGTGCAAACTTCTTTAGACAGTCAATCTGCAGCAGCAGATATCATTGTGAGAGGTATGTCTGTAAGGGAGACACATATCTTCTAGAGGAATTAGGAATTCTTAACCTCAGCTGCTGTTTAAATGACTCCTAGGATGTCGATTCCACATCTCAATAGTGAAATGTTTTATTTCTTTTATTCTTGGCCCCGAAATTGTGGCCTTCACGATCCTGGTGTTCAGCCAACCCAGGGGAACATCTGCAGTTCTGCCATGGTCTCTTTGGCAAAAATTTTGGGCCACGCGTGTCAGAGGGAAATCCTCTAAATCTCTGGGTCACTCTCCAGGCTGGGAAAACCAAAATACCTCATTTCTTTCCCCTGTGTGGAGATAATATGAAATAATGTCTTCTAACTCAACTTTTTACCACCAGCAGTGAGGAAATGCTGTCATGGGGGCAGATCTGTAAACCCTAAGAGAAATCAGAAATCTGTGTAGTGCACCACCCTGCATTGTTTCCGAACCTCACTTTTGATTGAGTTCAGTAGGAATTCTCACAATGTTCGGTGGTTCAACAAGAGACAACACTGGGTGCCTTTCTTTGTCAGACACAAAAAAGAAATCATTCCTTTGCTTGTAGTTTTCATGTTAGCGACATCAAGACATTAATTTTCCTGACTCACAGAAATGTAATCCGGGCGTGGAGCCATCATTTAGGGATTGTGCTGCTTTGATGACACTGCAGCTTCATGAATAATTCCTCTGACTTGAGAAAGCAAGAGTTGCCCAACCCATTCCGGCGGTGAATCTTCTCTTCCCAATGCCTTCCTCTTAAAATGCTGATCGTGTCAGGCCCCCCAGGTCCACCAGAAGATGTTAAAGTTGAACATGTTTCTAGCACCACTGCTGGGTTATCCTGGAAGCCTGGAGTAGATAACAACAGCCCAGTGCAGATCTACAGCGTCCAGACCAGGACTCCCTTCTCGGTGGGATGGCAGGCGGTTGCCACAGGTAAACAATTCAGAAATTGTCTTGCATTTTTGGTTTTGTATGTACAATTAATTGCCTCCAAAATCCATTGCTGGTGTCGTGTTTGCCTTTCAGCTCCTGAGGTGATTAATGGCAGGACTCACAAGGCCACAGTGGTGGATTTGAGCCCCTGGGTTGAGTACGAGTTCCGGGTGGTTGCCAGCAACAGCGTTGGGATTGGGGAGCCCAGCAGGCCTTCAGCTCTGCTGAAAACCAAAGCAGCAGGTAAGGCCCTGCTTTCTGCCAGCTTGCTCCAGCTCTCAGCCGTGGGAGTTCCACTGCAGCAGAGCCACTCACTCACAGAGTCACAGAATCACAGAATCACCGGGTTGGAAGAGACCTTTAAGCTCATCAAGTCCAACCCATGCCCTGACACCTCAACTAAACCCTGGCATCGAGTGCCACATCCAATCTTTTTTTTAAACACATCCAGGGATGATGACTCCACCACCTCCCCAGGCAGACAATTCCAGTATTTTATCACTCTTTCCATAAAAAATATTTTTCCCAATATCCAACCTAAATTTCCCTTGGCACAGCTTAAGACTCCTACAGGGTTATTTACCCAATTCCCACAGGCAGGGAAACTTCCACAAGAACACGTCACTGGATGGGGCTTGGAGCACCCTGGGATAGTGGGAATTGTCTCTGCCCAACTGGAGGGGCTTTAAAGTCCCTCCCAGCCCAACCCATTCTGGGATTTCGTGATAAAAGCGTGGAGTTAGCCCATGTTCCTCCCTTTGATATGTCCCAACCAACCTTTCACTCAAGAAACTGGGGAGCAACCTTTGTGTTCTCCCAATTAAATCCAAGTTTTTACCCTGCTCAGGGACTTGCACATGAAATGATAACTCCACTCTCTGGATATGCCTTGGCTGCTGAGGTGTTTGAGCATCAGGAGGAACAGGATATTGGCTTTAACTTTGGATATTGGAGGGAATAAATGCCAGCATCCAAAGCCCAGTGAAACCAGCAGCTTCCACTGACCCCAGAGTGGGATCCTTTCTGTCTGTCTGACCTTTACTCATTCATCTTCTGGGACTTGGAACCTCATGGGAAGCTGCCTCGTTCTTGGGTGACCAACACTGTCAGTCCTTTGACCTGCTCAGTTTGGTACAATTTATTTGCAGCCCAAACCTTTGGTTTGCTTTATGTTCCTCCCAACCCCCTGCTTATCAGCTCTCTCCCACCTATAAAGTCAGTATTTATAGGACAGAAGGCAGTAAAATGGAAGCAGCTTTTACAATCCACTTTCCCTTCTCTGTTTATCTCATTTGCCAAGCTCTGAAGTTTGGCAAGCTGCATTTCAGGACAGAACTCAAAATACAGTGTTGTACATTATATAGAAGACAATACTTTTTTTTTTTTTTTTAGAGTGTGGAATCCATTTGTTTCTGGGAATAGAATCCCGTAATGGTTTGGATTGGTAGGGACCTTAAAGACCATCTAGTTCCAACCCCCAGCACCTTCCAGAGGAGGGCAGATTTTTTAAATTTCCCAGCAGAGTACCTCCAATAAATATTCTCCGAGATATGATTGATCATGAAGCCCAAATTAATCTTGAGAAACTTTTTGTTGCTGTTACCACCGTGGGGCTTTGTAAAGTGGGATATTCAAAACCAGGCAGTCAGTGAAAGCTTTCATCTTTTAAAGCTTTTATTTATTTATTTATTAGAGGGATTCACAAGACTGGGGCAACGAGGAGAACGAAACAATAAAATTATTGTTATTTATCATGGCAATAACACAAGGAAGATTATTTCCTTGCAGTGTAGCTCTGTCTGAAGTTTAACAAAAGGGACAGAAAGACTCATTTCAGGTTTGAAATGCTTAACTCCTTCACTGCTCTAAATTCTTCTGTCTCAAAACTTTGCAGTGCAGTGGGACTATATCAGTTTTTATTAATTTTTTTAACCAGAATAGGAAACTGAAATCAGCAGGGCAGTGTGGACAGCAAATACCTGGCCAGGAAAGGGTGAATTTGAGCTCCACTCTTGTAATAACTATTTTGCCAGCTGAAATCTGAGCATTAGTAGATTTGTGAATGCAAATGAGCCAATGTTCACTTCATTAAAACGGAGCTGAGAATTAATTGAGCCTCTATGGGTGCACTCAGCTGTAAATTTTCATCTGTTTCTCAACTCTGACCCAGTTGAGGCTCTGCTGAGCAGCAGCACAAAATTTTCCCCATGCAAATGTAGTAAGTACCAAACGCATTTAACACATGAGCTAATTGAGCATCACTTGGTTCAGGAAACAGTGAAACACCAGGCTTGAAAGGGTTTGTTTTGCCAATTCCATGCATTTCTTGTCAGTCTTTTTTGGTTATTTGCCTCTGATGTGCCCAAAGACATTGATTGTGAGTGACAAAAATGAACAGTTCCGTGAAACTCTCCGGAAGAGCCTGGGCTGTTTGCACTTGTACTCACTTTTATGGCTGCACAGCAAAATTATCCCAAAATTCCATTTCTAGAGGATGAAATCAGAAAAAGATTTAGATGTGGCCTGGAATTTGGAAGTGATAATGGGTTGATATCAATTTCTGTGAACTTAAGGCACTGCTGCTTTTATTGTCACCCCTGAAGCTGGGCTAGTACATTTCTCTATGGGAAGGGCAAGCAGATATGGCAAAACTTGCCCAAAACTTCTGAAAAAAGCTTCTGAGGTGCAAATATCCCACCTATTTCTCACTCTACACATCAGCTTTTCAGACAGTGAGAGCTGAATGAAGGCAATGACAAAACAATCTTGAAATTTCTAAAGAATGGGTTTGGAGATGGCCCCACAAAGTGTCCTGTAGAGGGTTCCTGTCTCTGCCTGTTCCAGGGATGTCCTCTTCTTTTCTCCAGCAGCTGAAAAAAAACATGATATCACAGAACCATTGAATGGTTTGGGACTTGAAAGGGACTTTAAAGAAGAAATATAA
Source organism: Picathartes gymnocephalus (assembly GCA_013390045.1). NCBI lineage: Eukaryota > Metazoa > Chordata > Aves > Passeriformes > Picathartidae > Picathartes > Picathartes gymnocephalus. The sequence goes on along the minus strand of WEKY01004230.1, from coordinate 26,599 downwards.
AGCAAGAGGCAGGAAATGCTGATATTTTCTTTGCCTCTCCACCATGAGCCCCTTCGGCTTGAACAAAGTTCCCTGATCTCAATCCTGTACCCCTGGTGCCACAGACCTTGGGAATGCTGGAGACATCCAACTCTAATCAACCAACTTTTGGACAATTACAGTCTTGGGAGAAGGAGAAAAGCAAATTGCGAGTTTGAATTTCCTAAGAAAAGCATACAACCAATTAAAAAAATTAATATATTGCTCCAACAACATGTTTACTGAACAAATGCATAATTAGTAAATCAGTAGTGTTGCAGCTACAGTCTGAATGGAACATCATTTTGCCAATTAGTTGATGAGGCATAATAATGTCAGATACTTGATGCTCCTAGTTCTTTTAATTAATTTTTTGAACCAGGGTAGTCATGTGTCAAATGCATCTGTGGCTTCAGCCTTAGAAAACGTGTAAACATCATTTCAGTTCATTTCAAATGGGCTGCTGTGCAATGTAATCCCTGTTCTACCCGTTGAGAGGTGGAATAGCTGCAGGTGAGGAAGGAAACGCTCTGATTTCCCACTTGGAAAAGGATCATTGAGTCCAACCTTTGGCTGATCACCTCCTTGTCCAGAACTGGACACAGCACTCGAGGTGTGGCCTCAGCAGTGCCCAGTGCAGAGGGACAATCCCCGCCCTGCTCCTGTGGCCATGCTTTGCTGATCCAGGCCAGGTGACCTTGGCCTTCTTGCCTACCTGGGCACACCTGGGCTGAGGTTCAGCTGCTGTCACCAGCACCCCCAGGGTCCTTTTCTGCTGGGACACTTTCCCACCACTCTTCCCCCATCTTGGAGTGTCCCATGGGGGTATTGTGACCCAAGAGCAGGACCCTGGAATTCATCCTGTGCTTTATCAAACATCCTTTGCTAAATGGGCTATTGTGAAAGTGGCGTATGGGCCTTTGGTGTATTTTTCTATTAATATACTGAGAAAGTTTCACCATTTAAAATCTCACAGAATGTACTGTGAATCTGTTAAAATCATGGAACCAATGTATCTGTAGTCAAAGGGTATCAAGTTATAATTACTGTGTATTGTCTTCAATAATTGTTTAAAATATGGTGAACCCAAGCCATTTTCCTTAATTGCTTTTCCTTAAATCTTTGATTTCATCATGGGCTGTGGGGGGTCCACTTGGGGATTGTATTCCGTCTGCTGTATCTGACTGGTATAGCCACTAGCTGTTCTGTCATGTGAAAATCTTTTCCTATTAATGCTTTTCTTCTGATTCCTGCCTAATCAGCGAATTTTAAATAGTTTTCTGGAGAAGAATTCAATTCTCTGTCTGTGCTCTGCATATCTCCCTCTTCTTCCAGGGTAAAATCCGTCTGTTGCTGTTGTATTTACGTTGTTTTTGTAGAGGCTTTGCATTCTCCCCCTCCTCTTGTCTCACCACTGCCCATGGATCCAGCCTGCAGAGCCTTCCATCAGATCCACCCTCCCACCCTAACTAGTGCCATCTGTGAATTTCCTGCGGGTGCCCTCCATCCCTTTGCCCAGACCATCCATGATGACTTTAAACAGGGCTGGCCCCAGGACTGAGCCTTGGGGAACCAGCTGTGAACACCAACATCTTTTCTTCTCCAGTTCCTGTGGTGGCACCCACAAACATCAGCGGGGGAGGAGGGAGCCGCTCCGAGCTGGTCATCACATGGGAGGTAATTCTTAGCTCAATTAACCTCAGCTGTCTAACGAGGGAGGATCTCTGGGTGAAATCACAGCCCTGCTGAAATCCAAGGGCTTTTGGTCACTGGCTTTGGTCGAGCCTGGATTTCACCCTGGATGTGGAGAGCAAACAGCCTGTAAGATATACAGCAAGTTTTCTGTGTTGTGGGGAACAATTTATAAAAATAAACAGTTTAAGAGGCATGTTGTAAAGATGTTTGGAAGTCTGCATAACCCTCTTATCTCCATTGTGCAGGAGGTGCTTAACACACTAATCTGCTTGGCCATTTTCTGCATTTACATTTTTCCTACTTTTGTTTACGTGTTTTCCATTCTGGAACACTGTGCTGACAAGACATATCCTATTATGCGTTAAAGGAGATGAGCCCTTTAATTCTCCAGCACTCCAGCTAGAGCAAAGAATACACATTTTCAGAGCAGTTAATACCAGACAAGTTGCAAAGGCTGAGCGCAGGTCATTTCAGAGAGTAGAAAGTGAGTGCTGTGGGAAGGAGCCTCCTTTTCCAGCTTCCCAGCAGCTTCCCACAGGCACTGGGATGAAGGCAGGCGGCCTCTGGCAAAGCCTGGGAAGTGATGGGGCAGCAGCTTGGTCAAAATGTCAAAAATCAGACCAAAAGAAATAAAAAAAAAAATCCCCACTAGATAAATAACACTGCTGATGTTTTCCCCTCCCCGTGCTGCAAACAGAGTGAAATCCCGCTTTCCCTGAACTAAGTTTTCCTCCATCTGCACCTTTCACTCTTTTGTTTCATTTTCTCCTCTTTGGGAGCAGAAGAACATGAAAATTGAAAACAACCTGAGAGATCTCAATCAAATTATCCTGTTGGACTCCATGGTGTGTCCTGAAAATCAGTCAGAAGAAATCCTAATTATGGCCAGCTAACAACGCTGAACACGACTCTGCAGCTTTCTGTGATGAACTCACTAAATGTCTTGATTAAATCTGAGGTCACAGAAGCCTCAAAAACAAATTAAATGCTCTAGAAAGTAGCTTGAACTCTTATAAATCCCCAGTGAGGCAGCATCCCTCACATTTAATTCTCTCAGGGGTGGAAAAGAGATGGAAAGGTGAATACTGGGGAATTGATGTTTGTAAAACACTGAAGGAAAAACACGTGTGATAAATGCCAGGGCACGCTTATTATCATAATTTTATTATTAGAATTAGAAGGAATTTATGATGAAAATAACAACATAAGTGCCCTGAAATCTTTTGAAGAGCTTCCAGATTTTCCCCCATCATCTCACACTGTTTGTGCTCCCAAGAGTTTGCACGAGAAGAGGTTGGAGCCATGACTCAGGTCCTGACCCAATTTCTGTCCTTTTGCACCATTTCCCGTGCCTGCTTTTCCATGCCCCTTCCTTTGATGCAAGCATCTGAAATAAATGCAGTTTTACTGAGAAACACTTCCTTCCTCCATTTAATCCTGATTTTTATTTCATAAATGTCCTCTTGCTTTGAGAAGCCCATGTGGAAGTATTTTTATCCCATGAAAAAACAAACTTCATGCTGGACACCGTGTTGCTGTAATTGCCTTTTCAGTTTGAGCCTTTCGTACATTCTTGACATGAGATTTTATTAATAGAAACATTAATTTTGCCATGTTGACTTGAAGGAACATTTCTGTTCTGAAAACTTAAATAAGAATATGTTCATGCACTTGAGGCTTTCTCCTTGCTGAAAAAAAATACATCAGTACTGTACTCAGAGGCAGGCAATTATACAACTGACACACATTTCTTTGTATACATTTGTTCCTTCCCAACTCTTTTTTTCCTTTAAAACCATTTATTTAAAATTAGCATTCCTATGCCCCTTTGGGGGGAAAAAAAAATCTACAAGCTACAACTTGTACTGAGCGAAATGCTTTTAATTTTGCAAACTTCATGCCTGAAAGAGACAACTTTAATGGAGCTGATCAGGTCTTTTGTTTCTAAATTGATCGCCCCGATAGATTTATTATTTTGATTTTTATTTCAATATTACATTGACGGATGGGGCAAACATTATTATCTCCTGCAAGGCACAGCCAACTAAATCAATACCGCTAAAATACAGTCAGGGGATGAAGATTCAATTAAAACAGTGGATACATGCAAACCTTTATTGACTGCCTTCTCACCACAGCCAGTGTCAGAAGAACTCCAAAACGGGGAAGGTTTTGGCTACATCGTCATGTTCCGTCCCCTTGGCTCAACAACCTGGACCAAAGCTGTGGTGGCCTCGGTGGAATCCAGCAAGTACATTTACAGGAATGACAGTATCACACCCCTGTCTCCTTTCGAGGTGAAAGTTGGTGTCTACAACAATGAAGGGGAAGGGACCCTGAGCTCCATTTCCATCGTCTACTCGGGAGAGGATGGTAACACGAGTTACTCTTTGTAGTAATGGGTGTGGAGCAGCAATAGGTCCCAGACAGGATCAGGCAGATCTCACGGGGTTTTTAAGGACCCTGCTCAAACCTGCTCGTTGGATATTTATAACAGACCTGAGGCAGGAGATGGGAAACTGAAGTAAAAATGGCAAGGGGTGGATTTTCAGAATGATTTTCAGTAGAGGGCTTGTTTGAACTAATTTGTCCCCAGGGTGCTCCTGCTGAGTGTGTTGGGAAAACTGGGAGACACCCAAAGGTGTAGCTCTCAGAGGGTTTGGTTTCTCAGACCACTCAGTGCAGCCATCTCTGAAAATCTGCCCCAGCAGATGAGGAACGACCAATTTTGAGCACACGTTTTGCCGACCTTCCACTGTAAGTGGAGAACAAAGCTCGTGGTTACACCAGGGGCTCTTCCTGCTGCTCCCCCCAGCATCTCCTGCCCTCGCACTGTCCCTGTGGTCACAGCCCTGTCCCAGCAGCTGTGTTTTCCCTGTCCCAGAGCCGCAGATGGCCCCGGCGGGAGCTTCGGCGCTGAGCGTGTCAGCGGCGGCCGTGGAGGTGTCCTGGCTGCCCATCCCCTGGAACCGGCACACGGGCAGGGTGCTGGGCTACGAGGTGAGGGGCTGGGCCACGGGCTGAGCGGCTGGGCTATGGGGTTGATGCCTTAAGCTTTAAGTTTTTTCTGTTCTACTTTAGCTTCATTTTAAGTGTTACTAAGTTCTCCTCACAAGGCAGTCAGACACAACAATTCTCTCCAGCTCAACATTCCAGGACAATCCTTCCCAACCTCAGGCCCAAAAGCACAAATAATGTAAAAAAGAGGTGGCCAAGCAAGGAGGATGGAATTTCATCATTGCAAGTGATGAATTGGACAGTTAAGTTCAAGATGCAAATGGAGCAGAACTTCTCCAAGTGTGAAACCCCGTGCCCAGGCCCCTTTTCTGTGCCCATCTCGAGGCCCATCCTGGCAGGGCTGCAGCCGGGCTCTGGCATTGCCAGGCTGTGCCCTTGGAAGGCCTTGCCATAAATCCCTGCTTTATTCCTCTCATTTTGTCTGCCCTCTGCTCCAGCTCACACTGATCAGGCATCAGTGTGAGGGGCTCTGAGATCTTGAAGATGTCTATTTCCCATCCAGAATCCTCTTGGCGTTCTGGTTCCTCCTCCCAAGTCCAACTGTTGCTTCCAACTCAACAGACCATGGAGCGATTCCCCTGACTCTCATTAGCGACATCTCACCCGAGATAATCAGGACGATTTACAGCCCAGGAGTGCAGCTCTGTCCCAGCCTTTTCATGCTGAGATTTGGGGACAGGCACACGTGGCACTGCTGACAGAACAGGGCAAGATAAATTTCCTCCAGAGCTTGTGCTGCGGTGTATTGAAAGGCTCTTAACTTCTCCCTCCTCTTAGAGTCATAAAATCATTTAGGCTGGAAAAGACCTTCAAGACCATCAGGTCCAACCATTAACTCAAACATTTGAAGAGGGCAGTGGTGGACTCCCCATCCCTGGAGGGAGTTAAAAGCTGTGTGGATGTGGCACTTGGGGACGTGGTTTAGTGTTGGCCTTGGCAGTGCTGACTTAATGGTTGGACTTAAAGATCTTTTCCAATCATTTAGATTTTGTGATTTTAGGATTAACTAATGTCAGATATCATTCCTTGGCATTTTACTTGCACAGGGAAGTAATTTCGCTTTTCTTCTTCTTGTTTTTTTTTTTTTTTTTTTTAATTTGTAGCTAAGAGGAAAACAAGTCAAAAGTACTTTAAATTCTGTCCTATCATTGCAATGTATAAATGAAGGTAATAAGAGTAATGTACAGTCCACAAGCCTTCCTAAATCAATTACTAACTGAAAAAAACCCCAAATCTAAATAGGTGCCACTGAATCAAAACAAGAGCCAGGATACAAAATAATTAAAAACCTCTTAGATGATTGAGATAAATGTTCTTTTGTATCTCTTAAGGTTTCCTTTCATTGTGTTCAACCATAAAACCAACAAAGCTTTTATCATTCCTTACCTTATCAAAGGTTTCCTCCTGGACATCTGTAAATTTAAGGATTTCATTTAGTTCCTTAATTGGGATTCAGTCTCTGAAACATTATTGCTTCTCCATAAATATTCATGCCTGGGTTTACATCCTGCTAGATTGGAGCACAAAAAAATCCTGTATTCCTCGAAATCTCCCTTGTCAGCACGTCTGCTTCCCAGCCAAGCCTCTAATTGCTGGAAAACAATGAATTGCCTGCTTTTTGTTCTGGCTTTTCAGGTTTTATATTGGACAGATGATCCCAAGGAAAGCGCAGCTGGGAAGGTCAGAGTCAGTGGGAATGTGACAGCCAAAAACATCACGGGGCTCAGAGCTAACACGGTGTACTTCGCAACAGTGCGAGCCTACAACACTGCGGGGACAGGGCCCTCCAGCACCCCCGTGAATGTCACCACCAAAAAATCCCGTGAGTATTGGCTTTAATACAAAAAGTGTCCCACGTTCCCAGCTGGGACAGGCACATTGGAGCTCACCCGTTGCTGCCAAACGCTTCAACAGCAAAGAAAACTAAATCCCAATTTTTTTTCTGTAAATCAGGCAACAAAATCTGTGACTGGCAAGCTTCCTTTTGTCCTAAATCAGCGCCCACAAGGAAGGATTTTTGTTTTCCTTGGAAGAGCAGCCCCCTTGCTTTCAGATGATTTCAGAGGTGCAGAGTCAATAAAGGAAGGATTGACAGGTCAAACAAGAGATTTTGGGGTGGGGTTTGAGGTTTTTAAAGAAAACTGTTGAATGCACCAAATTCAGAACTTTTTGAGACCTCTACACTGCATTAGAGAGGGCAGCATAAAGGATATTTTGATATAAATGCAATTTAGTAATTTTTTTATTATTATTTAATACTAAAAGTAAAGCCCTCTGCTGTTTTGTTTTCCTTGGTCTATATTTTCCCAGTAAATTATTGGCCAGCCCTTCAGCATAAAAGGGAAATATTTCTCCTGAGTTTCACCAATTTTCCTCTTTTCTATGTGCTGTTCCATGCCATTACTCCAAGTGCAAAATAGGAACAACTTGTAGAATGAGTTAATTGATTTTTAAGTGCCACAAAACCAACATGTAATGCAAATAAACCAGTCAAAAATAAAGTCAGAGAAATCTTTCTGAGGGGTTCAAACAGGACCCATCCCTGGAAGTGTCCAAGGCCAGGTTGGATGGGACTTGGAGAAATCTGGGATGGTGGAAGGTATCCCTGCCCATGGCAGGGGGTTGAATAAAATGAAATTTAAAGTGCTGTTCTAACCCAGACCATTCTATATTTCTATGACTTTTCTCACAGTCCATTTTTCAATGGAAAATATATTCATCTCTGGGAATTTTTCCTTCTATTCCTATGTGCATCTCTATGAAAGACAAGTTGAAGACATGGCAGTCAAATGACAAAACATAGAAGGAATAAATTTGCTTTTGTTTTACATCGACTTCATCTTCTGTCAAATTCAGGACTGTGCTAATGGCTCATTTAAAAATTAAAGTCAAAATAACCTTTTTAATATTTAAATATATAGATTAAATTTTCAAGCTCTGTCTGTGGAAGATGCAAGTGCTTGCAATCTGAGAAGAGATGATATGTCAAGAGAATATAAACAATGTGCATCTGGAGCAGGAGATGGAGCTCCAAAGTAATAGCTCTGTCTTCCTGCTCAGCATCCAGGATTCCTGCAGCTTTCTGCTCATCCCATTATTGCAGGGACTCAGCAAAGCCAAAAGGGTCCCTCTGCCAAAGGGATGCAGTTCTGATTGAAATGATCTTCTCTAAGGTCGATGTAAGGTCTAAGGTGACATCCTGGTTTAAGTTAAAAGTACTCAGGGAGGTGGAATTGATGTCCTCAAACCATGGGCATGGCTCCATAAGGAGCTGTTCTCTTCTGCTTCTTTAATTATATGGCATGAGTTTCATCAATTTGATTTCCTCTTCCTCTTGCTCTTTCCCCTTCCCCTTCCTCTTCCATTTCCTTTCCCCCTTCCTTATCCTATTCATCTTCCATTTCCTTTTCCTCTTCCACTTTTCCTTTTCCCCTTTTCCTCTTCCACTTTTCCTTTTCCCCTTTTCCTCTTCCTCTTCCTCTTCTTCTTCCCTTACAAATACATACATACACACATGAAATCTCTCAATATTATATATTAGAAATTATTAGAAATACTTGCATGGATAAACTTCAGTTCAGTACAACAACAAAGCCAAGTGTTACCTAAACCATGACAACGGCATCAGTACTTCAATAAACTTAAGCAGATATTTGGCATTTCTGTTATTCTTGCCAGCATTGATTACAAGAAATTAATTGAGGAAATAATCTGCCATTCTTAGACCTGGAACTGTTTGTTTTTGCATGCGGATATTCCTATGGATTTGGGAAAGTGCTGTTACTACTTATTCCAGTTTCTGCCTGAAAACAAAGACCCAGATAATTTTGTTTTTCAAATCCTCCTTTGGTGTTTTTCAGCCCCAAGATAATGAATTAAGATGGCTTTAAGTTTCTCTGTCAAAAAACTTTGGACAAGGCAGTAATTCACCCATTTTTGAGTGATTTCAACCCTCTTCAGAGTGCACAGCCAATGAAGTATTTGACATCCTTTGCCTCTTGTGACTATTTTGTTATCCAATTCCTTATATAAAATATTTCCTGAAAGCAACAAAGGGCTTTCAAGCCATATTTAAATAAATTTGCAGTCTGATGTATGTGAGAGTAGATAAATGTCTTCATAATGAAATGAATCTCTTCCAACACTGACAGTGTGCCTGATGGAAGGACATCCCTGGATATTCACCTGGGAGCTCCACCAACACCTCATTCCCCACCAGAGGGATGGATTAAACTTCTCCAAAGTCATGAGGCAGATGGATATGAAACACCAGGGCCCATCGATTTATTTTATCTCTGTGGGAAGTGAAAGGAATTGTCACCAAATCAACTGCTCCTCCCAAGTGACGTCCATTAATCACCAACATACAGCAGGGAAGGGGAAGATCCCAGAGTTAAACACATTAAAGCCAGGCTGGAACGTGTTTCTCCAAATCTCTCCTCATTTTTCCCTCTGTTCCAAGCCTTCCTTCCTGTGCCACCACCCAGCAGGGCCCTGGAGGACGTGCCATGGAACAGGAGAGAATGCACTGGCCTAAATCTGAGCTCCAGCTCAAAGGCAGAGTTCCACCCTCACATCTTCACACGGGATTCAGTTCCAGTCACTTGTAGGCAAATTTTCAAAGTCCTCACACTTAGGCACAAAAAGCCTTTGAAAAAGCTGCTCTCAGCCTATTGTGCTGAGAGTTTCTAAAATCCTACAGTGTTTCGTGGTGGCTCACACAGAGACTTTCATGTGCAGCTCTTTGTAACCTGTCCTGGCTGATGGAAATCTTGGCTTCTGTAGTTTGCGCTCAGTTTTAGCTTTTTCTGAGCTCCAGACAGCAAGACATCCTCTAGGACATGGAAATACCGAGAAGAACAACATTTTCCTTCCACAAAATCTCTCTCAAATACAACTTGAACTGTCAGGCACTGTCAGGCTGTGCCTAATTTTGCAAATGAAGTCTCACAGTAAGAGGTTCTGTGCTATGAATAGATCTTTATTCTGACTAATGCCAGAGCAATGATGGACTGGAAAATGATTTTTTGTTCTTTTGGGTTTGAATCACCCAAACATTTGCTACTCCCATATCAGCAGCTCATTCAGCTACACCATGAATATTAACATTCAGTTTATCTCATTATTATCATCATCTTTCTTTTTGTTGTTTTTTTTTTTTTTTTAAAGCACCAAGTCAACCCCCAGCAAACATTGCCTGGAAGCTGACAAATTCCAAAATCTGCCTGAACTGGGAACATGTGAAAACAATGGAGAACGAATCAGAGGTGTTGGGCTACAAAGTAAGTGATTTCTTTGTCTCATTAATCAGATACTTTGGTTACAATACAGGTACAGAGATTGGGTGGAAGGTGAGTGTTCATTACCTGGAACACTGAGATTTTTCTGGATTTATTGGGATGGTTGTCTGATGTTTATACAAATATCTGTTCAGAGTAGGACTTCTTCATCCCAACAGAGGGATTTTTTGTCCCAAATCCTGTATTTCTCTTGTCCCCTTGTATTCTTACTTACCTAAAGTTTCTTGCTTCCACATCTCCAGGTAAGGAGTTTCACATATATATAAGAAGTAGAGAACAGTATTTTGAGCATTAAAGGCAATCATAAACCACATTTAAACATTCTCACTCTCTGGCAATTCATAAATGTACCTTTAAAAAAGAGACTGGAAGATACTCACACAAAGATCTACGTGAACAAACCAAAAAGTACTCCCATAAATCTACTTTTAAAGAAAATACAAATTTGTTTTAAAGTTTGGTTGCAGTGCAGAATTCTTTGATTATCCTCAGGTTCTAGGAAACCACCTGCTGTGGTACCCACCCCAAAATCCTGCAGAATTTATTCCTTTGTTTTAAATTGCTCTTAACACCCTGCAAGATGCTGAGAGTGCTTGGAAAACTTTGGGTCACGACAGAAAAATCTCCCGCCCCCCCCCCCAAAAAAAAAAAATCCATTAAAACTTAAAGAAATAACTCTTTTTTTCCAATCCCTTTCTGCCTAGATTCTGTACAGACAGAACAGGCACAGCAAAACCCATATCCTGGAGACAAACAACACTTCAGCTGAACTCCTGGTCCCGTTTGAAGAAGATTATCTCATCGAGATAAGAACCGTCAGCGATGGTGGCGATGGCAGCAGCAGTGAGGAAATTAGGATTCCAAAAATATCAAGTAAGTGAGAGATTTTTTTTTTCCCCCCGTCTGAATGCTGTTGCATAAGAAGAAATCTGTGCCTCCAAGCACAACAGATTCCCAGCCTTCCCCTTTGCCATAGGTGTCCTCCCTCCTGGCTCTTTTTGGTGCTGAGTCCCAGAAATTCGTCCCTGATGCTCTCACATTCATTAGAGAAGAAATTATTTTGCTCCACACCTTATTTTTAGTGCAGGTCTCCGCTGCCCTGGTGTGCAGAGCTCAGAGAAGGACACAGGAATTGGATTTTTTGGGAAAGTCAAAGTTCTCACACATAACGTGGCTCTAAATCTGCCCTGGAGCTGCTGCTGGGACAGAGAAGCTCAGCCCTGTCCCATGCCCAGGGTGCAGCCTCTGCTCTCATAAATAACTTATTATTCATGGAAAAGGGAACATTTTTAGATACTAAATATATTATTATATATATATTTATAATAGGTTTGCAACAAAATAGTCAAAACCCTCTCAAAGGGGATATTCACAGGAAGGGTGGGAAGCTGATCCAAAACTCTGCTCCACGGAACGGCCACTACAATTTAATAAACAAATAAATAGAAATAACATTTGTGGATAATGTTTCATCTTGAAAAGAGAACAGAGATTGCTGTTGAGCTAAAATGCAAAGAAAAACTAATTCTTGACACAGTTCTACCTCTGTCTGTTTATATTTTTACAGGTTTAAGCTCTGGAACAATGAAATTATCCCGAAGGATTAACCATACACTGACAGCTGGGATCCTGCTGTTGAGTTCTATTCTTCTAAACCCTTTTCCTTGATGGCTCCAGCAATGCTCAGCCATGGACTTTTAAAGTTTAAAAAGTGTAGATTTTACCTTAATTCTTCACCATAACCAACATTCCCGAGGAAAAAAAAACAACACTGGGGAGGGGGAGGGAGGTAGAACTGGTCTGTCATTAAAGAAATGTTAGGTATCAATATTCCATTAATTTTTAAGAGTAGGCTTGGAAATGAATGGATAAATCAACATGCATTAATTAAATGGAGTGGTGCCAAACCTAATTTGGGATTGACACGTGGGTGGTCTCCAATTTTTTCCAAGTAGTTGTTACTGGAACAGCATTTTAATGGAATGCCAGCCAGTGCTGAGCTGATGCCATTGGAGGGAAGAAGATATTTAAAACTCTCGTGATGTGGATACTATTTATCTCATGTTCTTCTATGTAACCTGTTAAGAAAACCCCACTTTCAATTAAATAAAAGCTATTTGTTTATTTTTTTGCACTGGTCTGTATTAGAGGAGGTGTCATAAAATGCTTTATTTGAAGTGCCCTGTGATATTTTAGGCAGAAAAAGGGAATTTAAATAAAATAAGTCCTATGGACCAATCCAAAACCCAGTGAATTCCAGAGATAACTTTAAATGGCATCAGCAGGCCTTGAACCAGAGCTGAAAAAGCAACATCAGGTATTTTAGATGTTCTCAAAGGACTTTTCTATCCAAAGACTGCTCTGATCAACAAAACTTGCAGAGGTGCTGAATATTTTTTTGAAGGGAGATTGAAATAAATCTGACATTAGGTAGGACCACTTGGTCTCCCCTGATTTTGTTATTCTTTGCTGTGGCTTGAAAGTGTAGATTCATCTTTGGGCTGGGTCTGAAGGTAAATGAGAAGAACATTGATTTTCATCATCTTGAAATATAAATAAAAGCAGCTAATTAAGCTCTCCAACCTCCTGAGTCCCCAGAATGACAAATTAAACACCAGAGCCTGGCTTTCAAGTCAGGAGATGCAGCTCAAGACTTGAAGCCACGCTCCTGCCAGCTTGAACTACAGCTGATAAAAGGTGCCTTTTCAGCCTGATGCCATAACTGGGAAATCTTTTCTTCCTTCTCACTTTGCTCTGAAGTTTATTTTCTTTTCTCCGCTCTCAGATCCAGGTTGTGTCATCTTTGCAAACGTTTAGAACCACAAGTGAACCAAATACCCCAGGTATTTTTTTAAAAGGGGACTGTTGGGATGGAGGTGAGGGTGTGTCAGCACATGAGTGAGTAAAAGAAGTTCAGCTGTGCATGAAAACCCTTCAGAGAACACGTTAAACCATGTTTATTATCCATGGGCTTGGGAATGTGAATTCATAGGGGAAGATCCAAAGCTTTGGTAACTCCTCAAGGTCCCTTCCAAGCCAAACCTTTCTCTGATTCTCTGGCTCCTCACAGAGACCATGGGCTGGGCTGGCAGAAAATAAACTCAAAAATGATAAAGTCGTTACAAAACCACATGGTAGAGAATGATGTGCAGGCAAATATCAGTCCACAGGATCATGGAATGGTTTGGGTTGGAAGGGACCTTAAGGATCACTTACAGCTGGTGATGTTCAATAACCCCTACACTGAATTCAATAAAATATTTTATAGAGGTCACTCTTATTTGGTGGAGTTTTGAAAGTGCTTTTTGCATCATCCCTTCCCAGCAGGTGTTCAGCAGGACCTCTGCTCACTCCCAGACCTTCCTCTGTCCATTAAATAATGGATACATTTTATTTCCCTTCATTAAACTGAATCTAACATTCCTGTTCTTCATAACTTAAATGTAATTCTTTGCTAAATTTACTCGAAGCATTTTTTTATTCAAGTGAAAAGAGGTTTTCTGCAGAGCAGTTACAGCTCAATAGAAGGTCTGAAAGATGCTTAATTACAGGGAGGCTCTGGAAATAAAATACCACTTTTAGAACTCTGTCCTCTGGGATTTCTACAGAGTTCATAATCACAGGACTGATAAGGACGAGGTTTAACACAGTTTTGAAAAGAGGAGAATGGTTTAGAAAGAAGTGAAGGTGCTATTAAAAATCCTCATAATACCTTAATGAAGAAAAAACATTTTTCTTTGTGGTGGAAGTAAACAATGAATCACCCCTTCAGATTTCTCCTCATTTCTCTGATGTTCTTTTCTCACTGCAGAAGATGCAAACCAGAGTCTTTAACCTCAGCCTTTCTCCATTTTGTCACTCCCATGGCAGCAGCCCTTTTTAAAAAAAGGGACAACTGAGGAATCCCAGGAATATCAGAAAATCTGTTCCTTGCTGAATGAATTCCTTTGGAGCTGGAGCTTCCAGGGTGAATATTCTACCTCAGGAGCAGAACTAAGCAGCCTTAAGGAGAAAAAAACCTTTAAATCCAGCTCCTCCCATCCTCCCTAAATCACTGCAGAACTTGTGCAGCTTCATTTGCTCCTCTTCAGCTCCCCAGTCCCTTTTTTTTTTGTGTTTCACCAGGACAAACTGAGTCTGAGCAGCCCAAAGCACCGAACGTCCAGCTCCTTTTATGTGAAAATGTTATTAAAGCAGCTGATGCTGAAATGGAAAGAGTTCACATGGCTGGCAGCTTTCATTAAAAAGAAAAGAGAGAGGGTCAGAGAAGAGTTTTTTTTTCACTCAGAGTTGCAGGAAAAACTTCGGAAATAGGAACAGCACAAATCCCCTAAAACCAGAAGTGGAAATGAAAACAACAGAAAAACTCTGCAGTGATCCTGATTTTTAAGAGCCAAGAATCTGAATTTAAAACCTCATTTAAAGGTGCCCAGTAAAGGGAATTTTGGGCCCAGGCTTAACAGACTTTAGAGAAAATCACAGACTAAATTTTTCAGATAGCTGGAAAAATAATACCTATTTTCTTTTGATAACCTAAGCAAAGTACCGAAACACGAAAGAGACTCACAGTCAGGGATTTTCATTTTGAATTTAACACATCAACAAGATATTTCTCCATGAAAAAAGCAATTTTGAGCCTCTCCAAATGTTTCCGCTCACTCCAAGCACAATGTTTCTTTGTGATTTACGAGCATTTAAACTTTATTTAACATCTTCTCCCTTCTTTATGGGGCAATTTTTGAATAGGAATGCCAAGAAACGAAATAAAACAGCCCATGTGTGTTATTGCACCAGCCCCTAAATCAGCATTATCCAGGAGTGCAGAAATTCCCTGTTTTCTGTGAGTTGTTGGAAATGCAGCCCCGGTGACGTCCTGACACCAAGCTCTAAATCACACCCATGAACAAATGTGTTGTAAATGTGCAAAAAAGATTTTATGAATATCTGCCTGTGCCTGAGTCGCAGAGAACTCCCCCCAGTGATTTTCAGGGCCTGTGTGGGGATGGGATTAATCTGCTCACGGAGGTTTGGGGGCTCACTGGGGCGCTGTGGGTGCTGTCAGGGGATCCTGGCTTCCTCTGTGCCCCCACTCCGTGGATTTTTGTCTCTTCAGGGAGGACAAAAGATGTCAGAGCTTAAATAAACCGATTTTTTCTTTACTTTCCCTACTCAAAAGATGTCAGAGCTTGAATAAACCAATATGTTTATTCCCCTCCAGCACTGATATTTCCAATATAACGTCCCCCTAAAGTGCCCAAGGGTTGCTGCATCTCAGTGCTCCCAAAAATGAGGTTTCAATGCCTCTGTAGGTGTAGCCACAATGGCATGGAAACACAGAACCCTGGAATGGTTTGGGGTGGAAAGGACATTAAAGTTCAGCCCATTCCAGCCCCTGCCATGGGCAGGGACACCTCCCACTGTCCCAGGCTGCTCCAAGCCCTGTCCAGCCCAGCTTTGGGCACTGCCAGGGATGTGCTGGCCTTGGGATGGAGTGAGCTGAGCTCTGGTGGCAATCACAGAGTTCTTCCCACGGGCATGGGGAGCTGTCCCAGGTACAGGAACAGCAGGAACCCCCCACTATCAGTGAATTATTCCAGCCAAGGAGTGCCCCAGCTTCCCTCCACTGAGTTATTTTCCATGTGCTCCTCCTGCTCCTGGCTGGATTTACGGGAGGGACAACGCTTCCAGGATTGCTCCAAACTGAAAATGTAAAATAACGGCAAACGATGCATTCAGAAATATCCACCTAAAAATTTAAATAAGGTTCCACAGACTTCACACAGAGTGCCCCAGGGCAAATCCAGAGCCTAGGTAAGGATGTGACATTTCTCTCTCTCTGACCATTATCTAATCCAAAAACTGGGGGAGAGGGTGGGGAATCAGCACTATTAAAATAGCCTGTATAAAATCTTCCTTGGGAAAATTTACCATGAGGAAAAGGTCAGTTGGACATTTTGACAGCACTGTGCAATGAGAGCCTCTAAATAGCTTCAATCATTCAGGCTTTTTTATTAGGAATTTCTTTTGTCAGTTCCTAGCACTTAATACTTGAAAATATGTCTGATGTAGCAATTAAAATGTCATATTAATCATACCGGTGTGCATTGTTTCTTTACTTAACCTGTTTTATAGACACAGATACATTTCGGGACTGAAAACCAGCTACAAATGTTTGTCATCTTTATGGAATGAACTGAAACAATCCTGAAATGCTAAGGGATCCCAGAAGAGCAGAAGTTTTTTGTAAAGTATGTTCAATAAGATACACGGAATCGTTGCACTTGAGTCATCACCTCCTAACAATTGCTTTTTCCAGGTCACCTTCAGTGAAATGTCCAGCACAAATTTTCCTCGTTTCTGTACCTTTTTGTCTCCTTGTGCTGGTTTTCCAGCCACACTCCCAGTCACATCCCTCTGCTCCAACCACTCTGCTGCCATGGATCCCATCTCCTCAGGCATAATCCAATTTTTCCCATATAAACCATCCACAGGATCTGCCAGTAGCAGTGCTTTGGGTTACTGTCGTGGTAAGAAGTAAAATAAGAACTGAGGTTCTCGAATACAGGGTTTTATAAAAAATGGAGATGTCTGGAGAGGCCAAACCTCCTCCAGCTCTTGGGGCTGTAAAATGAGCAGGTGGCAGAGCAGCCTTCCCTTCTCTGTGCACCCTTTGCAGCTCTTAGAATCACAGAAATAGGAATCAGGGAAATCATGGAGTGGTTTGGGTTGGGAGGGACCATAAATTCCATCCAGTTCCACCCCTGCCATGGCAGGGACACCGTCCTGTGTCCCAGGCTGCTCCACCCTGGCCTTGGGCACTGCCAGGGATCCAGGGACAGCCACAGCTGCTCTGGGCACCCTGTGCCAGGGCCTCCCCACCCTTCTCACCCTGAAATCCCCTTTTCCTGGCAAATTTGACCAAAAGGGATCTTTTCTGGAGCTCTCACTGCGTAATCTGCGGGAGCACTGCTGCTGTGATTTAATTGCATTATTCTGCAGCCCTGCTATCCCAGAGATTTTAAGGAGAAACAGCACAAATCTTCCCTGGGTCCCAGTGCCCTCAGCAGATTTAAAGCCTGTGCACTTTGAGTGGGTTTGGAATTTATTTGAAAGCCTTCTTACGCCAGTACAATTTATCCACAGAGATCAGCAGTTTACATCGTATTGATTAATGCAGTTATTGATTTATTCTGCAATTGTACTGGCCAGGTTTATACAGCACTGCAAAGTGCTATTTTCCAGGAGTGATTGACTTCTTTCTTTATTGACTAAAATGAGCTGATAAAAATCATCCACTGGCTGAGCTAGAAGTACTTTTTTTTTTTTTGGTATTCCTGCTTCCAGCAGAGAAAAGTAGGAGACAAATGCTGCTGCAGAGGAGGGGAAGGAAATTCCAAGATTTAACCCCTCTGGAATTACCCTGGCTGGGCTAAGCCCAGCCCCAGCCCTAGCCAGGTGAGAAGATGGAAGGCTGGGTTGCTAAAAATGCAGGCAGGAATTTGGATTTGGAGGAGAAGGATTTACCTGCTCTTCCTTCTTCTCACCTCAGTGCCTGAACATGTTTTACAGAGCATCCTGCTGCTCCTAAATCAGGTGTCATTGTCCCCTTCCCCAAAAATCGGGAGCTTCAGGTGGGCTCCTTGGCTCAAGGTGTTCCCCCCAAAGGATGGAATGGCGACTTTCCTGCTGTTTTAGGGAAGGTGCTGTCTGCAGTTGGAGCTTTTTGTGGCTTTGCAGTGCCATAAAGCAAATAAAAGAGCCACTGATCCTGGCTTTTCCAAGGTTTTCCCAATTTGAGGGAAGAGCCCTGTGCTCCTGAAACGTTTGGTTGTTAAACACATCAGCTCTGAGATGTTCTGCTGGTGGAATTGCTCCGTCAGGCCAAGGAAATTCCACTTTTTAACAAGTACCAGGGCGAGGAGCTGCACCCTCCCCACAGCCCTTCAAATATCCCAGCTCCCTGTCTAGAGGGTGAAACACTATTATTTCACGTCACCTGTGCTGCTTTCAGTTTACAAGTCAGTATTACTATATTCATATTATATTTATTTCTTTATCCATCTATTTATTTATTTTTATTTATATATTTATATAGTTATGTATTTATATTTTATATATCTATATGTTTGCATTTTCTAGTGAAATACGTCAAGTAAAATTAACGCAGATCAATAAAAGTGCTCCTGTGGAGAACATCCATGGAAACCCACACTGCTGCAGTTCAGAAATAATCTCTAATAGAAAAATTCTTCCAGGCCATTGAGTTTCACAAGGCTTTTAAAATTTCTCTTAAATCTGACTCGTAAAATAAACCTTTGCTCCTATTTAATATGCACACACCTCTCTCCCCATATCCAAGCATCACGATTACCTGTTAGAAGACAGAGCTGTGCTCTGTTGTTGTGATTTTGGCAGAAGATGAAGTTTACTCCATCAAGCAATGGATTTAAGGCAGGGAACAGTCTGGGGCTATGGATTTACGTTCCCGCTGTTGTGCTCAGGAGGAATTTCTGTCCCCAAGGAATGAATGCACAGCTCTGCCCAGGCACACCTGGGGCGAGGTGTGGGGCACAGCCCCCTCCAGCACTGGCACGCACAGGGCAGCTGAGCCAAAAGGAAATTCAGAATAAAAGTGTAAAATTAAAAATAAAAGTTAGCAAACACATGAACTTTCATGTATCTATATGTGAAATACAGATACATGTGAACTCACAAATGTATTTCTATACGTGAGGAGCAGGAAATAGAGAGCTGTGCAATGAAAATAGCACCACAGTTCTGATTTTCCCTCGCTGCCGGAGAAAGGGAACCACAGGAGGGATCCTGCACTAACAGGCAGGGCTGAGCACAGATATTGCTGTGTAGGGCCCGGAATAATTTATCTAACTCAGCTCTGGCACCACACTCCAAGGCAGGAGCTCCCAATCATCCCTCTGCATTAGGAGATGTGTGTTCCTTCCTCCAGCCGCTGCAAGATTTCCTCCATAAACATCTCCTGCTGTAAATACAGCCCTGGCTCTCTCACTTATTGCTTGTTGGAGGAAATAAAATAACAACATGCCCTGCACTTTAAAACCTTGTTTATAAAACATCTTCATAAACCCACTCAAAGGCACATCTGAAATAAAATCATGGCCGTTGCTCCCCATCATGCCAGCCCTACAAATTGATTATTTTCTTTAAATTAAAGCCATCAACTACAGCAGGGCTGCTTTGTGGCACTTCACAACTTTAAGTAAAACAAGCCTGCCTGCGTTTATTGATTCATGGGCACTCTGGGCACTACCTGGGCATTTCAGGAAATTAAAGAGCCCAGCCCAAATTATGCCTTTGGGTTTTAATCACTGAGGTATCCAGTGGCTGACAAGGCTTTCAGCATCATTCGAGGTGGGCAGGATGCTGACTGTGGATCCATCTCTATGCCTTGGTTGGACACTAAAACATGAGGGGTTTTTTTCTCCAGCAAAACCAATTTTTCTTCTGTTTTTCCTTTGTAATACATCTATTTTTGGAGAAAAAAAGGGACTGCCAAATCCTTCTCACCAGACTTCCCCAGATCTCTGTCTTCCAGAGCTGTTTAAGGCAAAAGAAGCACCAAAATGCTCTCGGTGTGATGCTGTGGTTGTGCTTCGTCCTTCAGGAATTTTGGGCTCTGGAATTGTCCCCTCAGGGTGAGAAGGATCCAGGAATAACCCCCCCAAAAAACACCCCCTGTTCTGGGAGCCAAAATTTGGCTGATTGCCCCGAGCTGTTGTTCCTCCTTCTACACAACAGCTGAGTGAAAATAATTTGAAATTAAGAGAATGAAATTAGTTCAAAAAAATACCCGCAAATATCTGCTACATAATTTTTTAATTCTTTAAAGATTAATGGATGAGAAGAAGTGATTAATTCAAGCTTTGCTTTGCAGATGATCTCTCAGGCCTCACAGCTTACACGCACAGTCAATATTTTGCAAATGTTTTGATTAATAAATCTTTATATAGCCCACTGCAACTTTGTAGATTTAAATTGATGCTTGCACTCTGCATACTGATTTTCCCTGCATGGTTTCCCGATTCAGGCTCGTTAGTCCAAAGGAAAGAAAACAAAATAAACGCTGCTGAGCACAAAATATTTCACTTTCACCACATAAGGTATAAAACCCTTTGGAAGCCAGGCAGAGGAAGGTGCCACCACTGCAACAGGCAACTGTCCCCACTTCCAGCCCAGTCTCCCCAGCATCATTCCTGGATATTTTCTGGGATATCTGTTGCTCCCACAGTAAGAAAAAATATGAAAGGGAGTTGTTGAAAGGTGGGGATCAGGCTCTTCTCCCAGAGAACAGAGACAGGACAAGGGAAAATGGCCCCCGGCTGCACCAGGGTTGGACATCAGCAGGAATTTCCCCATGGAAAGGGTGGCCAGGCCTTGGAAGGGGCTGCCCAGGGAGGTTCGGAGTGCCCATCCCTGGAGGTGTCCCAGGAACACCTGGATGTGGCACTCAGAGCTCAAGGATTGGGCACAGCTTGGACTCGATGGTCCCGGAGGGCTTTTCCAGCCTCGGTGACCCCGGGGTTCTCTGCACCCTCTCGGGTTAGAGCTGCTCACCTTTGGTGCTGGAGCAGGAGTTTGCTCTTGCTTTGCTATTTGCTCCGAGTTTTGTTTGATGCCACAAGCACAGAGTGATTCACAGCCTGCCTGGAGGAGCTTCCAAACAACCCCGGGGCACGAAGGGCCTGGAGGAGGCACCAAGGGCTCCTGATCCCACCCCTCCCACCAGGTCTGCACAGGTCCAACAGCTCCCAGCCCCACTGCCAGAGCTGCAGTGAGATAAACCCCATGATTGCAGTAAAACTCATTAATAAACGTGATGGGGGCCAAGGGACAGTGCAAGTCTCCTGAGCTGCTCCTGTTAGGGAGAGGAACCAAGCGCTGAATCTCTTTGGCAATGCCCTGTCACTCACGGGAAATATAAGGGACAAAATGAATCAAATAAAACAGGAAATAAAAAGGTTTTTATTTGGTTTCTGATGCACAGCAGGATCACTGGAAGACGCTTCTTCTTTGCATCTACCTCCCACAGCCCCCTAATTCTCTTCATTTCCTTTTCTGATCGCATTTTCAATCCCCTTGCACACTCCTCTGCTTCTCACCTCTTCTCCTGGCACTTCTGCAAACATTCCTGAAGATCAGATAACCCTCAGTCTATAATCCAGGGAATCTGTGGGACAGGGAAAGTGGGGGCTGCCTTTGAGCTGCATGGGGTCTTCTCTGTGGATCCCTGTTCTTTCCAATTTTTATCATTAAATGAGTTTAACAACTCCTTTTCTCCATCCAAGCTGAACTTTGGAGTCGCATCCAGTGACTTCTCCAAAGTTTTCTCTTATCCTGACACTGGATTGTGGAAACACAACAGCCACCTTAATTCTACACTCAACACATCCCCAAAAGTTTGAAGCACGCTCGGGCTAAGCTGATTCTGCAAAAGGAGCCCATTTTTTATCAAGAAATCCCCATAAAAGCACTCAAGTGCCAGAGAGGATGCTCAGTATCATTTTGTTTTAATAGTGATGGAGTAGATTAATGGGAAAAAATTTGGACCCCAGCATTATAACTCTTGCAGCAGATATTATCATTATGCGCATTTCACATTATCACTAATTTTGTATTCAGCATGCCAGGACCA
Organism: Picathartes gymnocephalus; assembly: GCA_013390045.1. NCBI lineage: Eukaryota > Metazoa > Chordata > Aves > Passeriformes > Picathartidae > Picathartes > Picathartes gymnocephalus. The sequence continues at coordinate 4,900 of WEKY01004230.1, read as the reverse complement.
TTAATTCAGATCCAGTCTGCAGCTGAATGAGGCAGATTGCTTAAGAAAATAAACGTCTCTATTACTTTTTATAGTGTTGAAATTAATTTACAGTTCCAGTTTGTGAGAACTAAAATTGAGAATTAAAACTATATTTGGTACCTGAGATTTCTCAGAGATTAGCATTCACGAGGCAGTAAAAATATTAACTGCTTTAAATAATGCTTGCAATATTTCCAGGGTTATGAAGCATCTTCTCCTAGCTCATTTTAATTTATTTAGCATCCCTCTCTCTAAGCATATTCACACCATTGGAAGATTAGAACAAGATCATTGCGTTAAGAGAAATGCTATTTACAGTGATGTGTAGTATCTGTATTTCCAGGGGCCTTGGAAAATAAAGATTTTGATGATGTCTTTAAGGGCTCTCCCGCTGCCTTTGTGCTGTGACAAAAGTCGAAGTTGAGGAGAATTTCTGAAGCAAAGTGGGATCGAGTCAGGAGGGGAGTAAATAAAACCTTGATGGGAAAAGGGGAACTCGATAAAACACACAGAGAGACAAAGTTAGTCCTGGGTTTGTCTCTGAGAATCCCAAGTGTAGAAGAGAGAAATGGGGGAACAGAAGTCTTCAAGATAGGCCAGTGGACGCCGTAAAATTATAGAATTGTGGCATTGTTTGGATTGGGAAGGAACATTAAAAATCATCCCAATCCACCCCCTGTCATGGCAGGGACACCTCCCACTGTCCCAGGGTGTCCAGCCTGGCCTTGGGCACTGCCAGGGATCCAGGAGCAGCCACAGCCTCTCTGGGCACCCTGTGCCAGGGCCTCCCCACCCTCACAGGGAGCAATTCCTTCCCAAAATCCCATCTAAATCCACTCTCTGTCAGTGGGAAGCCATTCCCTGTGTCCTGTCCCTCCATCCCCTGTCAATTGTCTCTCTCCAGGTTTCCTGCAGCTCCTTCAGGTCCTGCAAGGCCACCCTGAGCTCAGCCCAGAGCTTCTGCTCTGCAGGTGAACAATGCCAGCTGTGCCAGCCTTTCCTCACTGGAGAGGTGCTCCATCATGATTTTCTGGTTGTTGTTTTGATGCCTTAAGTTTTAAGGTTTTTTTCTATTTTCCTTTAGTGTGCAGCTCTCAGCTTCATATTCAGTGTTACTGAGTTCTCCTCACAGGGCAGTCAGACACAACAATTCTCTCCAGCTCAGCATTCCAGGACAATCCTTCCCAACCTCAGCCCCAAAAGCACAAACAACATAAAAAAGAGGAGGCCAAGCAAGGAGGATGGAACTTCATCATTGGAAGTGATTAATTGGACAGTGAACCTCAATGTGCAAATGGAGCAGAACTTCTCCAAGTGTGAAACCCCGTGCCCAGGCCCCTTTTCTGTGCCCATCTCGAGGCCCATCCTGGCAGGGCTGCAGCCGGGCTCTGGCATTGCCAGGCTGTGCCCTTGGAAGGCCTTGCCATAAATCCCTGCTTTATTCCTCTCATTCTGTCCGGCCTCTGCTCCAGCTCACACTGATCAGGCATCAGTTTCAGTCTCCTCCATGAATTAACCCCAAGCCCTGGCTGTCAGGGCTGTGCTGCTCCTCCTCACCCTCCCTGCAGCCCCATCCAGCTGTCACTGAATACACCCCGTTATTTCAGGGTGAAAGCATTAAAAATTCAAAATTGCTACCCCAAAACAGGCAATAATTTTGATGTTTGGAGGTGTGGGGCTTTTTAAACCTTCAGTGTGGACCCAAGCCCTCAGTCCTGCCTGTCAGAAATCTCCTTGGAACGAATGAAAGGCTGAGCTCCTTAAACAAGTGGTTGATACAAGCAGCTGAAGCTTAAAGAAAACCATCAAATTTCATAAGAAAATTGGATGAGTTGGCCACAGTGTCACTGTAGGATTAAGATCTCAGTCAATAACATCTGTTCTAATATGTCCCTCACAGAAGGAAGAAAATAGGATTTAAATTTAAATCCATAGATTGAACAACAGGCAGAGTGGCAGATTCAGAGCTAACAAGGGGCAATACTTCCTGTGAGGCTTTGGTAAATTCTGGTTTGATTTGGATATTCAGTGATAAAATTAAGTATTAGCTTAATTGTATCGGTCTGCAGAAAGCTCTGAGCAGCTGATCCAACCTTTTCCTGGATCTTTAAACTTTGCGTTTGATCAGAGAGGTGCAGTTGGAATAATTGGAAAGGTACAAAAAGCTCCAAGCACCATTAGGACCACGTGTGATGGGAAATTGTTTTGCGGATCTCCTGCAATAACAATTTTAAAAAAGAAAATTATTGCTTGACCATTCTTCCATGTAAACATCATTTCCTTTGGGTGCCATTGGAGAAGGGATGATGTTCCCAAAGACTTTTTACTTGCTTACATCAATAGTAATTTTTCTTATTTCAAATTGGAGGGGTTTCTATTAGGGATTTCAGGATGAAAAGACCTCAAGCTGAGATTTTAACAGCTGACTTCATAGTCTGAAGCACAGAAATGGCACTGCCTCAAGTTTCCATTAAAAAAAAAAAAAAAAAGAAGAAAGAAAAGAAAATATACTGTTCTTAATTCTGAAGGCTAAACCCCAAATGCCTGAGTGTCATTTTATGAAAATCTCCCTTACATCAGGAGTGAGTCTCCAGTGTTCCACGGCAGTGCCTTTGCAATAATGGTTTCAAATGGAAACATTTATTTTTCCCTGGTTTTTAGTAGCTACGGGAGAAGCAGGGGGCTAATTACCGATGCTGAGCTGCAAGGGTCAGATGGAGAGGAAAAAATAAAACTAAATGTTTCTGAAAATAGGTGAAGAATCCTGCTGTGGCAAATTTGGATGATGTAGCTGTGGGTTTTTTTACCCTGTAGTCTGTAAGTTACAGCAGAGTTGGTGTTTTTTTTGAGTTGGAACTGGCAACTGCTTATAAAGAGACACAATCAGACCTGGGATAAACAAGTTATTAAAAGACTGAAGGGTGATTTTCCCATAAAAAACAAAGCAAATTTAAGTTTAAATATACATAACATCAGAAACTGAGACTCAGCAACTGGTCTCTTCACCACAGAAATCAGCAATTCAGCAGCAGTGAGGCACCTTCAATGCTCTTCTTGCAGGTGGGTTGGCTGCTGCAAGAGGAGTATCCAAAATAGGTCGTTGAAAGAAGAAAAGACTGAGTTTAAAATGATTTTCTTACTCAGTTGTGCTTCCATGTCACCCTAAGATCCTGGCAGGGAAAACTATGTGGGGTCTCTCCTTGTTTTTTGAAGGTGGCCTCGTTGTCACATCATTGTCTGGTAAAAAGGGCAAAATGAAAAAAAAAAACAAAAAAAACCCCAAATTTATGAGTGAGTCAGAGTGAACTGAAAAACAGAGGTATAAAATTGTTGAGAATGAATGTGGGATGTTGGAGATGATTTATGAACCCAAGCCTGGCCTGGTCTGCCTCCCTGAGACCACTGGCACTGCTGCCAGTGGGAGATCTGAGAGAAAGCCCAAATTCGGGTGATTAGGTGGGTTCTGACAGAGCTCAGAGCAGCAGCAGGAGACCAACAGAGTCATTGCAGGACATCCAAAATCTTTGTTATCCCATTCCTGCAAAATGAAAAAGAACAAGATCTGGTGGCCCTCGGCTCCAACTCCCCCTGGGAGCCCTGCCAGGGAGAGCAGCCACACAGAGCCTGCCAGGCATTTGGGGATATTTCATTTTATCATCTTGCAGAAAGCTTTAGGAGCCTTCCAGACTGCAAAGTGGAAGAGTTAATCCCCTTCAGGAGCACCTTCCTTCCTCCCAACCAGGGATCTGCTCTTTCCCATGGGTGTCGCAGCAGGATCCGTTTCATCAGACACCAGAGAGCCATGGGCAATCCCTGAGCAGAGCCCTGGTGGAATAAATGAGATTAAACACCCACCCACATGTAGCAAGCCAAAGCAAATGGAAAAGTGGAGGAAATCAGCCCTCAGGACACGCTGGAATACAGATTATTTTTTCGTTTTTCCTGTTTGGAAAGCACCGAGTAAAAGCTCTCCTCCTTTCTGATCAGTTCAGATGTAGCATCTCGCTGCAGTCAGAGAAAGGCAGGCTCTAAGAAGTTCTCAGAAGAAATAAAGAAGTTGAGAAAATCATTTTATTGCCTGACAGAAGGGGAGGCTGCCTTAATTTTGTTGTCACTGGGAGTCTAAATGTATAAGGACAGCTGCTGTGCTCAAGCAACAATGCAATCAGTTAATGCTTTCAGCAGGGAGACATTAGCTGCTTCTGCCTCCTGCCAGGCAGGGAGAAACAAAGTTTACCAAAAAAAAAAAGGACAAAAAAGGAAACTTTTAGATGTTTTTTCCTATTTTCTCCCTGCTTTTTGGGCAAAAGGAGAGCGAGGCCCACAGCAGAGCAGGGGGAGCTTCCCAGGAGGTTCCCATTACCCCATTTTAGTGGTTGGTGTTCTGGATGTGCCTCTTCCATGACATTTTCTGCAGCAAAGCCACAGAATGCCAAAATTACAATTATTAAACAGCCCATGATGAGGAACAAAAAGAGGGTCACCAAAGCCACCTTCATTATTGACCAAAAATGATCAAACGACACAATGTTGACTGAGATATCAAATGAAGCCACAAAACCGGGAAGAATTTGTCCTACACAGAGGCAGAATTGGCACCAACAAAATGAAGACATTTTCTATTTTTACATCCCCAATTTGAAGCGAAGGTAAAGGAGAACAAACAAGGAACTAAAGCTCTGTGTAAACTCAACGATTGTGTTTGTGCCTCGGAGCTGGAATAAGGAAGGCTCCTGCTGAAGGAACAATCCACACGTCCCACCTGTAAAAACGTTTAGAGGTGATAAAAAGGAGAATCAAAGGAGTTTTATCTTGGAATAAAGATGTGTTTTCAGGCAGTTCAGAAAGAACAGGAAAAAGGGGGAAAAGGGGGGAAAAA
>WEKY01004226.1:21620-58955 GCA_013390045.1 Picathartes gymnocephalus | reverse complement strand
GGATGGTCCAGAATTTGATAATTGATTCATCTTTAATTTTTCTTTTCGGGATAGAAGGGATTCAGGGATATTGGGAAAGTCCTGTTGAAGGCCTGGGGGGCTGCAGCCAGCGCCCCCAATTCACACCGCGTGCTTTCTCCTAAATATTATTTATCCTAAATATTATTAAAAAGTATTATTATCCTAATATTATCCTAAATATTATAATATCAATAATACTCCGGATAAAGCACGCGGTGCGAAGTGTTTCGGATTTGATCCCTGGGAGTATCAAGCATGGAATGTGCTTTAGGATGGGAATGGATCCCTCTCCCTGTGCCCATTTTGGATTTCAAGGGAATGGATCCCTGCCCCTGTGCCCATTTTGGATTTCAAGGGAATGGATCCCTGCCCCTGTGCCCGTTTTGGGTTTGAAGGGAATGGATCCCTCTCCCTGTGCCCATTTTGGATTTGAAGGGAACGGATCCCTGCCCCCGTGCCCATTTTGGATTTGAAGGGAATGAATCCCTGCCCCTGTGCCCATTTTGGATTTGAAGGGAACGGATCCTTCCCCCTGTGTCCATTTTGGATTTGAAGGGAACGGATCCCTCCCCCTGTGCCCCCGAGCCCAGCTGGGGGCTCAGAGCTGCAGGAATTTCTCCACCTGCCCAGACCGTTCCCGTGGGTTTGCATTCCTGGTACCGGAATGGAGCGTCTTCCTACTTTGTGTGGAAATTCAGCAGCTGGGTAAAGAAACCCAGAGGAAGGAATCCTGCCCTGGCACAGTGCAGGGCTTCGGAAGTGTCGGTGGAGCCTTCCATCAAAACTCAAGGGGTTTTTAGGTGTCACCCTGGTCATCTTTGGGCCCTGCTTGGATCAGTGCTAACAATTAATATTTAATTCTTACTAACATAAAGTTACTCACACAAAAATAGAAGAGGAACAGGATGGGGAGGGGCCAGAGGTGCTGGGAAACATCTGGGGCAGCAAAGGCTGAAGGGTCCCCAGTGCAGCCCGGGAGCCTCTGCCTCCAGCTGTGCCCGGATCCAGCTGTGCCAGGAGCCAGCTGTGCCGGGCTCCAGCTGTGCCGGGGATCCAGCTGTGCCGGGATCCAGCTGTGCCGGGATCCAGCTGTGCCGGGGATCCAGCTGTGCCGGGATCCAGCTGTGCAAGGTTCCAGCTGTGCTGGGATCCAGCTGTGCCCGGCTCCAGCTGTGCTGGGGATCCACTTTTGCCAGGATCCAGCTGTGCCGGGATCCGTTGTGCCGGGATCCAGCTGTGCAGAGATCCAGCTGTGCCGGGATCCAGCTGTGCCGGGATCCGTTGTGCGGCAATCCAGCTGTGCCGGGCTCCAGCTGTGCGGGGATCCAGCTGCGCCCCCCGCGCTGTGTGAGCCCTGCAGGGCGTGTCCCGGCCCCGCGTGTCCCCGCCGTGTCCCCAGGGAGGACATTCCCCATTCCCGGGCCCGGCAGATGGAGCTGTGCAGCCGCGCAGGGACGGGCCCCGGCCCGACAGATGTGCAGGGCTGGGATGGGATCGTACAGATGTGCAGGCACCACGCGCACATCTGGCCCTGCCGTCCCCCCGCCCTGAGCCCACCCTGCAGCCGCACGGGCAGAGCTCTGCTGTCCCCAGGGTCCCCAGCAGAGCAGTGACAGAGGTGGCGACGGGGCCTCGCCGGGGTGGCAGAAATACCCTCGACAGAGCCGCAAATTGGGCAGCAGGGGCAGGGCTTGGGGACAGGGGGACCCTGGGGACAGGGGGACCTTGGGGACAGGGGGACCTTGGGGACAGGGGGACCTCGGGCACAGGGATTCTCAGGGATGGGCTCCTTGTGCCACCCCAAAAAGGACATTTCCGAGAGCGAAACCACCCAGACCCATCTTAAACCCCACCAGCTGGGCCGCAAGGTGCCCTGTCCCTCCCGGCCACCCCCGGGTCCCTCCAGCGTCCCCAGTGCCAGACTGGGAGTCCCCTGTCCCCTCCCCACGGCAGCTGCTGGTGCCAGCAGCCCTGGGCGCCGTTCCAGCTCTGATAAAATCTCTGCTTTGTGCTCCCGCCCCCGGCTCCTTCCTGTTTCCCACTGCCGAGCTGTCAGCTCCTCACTTTTTCCCTTCTCTCTTCCCATCCCTGGGAATTCCAGGTGAACTCTGCACCGGCGGCTCCCAAATCCCCTCGGCTGGCAACGAGCTCCTGGCACCCTGCAGATCCCCAGGGCTGGATCGGAACCTGGGAATGCTCTGCCCCAAACACCAGGGACAGAGAAATACGGAATTCCTGAGCTTGGGAAAGCCCTCTGAGGCCACCACTGCCCCATGTCCCCAGAGGCCGCATGGAGGGCTTTGAAATCCCTGCAGGGATGGGGGCTCACCACTGCCCTGGCCACCCTTTCCATCAAGGAATATTTCCCAAATATCCGACCTCAACCTGCCCTGGTGCCACTTGAGGCCATTTTGTGCTGTCCCTTGTCCCCGGTTCTTGCTCTGTCACACATCACTGGGCAGGTGGGAACAGCCACGCTCATCCCTAACTCCCATGGAATTTGGGGGCGGGGGGGAAAAGGGCATGGAAATCCAGCTGCAGCCCCAGGAGAGCAGGCTGGGCTGGGAAGAGCAGCAGGGCCGGTTTATTATTTTATTTCTCTGCATCCCAGTTGCTACGACCAGCGCTGACCTCGGGGCCAGGAGTTCCCTGGCAGCAGCAGGGGCTCTGTGGGACCCTCATCCCACGCCCTGGGAGCACTTCGGGCCGATCCAAAGCTTGAATTATCCCTGCAGTCTCACGAAGGCGTGAGAACGTCTGCACAGAGGAATTCAGAGGGCAGCCACGGTGCTGAGTGCTCACAGGAGCACAGGTTGCAAGGTCTTTGAAAGGTTAATTGGCCAACAAACTACTGCCACACAGATTTGTTTTAATTTCCGCACCAATGGTTAATCAAACCTGCATTACACGTCTGCCACGGTGCGGGCTTCTTCATCCAAGCACGTACTGACACCCAGTTCTACATTACTACATTTTAAAACCTCTTACTTTATTCTATAACTACTTCTATACCTAACACCCCACTGTCTAATTTAACAGGCCTCTTCTTAAACTACAGACCCACATTCTTGTTAGAGGTGCCTGAGTTTAAAAACCTTTTCCACGGCCTCAGGTGGAATGCAGCACACATTTCAAACTCAGAATGTGTAGGCACAAAGTCTTAAAATCTTTCTGTACCTTGAATTCTGACGCCCCGGGAAGGGCTGGATCTGCTCCTGCTGCTCATCCCCGGGATTGATGCCCCGGGGTGGGCTTAGAGCTGGTGGAAATCCCCCTGAAATCCCAGCTCCGTGGCTTCAGTGGGAAATTGTGTCCTTGGGGACAAGGCCAGCTGTCACTCGGGGGCTGTGGGTGACACCCCTGGGCAGTGCTGGCAGCATGGAGGGGACAGTTCCCTGTGGATCCCTGAGTGTCCCTGTCCCAGGGAGCTGCAGATCCCTGAACTGGGGTCTCTCCCCCTCCAGGGCCCCTGGAAGAGACTTGGGGACCAGCAGGGATGGGGAGGGGGAGCAGCACCCCCCAGCTCCACTCTGGAGCCAGAAGGAAGCAGCACATCCCCTGGAATGCCGAAGGAACCCGGGAAAATCCCACGGCAGCTCTGGATGTGAGGATGGTGGAGCAGAAAAATCCTGGAATCCTCATCCCCCCAAGGAACGGAGGACACAGAGCCAGCGAATCTCCCAGAACTGGGATTTCCACCCTAAAAACAGAGGGAAAACTGAAGGGTCCGGGCTGGTTTTGCTGCTGGAACATTTTCCCGGCTGCTACTGCAGGGAAGGAGTGGGGAAAGGCGGCTCTTCCCAGCTCCAGGGCTGCCTGGGATCCCGGGGAATCTGCCTGGCAGAACTAGGTCATGGAAGGGACAGGAATGAAGCCAGAGAGGGTTGGAGGGGAGGGGGGCACGGCCAGAGAGATGATGCCTTACGTTTTTTCTGTTCTGCTTTAGTGTGCAGCTCTCAGCTCCACATTCAGTGTTCCTGAGCTCTCCTCCCAGGGCACTCAGACACAACAATTCTCTCCAGCCCAACATTCCAGGACAATCCTTCCCAACCTCAGCAAACCCAAAAGCACCAACAACGTCAAGAAGAGGAGGCCGAGCAAGGAGGATGGAACTCCATCATTGCCAGTGATCCATTGGCCAGTTCAGCTCCAGGTGCCAATGGAGCAGAACTTGTAAAAGTGTGAAACCCCGTGGCCAGGCCCCTTTTCTGTGCCCATCTCGAGGCCCATCCTGGCAGGGCTGCAGCCGGGCTCTGCCATTGCCAGGCTGTGCCCTTGGAAGGCCTTGCCATCAATCCCTGCTTTATTCCGCTCCTTCTGCCCAACCTCTGCTCCAGCTCACTCTGACCAGGGATCAGAGACGGGAGGGGACAAGGACAGAGCACCCCAGGCACCCACCCTGGCACCCACCTGCCCCTGGCACGGCGTGGGTGTCTCTCCTGCAGCTCCAGCACTGCTGCTCTGTCCTGGTTTGGTGCTTTTTTTCCCCAGAAACGCTGATGTTTTCCGGCCCAATAATCCCTTCCCCATCCCTGCACATTCCTGGAGCTGCGGGCAGGATGAGGCTGCCACAGCGCAGGGATGAGGAAAGGATGAGCTGGGGTGAAGGGGGTTGGTTTAAATTTTAAAAAGGAGAGATTTAGATGGGATATTGGGAAGGAATTGTACCCTGACAGGGTGGGGAGGGGCTGGAATGGAATTCCCAGATTTGCTGTGGCTGCCCCTGGATCCCTGGCAGTGCCCAAGGCCAGGCTGGAGCAGCCTGGGACAGTGGGAGGTGTCCCTGCCATGGCAGGGGTGGCACTGGATGAGCTTTAAGCTCCCTCCCAACCCAAACCAGTCTGGGATTCTGTTAATCCACTGGGAAAGACAAATCACTACCGGCCCTTCCAAGGGTTTTCCACCGAGGAATTTTTTCACCGAGGAATTTCAGAGGTTCAAACCCTGGCCAGGTGCTGGGAGAATCCGCCGGGATCCGAAGGCTGAAGCCCCTCCTGCAGGGACAGCAGGGATGTGACAGAAGGTGACCTGGCAGTGGCTGCTCCCACCGAGTGGGATGAGATCCACCCTTGCTCCTGAGGCTTCACTTCGGAGCCCCCAAACGCATGGCCAGCCTGGTGGAGCCGCACAGGGGACACTGCCGGAGCCGCCCGCGGCTCTCCCGCAGCCCCTGCCCTGGCACGGGATGTTTGTTACTGGAAAGTCGCTGGGTTTGGGTCAGGCGGGGACATGAAAGCTCGGCCGTGCGCGGTCACCTCTTCCTGCCTGCGCTCGCCTTCCTGTCGCCTCGGCTGCCACCGGCCCCGCGGCAAGGACGAGGTCTGTGCCGCCCGGAACGCTGCTCCTGCTGGGGCCACTGGGAACGGGCTGCAGGAGGGGCTGGGGCTGGGCTGTGGGAGGGCTCTGGGGTTGGGACATGGGAGGGTCTGGGTTTAGGACATGGGAGGTTCAGGGTTTAGGACATGGGAGGCTCTGGGATTTGGCCGTGGGAGGGTCTGGGTTTAGGAGATTGGAGGTTGAGGGTTTGGGACATGGGAGGCTCTGGGATTTGGCTGTGGGAGGGTCTGGGTTTAGGACATTGGAGGTTCAGGGTTTAGGAGATTGGAGGTTCAGGGTTTGGGACATGGGAGGCTCTGGGATTTGGCCGTGGGAGGGTCTGGGTTTAGGACATTGGAGGTTCAGGGTTTGGGACATGGGAGGCTCTGGGATTTGGCCGTGGGAGGGTCTGGGTTTAGGACATTGGAGGTTCAGGGTTTGGGACATGGGAGGCTCTGGGATTTGGCCGTGGGAGGCTCTGGGTTTTAGACATGGGAGGATTCTAGATGTGAGCCATGGGAGGTTCTGGGTTTGGCCATGGGAGTTTCTGGATTTCAGACATAGGAGGTTCTGGATTTCAGCCACTTGAAGGTTCTGGGTTTTGGCCAGGGGAGGTTCTGGGTTTAGGGCATGGGAGGTTTTGGGTTTCAGACATTGGAGGGTTCTGGGTTTGGCCATGGAAGGGTTCCGGATTTCAGCCGTGGGAGGTTCTGGGTTTTGGCCATGGGAAGGTTCTGGGTTTTGGCCATGGAAAGCTCTGGGTTTTGGCCACAGGAGGATTCGGGGTTTCAGACATTGGAGGGTTCTGGGGTTTGGCCATGGAAGGTTCAGGGTTTAGGGCATGGGAGGTTCTGGGTTTGACCATGGGAGGGTTTGAGGTTCTGTCTCCAGGAGGGTTCTGGGTTTCAGCCACAGGAGATTCTGGGGTATGGCCACGGGAGTGTTCTGGGGTTGGACTGCAGGACGGTCCTGGGCTTTGGCCAAAGGAAGGTTCTGGATTTCAGTGTGGGAGGTTCTGGGTTTCAGCTGTGGGAGGTTTGGGTTTTGGCCACAGGAAGGTTCTGGATTTTGGCCACAGGTGAGTTCTGGGATTGAGCCATGGGAGGTTCTGGGTTTTGGCCACAGGTGAGTTCTGGGATTGAGCCATGGGAGGTTCTGGGTTTTGGCCACAGGTGAGTTCTGGGATTGAGCCATGGGAGGTTCTGGGTTTTGGCCACAGGACGGTTCTGGGATTGGGCCACAGGATGGTTCTGGGATTGGAGGGTCCCATTTTCTGTCCCCTGAGCAGTGGTGACAAAAGCCTCCCGAAGAGCCGCGGGCTGGGTCATGCTTTCATTTATTCACTTCATATAAAAATCTCTTAAGAATGCATCTGAACACAATATAGAATACTATAACATACATTGTGTGAAACTCTGGGGAACAATAAAATAACCACCTGGAACAATGCAGTGTTCAACAGACAAACAAACCCATTGATCATGCACAACTGTGCTATTGTCATGAACTAATTAGTCACGAGTTGGACCAAAAAGCTTGAAACGTATTTTTACAAACCGAGATTGACACCGCTCACGATGCCGGACAAGCTTGGTCAGAGGAAGTTTCACAGCACAATTATTACATCAGTTCACATTCTTTTTTAAAATTTTTTTTTTTTTTTTTTTTTTTTTTTTTTTTTTTTTTTTTTTTTGTCGTAGAAATTCACATTGGGTCGTTCAGAAATTGGAACACCGTGACATTGAAAAGCCAGCCCGGGTGTGGGGAGCTCTTTGTTCGGTTTCCCCCTCTCTCTGCGTTCCTGGCAAATTCCCAAATTTGCTGCCCTGGGATGGATGTGGTGTCCCCTCCCCACGGGCGGCTGCCACCCAAATGCCCTTCCTGGGTTGTGTCTGTCTCTTCAGCTTTGTTCAGGTTCTGGGACTTTATGCAATACAAAAAAAAGGTTACAAGAAAAAAAAAGGCAACTCTTATTCCGAGTCTTCTACCCCATTAACATCGCCGCTGACAGGCGATGCTAATTCATATAAATTAATAACTTACAAAACATTACAGTATGTACAGTAGGTAATAAATACACTGTTATAAACAGTAATGGAGGTGGTGGAGCTCGAGGCAGTGCAGGAGGAGGAGGAGGAGGAGGAGGAGGATGGTGGACCTAAACCTAGGGAACGTGGACGAGAGGCCAGAGAAACACAAAGATCCGAGCGTGCAAAATTCCAGGGAGCTGCCGAGGGGGAAGGCGTGTCACACGCTGCCTTGCCACGCTTACTCAGGGATGGACTGAGCTGTTCCAGGGAAAAAAAAAAACAAAAAAAAACCCCCTGCCCTCTGTCCTGCTCACCACAAACCCAAACCCCAGGGAGATAAAAACAACCCTGCTGCTCCCAGCGAGGGACGTGCACGATGGCACCGAGTGACTCCCAGCGGGTCACGGTGGGGGGATTAAGAACACGTTAAAGGTGCAGCAATGCAAAGCAGAGGGTTTCCCCTTCTGTTGAGTCCGTCAAAGTGATTGACTGCAATAAAGTGACAGGTATTGCCCGTGGAAAAAAAAAAAAAAAGGAAGACTGCTTCTGGTAACAGGAAGAATCCAAAAAAAGGTAGCCGCCAACTCTGGTGTCGCTTTTGAGCGACCGAACTCCGTGTGTTGAATTCAGAGACTCTCGAAAAGACATGGAAGTGTTTACAAAGAAGGCACACAGGTCTGCAGACAGGTGGTCGGGTGGACAGGTTGGATATGAGTTATTGATCAGTAGTTTCTATCAAGTCTAACCGGTACAAACTCCAAAACTAACGGTATAAAAATCTCTCGGTCGTGCGTCAGCGCCGCCTCGGGCCCGACCCAAGCCAGCTCCAGGACAAGGCCGTGCTCTCGGCTGACAAGGCTCAAACCACAGCGCCAATCGCCCGTGCGTTTTCCTGAGCAATCATTCCCTGCCCCGTCCGTGCCCCTGACTCCAACCTCAAGGAGCTGGGAGGATCTGCCAGCCCCTGGCAGAGGCCTCAGCCCCGGCCGCAGAGGCTCTCGGAGGCCGCTCGCAAGCTCCGCAAGCGTTTAAAAGCCGCTCCACAGCAGGGCCTGGCCATTATGTGTCCGCTGGAGACGTGTCTTCTGTCACAATCTCGATGGTGGCCTCCCTCTGGGGCTCCTCCTCGCCCGGCTGCGCCAGGCACAGCGTCTCTGTGTTGCCGAAGTAGCCGAGGCTCTCGCCGTCCTTGTCGGGCCCGTCCGAATCCTCCTCCTCCAGCGTCAGTTCGAACTGGAACTTCTCCATCAGGCCCTGGCAGTCCTGGCCCCGCTCCTCCAGAGGAGGGGAAGGGCTCTGAGGTATCATGCTCTGGTACCAGTTCCTGTTGTCCTCCAGAGTGTCCAGGATGTCCTGGGCGTCGGGCTGCACCAGGTCGGCCCACGTCTCCCAGAGCGGGTGGACGATGTAGTCGATGAATCCCACCTGCAAAACAACGGGACGAACACGCTCAGGGCGCGGGAATAACCAGCAAAGGGAGGACGTCGGGAAAGTTCGTTTTTATGTCCACTCTGCAAGCAAAACGTCAGGGGCGAGCCCCCAAACCAGCAGAGCTGAATGCAGACACGACCATCCGGCACCCAGAGCTGCACCCCCGGGGCTGGGCTGGGCCGAGGTCCAACATCAAACCCTGCATGGAAGTTTTCCTGAAAGCTGGAGCCAGCAGGAAATTCAGGACATGGAGGCCTGGGGTGACCCCCCCCCAGTGCGGGCAGCACAGGAAAGGAGAGGGGGAATTCTGCCCCTCTGCCCTGCTCAGGTGAGACCCCACCTGCAGAGCTGCCCCCAGTCCTGGGATCAACACCAGAAGGATGTGGAGCTGCTGGAGGGATTCCAGAGGAGGCCAAGGAGCTGCTCCAGGGTTGGAGCCAGGCTGGGAGAGCTGGGAATGTTCCCCTGGAGAGGAGAAGGCTCCAGGGAGAGCTCAGAGCCCCTTGCAGGGCCTGGAGGGGCTCCAGGAGAGCTGGAGAGGGACTGGGGACAAGGCATGGAGGGACAGGACCCAGGGAATGGCTTCCCACTGGGAAAGGGGAGATTTAAATGGGATATTGGGAAGGAATTCCTGGCTGGGCTGGAATTCCCAGCTTTGCTGTGGCTGCCCCTGGATCCCTGGGATGGCCCAAGGCCAGGCTGGAGCAGTCTGGGATGGTGGGAGGTGTTGGGATTGGAGCTGGATGGGTTTAAGGTCCCTTTCCAACCCAAATTCCAGGGATTTTTAAGGAAAGTGGGATATTCCAGGAACAGAGGGATGGGAATGCAGCCAGGCTGGGAGAGCTGGGAATGTTCCCCTGGAGAGGAGAAGGCTCCAGGGAGAGCTCAGAGCCCCTTGCAGGGCCTGAAGGGGCTCCGGGAGAGCTGGAGAGGGACTGGGGACAAGGGATGGAGGGACAGGACACAGGGAATGGCTTCCCACTGCCAGAGGGCAGGGATGGGTGGGATATCAGGAAGGAATTCCTGGCTGGGCTGGAATTCCCAGATTTTCTGTGGCTGCCTCTGGATCCCTGGCAGTGCCCAAGGCCAGGCTGGATGGGGTTTGGAGCAGCCTGGGACGGTGGGAGGTGTCCCTGCCCATGGAGCTGGAACCGGATGGGACTCTCAGCACCGAGTCTCCTCCTCTCAGACAGAATTCCCAGGTGACTTGGGACAAGGCTGCTGCATTTATGGCCTCATCCCAGAGTTCCCACAAGGCTGACAGCTGGGAACACCCCGGTGCTGCCCAGGTCTGCGGCTGCGTTTTCCCGTGCGGTGCAGTTTGTGCCGATCCCAAACCGTTCCACCGCCCTGCACCTTAGACATTCCCGTTATCCCAAAGCAGCCTCCACGAGAGATTCCCCTGGGAAGAGCACAGCCAGCGTGGGGGGGCCTGCTCATCCCGGGAATGCTGCCTGGCCCCCGTGGAGTGACGTTCCAGCAGTGGAAAGAGTGAGGGATGTGCTGCTCCGTCAGCCCTTCCGCTGAGCTCAACCCTCCTCCTCCTCCTCCAACCCTCTGACTCAGGGAGGAACCACGTCCAGGATGGAGCCAGCCAGAAAAGGGCTTGGAATTCTTCCCATTGCTGCTCCACAGCTTTGTGTGGAGCAGGGAAATGGCTCTCCCAGGAGCCGGGCTCGGCGTGCAGATGTTTGCTTTGGAAATCGCCGCCGGCTCCCTCAGACACAACAGGATGTCAACGGGATGGTGAAGATCCAATTGGAAAGGGCCGGGGGAGGGCAGCTCCAGCAAAAAAAGGTGATGACAAGTTCCTGCTGCAGGAGGGGGGAAAAGGGTTTGGGGTGGTTGGAAGCCAAAATGATCCAGGGTTCCATGGCAAAAATGGGGGAAAGTCAGCCCTCGTTAATTGTTGGTTCTTTAAAATCGTTGTTTTGGATCATTGTTCCTTTAAAAACATCACAAATCACGGAATAATCGGCCACACGGCCCAGGACTGATCCTAAAATATCGAGGGGGCACCTCAGGCTTTGAAATATTGGCTTATGGTTTTCCAATCCACTCCTTGTTTCCCTCCAGCACGGACTCACCACCTCCCTTTCTCCTGTGCCATTCCAAAATGGACATCTTGGGCAATTCCCATCTTTTTTGCACAGCAAAAATGTCATTTGGAAATCTCCAGCACGGACACACCACCTCCCTTTCTCCTGTGCCATTCCAAAATGGACACCTTGTGCAATTCCTGTCTTTTTCTGCACAGCAAAAATGCCATTTGGAAATCTCCAGCACGGACTCACCACCTCCCTTTCTCCTGTGCCATTCCAAAATGGACATTTTGTGCAATTCCCATCTTTTTTGCACTGCAAAAATGCCATTTGGAAACCTCCAGCACGGACACACCACTTTCCTTTCTCCTGTGCCATTCCAAAATGGACATTTTATGCAATTCCTGTGCTGTTCGCATGGCAAAAATGTCCTTTTGGAGCCTCTGGGAAGTGCAGCCATGAAGCAAAGCATGAATTGGAGCTCTCACGAGGAGCACACGGGCAAGCCTGGCTGAAGGATTCACTTCTTGTTAAGAAATCCGACAGATTTTTCCAACGAAATCACCACGCGGTCGAGTGAATAATTTTGAAACCGCTCAGCTGAGCCCAAGAGGGCATTTGGAAATAATTACCATCAATTTTGTTCAACTTATTCAAGCTGAAAAACCTCAGTGATGACTCGCTGGGGTCATTCAAAAACAACAAGCAGGACAGCGTTATATAAAAGCTGGAATGCGTTCGGACGAACATAAATTCCTGGTCTCATTCCAGACCATCCAGGCGAAATTTTATGGCCTGTGCTGCACAGGTCAGGACAAAATCTGACCTTGAAAACATCTGATGAATCAGAACTAGGGATGAACCAAAAAAAACCCAAAAGAGGCAAATTTTAAGGTTTGCACGGACATAAACGATATTTCTGGGATTCACCCTGCACTGGGCAGCTCCAAAAGCAAAATTGTCCTGGATTAACGAGTGACATCCAGAGCTGTCCAGGATTTTTCTCAGGTGGATCAGAGCTGGGAGAAGCTGGGAGAAGCTGGGAGAAGCTCCCAGCCCTGCAGCTCAGTGGGGTTAGGAGGGGCTGAGGGTGGGCAGAGCAGAACCGTCCCTTTTCCGACCCGGGGAACAGAAGGACCCAACTCCCTCTGGAAATTGGGACAAGCAGGGAACGAGGATGGAGAGGAGCTGGAGGAGCCCCAGGCAGAGCTGGATGTCAGGGTGGATCAGATCCCACGCTCGGAACCTCCGGCTCCTCTCCTGGCTGTGCTGTGACAGCGGAATTTCGGCTCCGCTTCGAAATCCCGAGGAAAAGCAGCAGCTGGGGGGCCAATTACCTGGGATTTCTCCACGGAGGCCGTGTGCTTGTCACACATGGGGCTGATTTCCATGCCCCTCTCCCTCTCTTTGTCTCCCTGCTGGAAGAACTCCTCCATGATCCTGTCCGTCCACTGGCGGTACAGCTCCAGGGACTTGGTGGGGTTGCTCAGGTCGGCGCAGTGCACCATGTTCCGCAGGACCTGCAACGACAGCCGCCAGGAAACCCGTCAGACGGGCTGCAGAGAGGGAGGCTTCCCAGCTGCACCTGCTCTGTGATACAGAAATGTCACAGACACGGCAGAAACGTTCTGCTGGAGCACGTTAAAAGACGTGGAGCTGCTGGAGAGGTTCCAGAGGAGGCCAAGGAGCTGCTCCAGGGTTGGAGCCAGGCTGGGAGAGCTGGGAACGTTCACCTGGAGAGGAGAAGGATCCAGGGAGGGCTCAGAGCCCCTTGCAGGGCCTGAAGGGGCTCCAGCAGAGCTGGAGAGGGACTGGGGACAAGGGATGGAGGGACAGGACACAGGGAATGGCTTCCCACTGCCAGAGGGCAGGGATGGATGGGATCTTGGGAAGGAATTGTTCCCTGGCACGGGGTGCCCAGAGAAGCTGTCCCTGGATCCCTGGAAGTGTCCCAGGCCAGGCTGGACAGGGCTTGGAGCAGCCCGGAAGGTGTTGGGGTGGGCTAAAATCAATTTGAAGCCACTCCCGACCCAAAGCAGTCTGGAATTCCGTGATTCCCTCTCCGCGGAGGAGCTCAGCTGCCCCAGCCCCAGCGCCAGATGTGCTCTCTGGTGCTCACACAGCTCAAGCCTCACACCTGGCCCAGCTGTGCAAGTGCCAGTGCCATCACACGGGTTTCCTTGGCCATCCAGCTGCTTCCCACCATTCCAAACCCACTGAAACGCTCTCAGGGGAAGAGGTGAAACGCTCCCGGCTTTCTGGGATGAGTAACATCCCTTCCCCACACGCACGGAGCGGGCCTGACTAAGCGGCCACGAGGATTTAGGCAGCACCAGAGCGTCTGAAATAAAAATTTAAAGAGTTTTCCCAGGAGTTTTCTTAAGGAGTTGCTCATCGAAGTGGAGAGCAGAGCAGGATGCATCTTGTCCTGCTCACTGCACGGCCCTGCTCCAGCATTCCCTGGTCACTTCTGGAAACCAGGGATTAAATTATTTAGGGAACAGACCGTACAGCAGGAATTCCAGCTCACTCTGAGTGGTTTGAGACACGAAATTCCGAATTAAATCCTGTAAAACAACAGGAAAAACAAACGGGAGGAAGCCGCAAGGAAATTTAGGAGCCCTCAAAAAACTGACCTCGGAATGTGCCACCTTTGCAGTTCCAGCTGTTAAAAAACCCCCTAATTCTGCTCACCTAAAAAACACGAGACCACCTTGTGCTTTTTTTTTTGAGTGCAGAAGAAAACAACTGCTGAGAATTTTGCTCAGCAGCTTCTACCTCTGGTCAGTTTAAAAACTACGGGAGAGTGGCTTCTTCATCCTGCCCAAAACACCCCGAATCCAAGGAATTTTGGCTGCCTCACCTGTATTCTGTCCGTGTAGTTGTCCAGAAGGAGAACTCCCGAACTGGTCACCTTCTTCGTTTCCACCATGGTCTTCAGATCAGCCAACAAACTCATGTGCTTGGACATATCAGTGGCCAAAACCTTTCCAGAAGAGGGGGGGGAAAAAAAACCCCAAGATTTCAGGAGGGGAAGCCACGAAAAAAAAGCCCATTTTTGGTTGAGGGGAGGAGGAGGGGGTGGCCGTACCATGTCAATCACCATCTTCCGGAGGGTCTGGCGCTGCTTCTTGGTCAGGTTCTGGAAGATGTCACAGTTCTCCTCCTGGAGGAGCTTGAAGCCCACGGCCAGGTGGTGATTCTCCAGCACCGAGGCGTCGTTGTACATCAGGGCCAGCTCGGAATCTGGGGGTGGGAACACCCAAAGTGGGACCCCGGCCTGGGGAAATGTGGGGTTTCCAACGGGAAGAGCTCGTTCTGGGCACTGCAATGTTTTAATGGGGGAAAAGTTTCCTTTCCCCGTCCCTGGGAAGGGTTCAGGGCGAGGTTGGGTGGGGTTTGGAGCAGGCTGGTGTCGTGGAAGGTGTTCCTGCCCATGGGATGAGGGATGGTTTGGGGATTCTGGGATTATTTTTAGCTCCACGAGTGCCAAGCCCAGCACTTAAGCAGCCTTTGCTCAGCCCTAGTGGTGACAAAATAATGCTCGGCTGACCCGGTTACAAATCACTGACAACAGAATCCTGCAGAAACCCTTCAGAAAAAACACAAAAATCCCCGTATTTTGGAATACAGACCCACGCTCAGCCCGTGGCAGAACCACAACACGAAGCCCAGTAATTGGCTGTCAACAGCAACGGGATCATTTATCTCATCTTAGTGGCAAAATGTGCACTCAGGGCTGCCAGAACCCTTACGGGTAGGCAAGCAGTAAATAAATACTGACTTCACAAATTGTGCTGCGACGGCTCCCTTTGTCAGGGGCTGCATTTTCATTCCTCCCTGAGCCCAAAACGTCCCACTCCTTTACTGCGCCACACTTTGAGAGGCCAGCACAGCCTGGTGAAGTCATCATCTGAGGCATGGGAAAAGCCTTCCCACCGTTTTCCAAGCCAAACTGCGAGCGGCTCAGGACAAAACTCACTTGTGTTGATCAGGAATTGATTGGAGACGCCGGGGTGATCCACGTCGTGGATTGCAGCTGCAAAAATGGCAGCCAGGATTTCCAGATCCGTGAAGACGGCCTAGGGTGGAACAACAGGAACCCGTCAGGGAGGGTTTTAACCTCTCTACAACTGGGGAGGGTGATTGAGGGGAACAAACTGGGCTTTTTCAATTGGTTTTCTGTGACAAGAAAGGAAGAAAGATGGAACGGAGATTGGAGATGCCGCCGCGATTTCCGACGGAGCGAAGCGAGCGCTCGGAAGAGCCACCAGTGCCCACCCCACGGCGAAACCCAAGGCAAGGAGGGCACAGGGTGACACCTTGGATTTTAACTTTGGTGTTTCCCAAGCCCTGCAGCGCTCAGGGGGTGACTCTGCAGGGTTCTGCAGCCTGGGAGCTGCTGCTCTCTCACGGTCACAGGGACACAACAAAGCCTCTCCAAGGCTGCTCTCCAAGGACACCCAGACTGTCCTGGGCCCAAAATGTGCAACCCAACCCCTTGAGAAGGGCGGCTGAGCTGGGGAAATGCCATCATGAGCTAAAGTTTGAATTGGGGAATTGATGCTGACATGCAAATGGCCCAAAGCTCTAAAGGGGTGGAAGAACTCTTGGGGGTCCATCTTGGGGTCCATTTTGAGACCAGGCTGGGCCTTTGGAGGCCTTTCCAATCAATCTCCACCTTTATTCCCTCCCTCCTGGCTGGGCTCTGTTTCTGGGGAGCCACTGCAGGCATCACACTCACATCCAGGGCAGGGGTGGAGAGCAGCACGTGGGTGGACTGGGCCACGTCCGCAGCGTGCAGGCTGTTGTGGTAGGCCACATCCGAGTGGTAGTGGTCCTCCAGGGTCATCATGTACGTCACAAACGTGTCCGACGAGATCTTGAAGGTTTTCAGCAGATCCCGCTCCTGTGGGACCAAAAAACAAACACCCCTCTGAGTGTCAGAGCAGGCTGGGCCAGGCAGGGGGCACAGGGTGATGCCTTGGATTTTACCTTTGCTGTTTCCCAGACCCTGCAGTGCTCAGGGTGTGACTCTGCAGGGTTCTGCAGCCTGGGAGCTGCTGCTCTCTCACGCTCACAGGGACACAACAAAGCCTCTCCAAGGCTGCTCTCCAAGGACACCCAGACTGTCCTGGGCCCAAAATGTGCAACCCAACCCCTTGAGAAGGGGGGCTGAGCTGGGGAAATGCCATCGTGAGCTAAAGTTTGAATTGGGGAATTGATGCTGAGATGCAAATGGCCCAAAGCTCTAAAGGGGTGAAGACCTCGTGACTCGGGGTCCATGCTGGGCTCCATGGTGAGAGCAGCCTCTGGCTCCCCAGGCTGGGCCTTTGGAGGCCTTTCCAATCAATCTCCACCTTTATTCCCTCCCTCCTGGCTGGGCTCTGTTTCTAGGGAGCCACTTCGGGCATCAAGAGAGGGATTTAGGGATGGAAATGAAGCCGGGAGCAGCAGGATGAGCCCGGGAATACACACCTGGAATATGGCGTACATGATGCAGGTCAGCGGGCGGTTGTGGGAGTACCTGGCCACGTTGAAGATGTTGAGGCCCCACTTGTTCAGGTCTTCCAGTTCCTTTGGAGAGCACAAAAAAAAAAAAAAAGAGGATGGTTTGAATGTTTTTCCAGGCAATTTCCCAGAAGTTCGCAAAGACATAAATTTAATGGTGATTGCAATTTTTTAAGTGCTGAAGGTGTGAGCTTCGTGAACACGGGGCAGCTGTGAAGGGCTGATTTTGTGTTTCGTGATTGCTCTCCTCAGCCTTCACCACCTTTTTTCTTTTTAGTTTTAGTGCTATTTCCACGCATTTTTAAATATAAAATACTTAAAGGCCTGCTGCCATTAATTACAAATTTATAACGGCCACACCATTAATTCCAGGGGGGAACAATCCATCCCCAGCTCCCAAATTTATAACAGCCGCACCAATAATTCCAAGGGGGACCAATCCATCCCCAGCTCCCAGAGATTCTCCCAGAGGAGCAGGAATCTCTCACACCTTGGCCAGGTGATCTTCCTTTTCCGTCTTCACCCCAAACCGAGAGATGCTGGTGTTGTTTAAGCTCGAGCTGTGCATTAATTTCTTCACCCCGCTGATCTGCGTCATGAGCTGCTGTTTCTTCTTCTTCTCCCTGTCCTTCTGGGTGGGAGAAGGAATTTCCACGTCGTTCTGCTTGTCTGGAAGGGATCGGAGGGGAAAATGAGTCAGCACAACAGGAGCTCCCAGCACAGCCCCCAAAATCAGCCCCTCGAGCTGCTGCCTCTGCTCCCCCCTTCAAGCCCAGCGGGTTCTGCTGGAGTCTTCTCATTTTGGGATCCAAAAAAAATTTAAAAAAAAAAAAAAAAAATTCAGTTTCAAAAGCTCTGGTTGCTCTCTCTCGCAGCCATTCTGGGGTTTGGGGATACAGGAGGTGTCCAGGAATGTCCCTGTGTGCATGGATGTGGCACCTGGGGACATGGATTAGTGCTGGGAATGGTTGGATCTCCAGCCTAAATGGTTCTGTGATTTTTCTCCATGCCATGAAGGGCACCAGCTTCTCCTTAGGGATAAACCCCAATTAATTTTATCACCTCTTTTCAGGGAAATAAAAGGTACGTTCAAGCAACGTGGTTTTTTCCCCTGAATAAAGGAAAACCACATCTATTTTCAGTATTTTCACTTTTTAAGGTCAGCACCCCCTGCTCTAAAAACCAGCAACAAATGGTTACCGCTCACCGATTTATTAAAGATCTTTCCTTTATGAACCTTTTTCCTTTATCAAGAATTTTCCTTCACAAATACGTACGGAATGACATCCAAAGCACAGCCTAAATTCCCCTTGCCATTCTCAGGGACAATCACAATTTCAGTGCACGTGAAGAGGGCCGGGAGATGAGTTTGGCAAACGAATCCATCTTAAACCCACGTGCTCTTCACAGCTGATTTACGAAAGCGCAGATCCAGCGGCTCCTTACTTCCACCCAAAACGTTTTTCATGGATTTCCCCCACAATTCCTGGGCATCTTGAGCACCTCCAGAGGGACGAGGCTGCCAAGCAGGAGGAATTACTCTTGCCTGGGCTTAATGAAACCCCGAGGAGAGGAATCATCCTTCCCAGCAGAGCCTGGCTGACATCACTGGGGGCTCCCTGGATTTTTTTTTTTTTTGGAAGGGTTTCCCTCTCCATCATGCCCTTAGCAGCGACTGAGGCAGCACCACGGGGCCATCGTGGAGCAGAAATCCCTGATCTGCTGCACGGTGTCCCCGTGGGAGTGGCAGTGCCCCTCGAGATGATTGGGATGAGACGGAACCGCTTTTTTTATGGTTTTAAAGCTGATTTATTGTTTCTTTATGGTGAAGGCGCGGGAACGCCTTCACAGAGCTCTGCAGAGCTCAGCCATGGCCAAAAACGGTCGCAAGACCGCAGCTTACAGGGTCTTTTAAGGGTTAATTGGCCAATAAATTAATGCCAGATACATCGTTTCGATTTCTCCACCAATAATCGATCGAACTCGTGTTACGTCTCGGGCTTTTTTATCCAACCGTGGACTGACACACAGTTCTACCTTACTGCCTTTTACACTTTTTAAATTTATTTATAACTACTTCTACACCTAAACTTCAGACTGCAAAACTTCCTGCTCCTGGGGTTGTGCCAAGTGCCACCTCTCGGCCCTTGGGGACAGCGGGGGACCCGCGGGCAGTGCCACCGTCCCCTCCGCTGGGCCGTGCTCGGTGTGCAACCACTGCTGCTCATCCCTGACCTTCCCACGCCCGCTCCTTGCCGGGAATTCAGGCCTGGACCCTCCTGGAGCCTTCTCAGCTCGTTTGACCACGGAATTACAGAGTTTTTTTGGGATGGGAGGGAGGTTAAAGATCGCTTTGTTCCATCCCCTGCCACGGCAGGGACTCCTCCCAATGTCCCAGCTGGCCTTGGGCACTGCCAGGGGTGTTGGGCACCCTGTGCCAGGGTCTCCCCAGCCTCACAGCTGGGAATTCCTGCCCAGGATCCCGCCCATCCCTGCCCTCCGGCAGTGGGAAGCCATTCCCTGTGTCCTGTCCCTCCTTGCCCTGATAAAATCAAAAGGCTGCATGAAGTCCCGTGCTCTGGGGATAACATCTCTGGATTATCCCCATCTCTGGAGATAAATTAATGTCCCGCCCACGTTTTTCTATTGGTCCGTTTGTTCAACCTCCTCGCTCCTGTTATTTCGGGCGTTCATTCCATTTAATTAAATTTTAGGGAGGGGGGAAAAAAAACTAATTCACAAAACCCACGCCAGCACGACTTGCTGAAGCAAACAGCTGATGAGCCTTTTCAAAGCTGCCCTCCATTTATTTTTTTTTTAAATTGAAGATGAGCAATCAGGCTGCAACCTGGCTCCATCTGGAGAGCCCGAGTGGCCCCACGGGGTCACCAAACCCGGGGGTGCCACCATCCCCAGGCACGTGAGGAGCAGCAGGACAGGGACGAGCAGAGCATTGCCCAGCCCTGCCCGGGGAAACGGAGCTCCCTGAGCATGGAGAACAGCAGGAATTCAGACTTGGAGCTGCTGGAAGGAGCCCAGGGAAATCCATGGAGCTGCTGGAGCCCCTCTGCAGCCAGGCTGGGGGAGCTGGGGGTGTTCACCTGGAGAGGAGAAGGCTCCAGGGAGAGCTCAGAGCCTCTTGCAGGGCCTGAAGGGGCTCCAGGAGAGCTGGAGAGGGACTGGGGACAAGGCATGGAGGGACAGGACACAGGGAATGGCTTCCCAGTGCCAGAGGGTGGAATTAGATGGGATATTGGGAAAGAATTCCTGGCTGGGAGGGTGGGGAGGGGCTGGGATGGAATTCCCAGATTTGCTGTGGCTGCCCCTGGATCCCTGGCAGTGCCCAAGGCCAGGCTGGAGCAGCCTGGGACAGGGGGAGGTGTCCCTGGGGTGGCACTGGATGCCCCTTAAGGTCCCTCCCAACCCAAGCCAGTCTGGAATTCCATGGATAATTCCATGGGGCTCAGCCAGCCCCTGCTGGGATTCAGGCCCCGCTCAGCCCAGGGTTTGTGGGGTTTATTTTTAGTGGCCACACTGGCAATTCCTGCAGCAGCACATCCTGCTCCACACTCACCTGGGCTGCTGGGAAGGGCCGAGCACCAGCCAAATCCCTGGATTTACCCCTTCCTGCATCCCAATCCCTGGATTTGCCCCTTTCTGCGTCCCAGTCCCTGGATTTGCCCCTTCCTGCGTCCCAATCCCTGGATTTGCCCCTTCCTGCATCCCAATCCTTGGATTTGCCCCTTCCTGCATCCCAGTCCCTGGATTTGCCCCTTCCTGCGTCCCAATCCCTGGATTTGCCCCTTCCTGCGTCCCAGTCCCTGGATTTGCCCCTTCCTGCATCCCAGTCCAGCCCTATTCCCTGTCTGAATCCGTGCTCTGTGTTCAGCTGAGCCATAAAAGCAGAGCATTCCCACAAACTCCCGCGGACTGTCCGTGCTGTGGCCTCGATGCAGGCAGCAGTCCCAGCAGGATACTGGGATCGCTCTAAAATCCTCCACGGGAATAACTCTGTGTCACACAGGGAACACATCCCAGCCTCAGGGCACGGACCCCCAGCACGCACAGGCACTCAGCCTCCGGAGCTCTTGGATCCAGGGATCTCGAGGAACATGAGGCTCCTCGTTTTAGATGCAAATGGTCACGAATCCCCAAGCTGCTTCCTGAGAAAATCCCATTTCTCCTGGCAAATGTTGACACAGAGGATTCGTTCACATCCGTGGAGTTGTGAGCTCCAAGAGAACGAACGAAACGCAAAATATTCCCTTTTTTTCCCCCCTCCCTTCTGGGGCAAAACAAGCGTATTTACACGAAAGGACGAACAAAATCTTGGGGGTGATTCAGTCTGAACCGCGTTTCTGAAGGGGGAGGTGCAGCTGAACGAGGCAGCGGCTCCGGGTGACTTTGTCCTTTCCAAAAGGTCACCAACAAAAAAAAAAAACCACCTCAGTGTTGCATAAGGCAGCGGCCACCGAACCCTGCCAGAAACATCCCAGGGCTCTCGGGAAAGAATTCCTTTGTGGATCCCCTTATCCAAAAACCATTCTTCCCATCCCCCGCGGCCCTTTGCAAGTGAAAACCCAAAAAAAGGGAAAGCTGTGAATGGGGGCAACCAGGCTGCTCTTAACCCTTCCCTGAACCCAAAAAACAACCCACCCCCCCCAAAAAAAAAAAAAAAAAAAGCTCGGGATGCATTCCTTACCCAGGAAAGTGTTGGAAATGTACTCGGACACCTGGTTACCAGAGCGGCTCATCTCGGACAGGTGAGTGAGCTCCCGGTTCAGCATCCTCTTGAACTGCCAGGGGGAAAACACAGGGAAAAAAACCGGCATTTTTTTATGGAATCCTTTCCCAAATCCACGCAGCCTTAGCACGGGAGACCCCACGCCCCCAGCAAGGCGCGGAATCCCGGGAATATCTGGGATGGAGTTGGTGGTAGATGGTTTAATTTCCATCCCGCTCGGCATCACCGTGACTGGATATTTCTTGTCAGCCGCCGGAATTAATTTCCTCTAACGGCGCTCGTTAATTGTTACTGTCACAAACAGGTTCAGAGAAACCTCGCTGAGAGCTCCGGTTTTTATCTCGCGTTGAGATTCCCCGTCCCCAAACCTCCTTTTGTTCTGGGTTTTCTGAATTCGCTCCGTTTTGTGTGAAAACAAACGGACGGCTGCGTAGCCAGAGGAGAGATGTGCCCTAAAGCTGAAGATCGTGCAGCAAAATGTGGGATTCGGGCATTATTCCCTTAGAAATTCATGCCGTGGTCCTGCTGGTTTTATAATCCTGCTGCAGCATTTCATCCTGCAATCAATTCCCCCCCCCCACCCCCCAAAAAATGACATCCGTGGATTCTGCACGCACACCACACACACGGTCAGCCCAGAACACACAGAAATCGGCTTTTTAAAACCACATTTTTTCCCCGCAGAGGCTTTCTCCGAGCAACAAGGCACAAAAGAGCAGCCATTAACAACCCGACAATTAACAACCCGTCAGGAATTAAACCCACCTTGATGTAACCCCAAGACACAGATAACAAATAGTTCGCTTCGGGCATTTTGGAAAGCTCCTTGCAAGGCAGCACAAATCCTGGGGGAGAAATCGCCGCTCCGATGGGAGAGCTCCTTTTTCCCCCCAAAAAAATCAATCAGCGTTCACCCGAGGCAGAAATCCCGAAAAAAAAAAAACCGGCAGCTCCTGATCGCAGCCTGAGCCAAAGCTGGCAGCGCATCCTCGGTGGAGAGAGGGATGAGATCCGGGAATGCACAAAGGATCGGGAATGGATCCGCACGGATCCGCCTGCGTGCCTGGGAGCGCCGGGGAATTTTTGGGATGGTGCTGCTGTCGCTCAGTTCCTCAAGGGGGTCCCCGCTCCGCAGGAGCCCGGCTCAGCTGAGCCGCGCCAGGAAAATGATGCTGGTTCTGCCAGCTGGGCTAACGCTGCTGCCATGTTTTATGGGAAAATTAAAATGGAGGAGGCTCCAGGAATATTTAAGTAAGGGGGGAAAAAGGAGGCAGCGGTCTCCTCTGCGTCCCTGCTTTGCTTTCATCCTGTTCCTTACAGAGATGTCCAGAGTATTCCCAGGTGGAATTTTAAAAGCGTTTCTCACGTTTTCAGCGTGATCAAGGCTTTTCCTCCTCCGCGGTAAAGAGCAAAATGCAGCGAGGCAGCAAAACGTCCCTTTAGGAGCTGGAAATATCCTTCAGGTGAGAGGTGTAAATTATCAATCGCCTTAAACCCGTAACTGCGATTCATAAATTCACGCATTCATTCTTTAAAAAAAAAAAAATTGCATCTGTAATGTCCCTGCCCAAGGCAGGGGGTGGGAACGAGGTGAGCTTTAAGGTCCTTCCCAACCCCAGCCCTTCTGCCATTCACAATCCAAATGCGAGGATTTAATTATTTCTGCAGCTCTCACTGCAAACAGAAGAGCGATCCAGTTTTCTGAGGGGGCTGGAGCTGCCCTTGACACGGAATTTAAATAAAATCCCCCCCCCGTGCTGTGCTCCCGGCACGGGGTCGGGATGTCCTTGGTGCTGGTGCTGGGAGTGCGGCACGCGCCGGAGGCCAGGATTCCCAGAAAAATTCCCAAAATGAAAGGGCCACCTTTGCCGTGAGATCCCCGGCTGCCTGCCCGGCTCTGCAGCTGCACGTGGGACACGTGAGGCGTGGGCACTGCCCAAAATCCCCGCTCCCTGCTCCCGCTGCCAGCCCGGGCCGGCCAAGGCACGGCTCCAGAACGTCCGGCTGCGATTCCAGCCCAGCCTCGGGGCCTGGGGAGCAAAGGGAGTTGTGGCTTCTCCCCTGCCTAAATTCAGGCTTAGCGGAGGTGGGAAGTTGATGGCAGCTCCCGTTCAGCCATGCAGCCCAAAGGTGGGCTGGGACCCGCTGGGACAGTGCCACCTCTGTCCCCGCTGTCCCCTCCTACAGCAACCTGCCAGTGCCACAAAAACCGGGAATCCTGGCATGGCTTGGGTTGGAAAGAGCCTTAAATCCCATCCCGTGCCACCCCTGCCATGGGCAGGAACACTTCCCATGATCCCAGGCTGCTCCAAGCTGGCCTTGGGCACTGCCAGGGATCCAGGGGCAGCCACAGCAAATCTGGGAATTCCATCCCAGCCCCTGCCAGCCAGGAATTCCTTCCCAAAATCCCACCCAATCCGACTCTCACCATCGCATAGGGAGACCTCACATTCCAGGTAACTCAAGCAGCCTAAATCCTGTCTCATGGGATTCAGGAAGGAGCGGGATGTGAAGGTTGATTTCCCATGGGATACAGGAAGGAGAAGGATGTGAGGTTGGCATCCCATGGGATATGGACAGGACTGGGGTGTAAAGGGTGATATCCCATGGGATATGGACAGGAAAGGGATGAGAAGGGTGATTTCCCATGGGATATGGGCAGGATTGGGGTGTGAAGGTTGGTTCATGGGATATGGACAGAAAGAGGATGTCAAGGTTGGTTTCCCATGGGATATGGGCATATCCGATGGGATATGGACAGGAGAAGGGTGTAAAGGGTGATATCCAATGGGATATGGGCAGAATTGGGGTGTAAAAGTTGATATCCAATGGGACATGGATAGGAGAGGGGTGTAAAGGGTGATATCCCATGGGATACGGGCAGGATTGGGGTGTGAAGGTTGATTTCCCATGGGATACAGGAAGAAGAAGGATGTGAGGTTGGCATTCCATGGGATATGGCAGGAAAGGGATGAGAAGGGTGATATCCCATGGGATATGGGCAGGATTGGGGTGTGAAGGTTGATTTTCCATGGGATATGGGCAGAAACAGGATGTGAAGGATGGTATCCCATGGAATACAAGGAAGAGCAGGATGTAAAGGTTGGCATCCCATGGGATACAGGAAGGACTGGGATGTGAGGTTGATATCCCATGGGATATGGGCAGGATTGGGGTGTAAAAGTTGATATCCCATGGGAAGAAGAAGGATGTTAAGGTTGGCATCCCATGGGATATGGACGAGAGTGGGACATGAAGGATTCTGGCTGCCCAGGAACACATCCCACAGCGCCGCGCCACGGAATGTTGGGATTTTGTCTCCGCTCCACCTCCTGCCGAGCACAAGGAACAAAACCCGAGAAAAACCTGGAAGAAGGAGCAGGAGGGGCAGCGGGGCTGGAGCCCGCGGCGGGGGAGGGGAGCCCGGTCCCCGTGTCCCCTCCCGGTGACGCCTTTGCAGCGGCCGACGGGACACGTGAGCCCTGCCAGGGCCTTGCCAGCCGAGCAGCACCTCCCTGCATCCCGGCTTTTATCCGGGAAAACGCCGCCAGCGGGAGATCCCGCAAAACGCTTGGAATCAGTCGAGGTTTCCTTAAAACGGCCCCACAAAGCGCAAAGGGCGGCCACGGACTCGCCGCGGAGCAACCGAGTGGCTCTGTCACCCGAGAAAAATCCTCGGGATTTTTACATCCCGTCTGGAAACGGGAATTTGCCTCCCCCACCCACAGCCTTAATCACCCTCAGTTTTCCAGCCCTTTAATCAGCAGCCTTTTNCCCTAAAACAGAAACTTTTTATAAAAAAAAAAAAAAAAAAAAAAAAAAGCAGCAGAATCACAGCACCGCCGAAAGGACAGCGAGGGGCAAACCCAGCCAAGCTTCCCGGAGCTCTGGGAATTCCCACAGGATTTCCAAAGTTTCTTGGGATTTGTCATGCTGGCACCTAAGCAGGATTTACTTAATCACACGAATCCCTCGCAAAAACAACGAGGCAGCCCGGATGTTCCGGGGCTCGTGGCGGGTTCTTGGGGATTCTTTCCCTTGATGTCGGGATGCTCTGGAAGCGGCGCCGCTTCCTGGGAATTTCTCTGCGGGGAGCCAAGGAGGCTGCTGCCTCTGCAGGGATCGGGGATCACGTGCAACCCGCCCCCTGTGGCAACCCCAACCTCAAACCCACGCGGCGACGACGGGGAGAACAAACAGATTGCGGGGAGTGAGGAGAAAATTCCAACGGGAGCGAAACGCAGGGATCGGGGCTTCGGAGAGCGCCGCGGGAAATTACGGTAACGCCCATCAGCGGCGCGGGGCCCCGTGCTGTCGTTTTCATTAATTTTCGTAATTATCAATCACCCCCGTGCCTTTTCCAAAGGCAATTAGCACCGATAAACCCGCTGAGAGACGGGAATTAGGGGTGCGTGGGTGAGGAGGGGATGGATGCTCACCCCAAATCCAGTGGGTTTCCCTTAAAAAGAAGAAAATCGGGAAACGGGCTCAGCGCTGCCTTCCCTCTACCCCAAATCCCGACCACAGGACGAGGAGCACCTTTCGCTGCTGAGAGGAGCGCAGAAACACGAGCGGGATGGAAGCCGAGTGCCATTTTCCACATCCAAAGGCACAGCCGGCATTCCCAGCGAGCCCGGGAGCACCCGGAGCGTCGTGTGAGGAGCAGCCCCGGCATCGCCGCGTGGAGCTTCCCTGTTTTGCCTGCTCTGAAGCAGCTGCAGAGCTCATCTGCGCCCAGTTAAGTCTCCCAGAATGGAATTATTCCTGGATTGCCAGCAGTGAGCCCGTTCCGTGCATCCTCTGCCCCAGGGAACCGCAGCTCCCTCCCAGCTCCTTCCCAGCCGTGCGGGCGGGAGGGAATTTCCTTGATTACCCAGTGGGAAAGTTCATTCCCAGTTCCCTCCTGCTGCCCACGCCGAACCCCGGCTGCTCAGGGCTTCTCCCCACCTTTATTCCATGGCTGAGCTCTGGTTCCCGGCATGGGAATTCCCGGTGAGGGACGGTGGGAAGGGGGGTGACGTTGGCACCAAGTGGCTCCTGGAGCCCCATCCCGAACAAATGTGATTCTTTTCTACGCGGGAGAGGAAGAAAATGTGGCCTAATTTATGATGGAATTTGCCAGATTTAGGAGCCCAGGCATGCTGGGAGGTCCAGGGAGATCTTACCACGACCTTCCAGGGGCTCCAGGAGAGCTGGGGAGGGACTGGGGACAAGGGATGGAGGGACAGGACACAGGGAATGGCTCTAAGCTGGAAAAGGGGAGGTTTAGATGGGATCTTGGGAAGGAATTCCTGGCTGGGAGGGTGGGGAGGGGCTGGGATGGAATTCCCAGATTTGCTGTGGCTGCCCCTGGATCCCTGGCAGTGCCCAAGGCCAGGCTGGAGCAGCCTGGGATAGAGGGATGAGCTGGGATTTGAGATCCCTCCCAACCCAAACCATTCACGATATGATCCAGATGGGGATTGGGAAAACCTCCCTGATGATTTCAATGTGGAAATTCCCACTTTTCCGGCTCTCTATGGAAAGAACAACTCCGCTCCTCTCTCCTAAGGAGATCCGTGCAGAAGCACGCACAGCCCTCGGCCTTTCCAGTCCCACCCCGGCTCCGCTGATAAATCCTGCTGTCATCCCCCTTCCCTCTGGAGCTGGGAGAGGAATTCCCGGTGCATCACAGGGAGAATCAAACCCGGAGCAGGGAATCGGCTGCTGCTGGAAACCCTTTGAAGTGGATTCCGCCCAGCTGGGGCTCCCCGGGGCCAGGAGCAGCCCTTATGCAAAAAGAGGCTGCAGAAAACCCAGCCCGAGCGATTCGCAGGAGCTGGGGGCGGTCTGGAGATGAAAGAGCAGCTCCGATCCTCGGGGGGGGGGATCCGGGGGGGGTCCCAGCCCGCACTTTGATGGAGGAAATCTCGCTGCGCATCTCCAGTGTTTATAAACTCTGTTCCCGACCCACCCTTGTGACGCAAAGCTCCCGTCCCCGGCCCTCCCAGAAATGCCCAGAACAAAAGGATTTGCGGGCTCGGAGTTGCTCCGGCTGAGGCAGCCGGGCTGAATCCTCCTCGCTTAATTAGCCGGGTAATTACCGCAGGTCCGGAGGTGCGATTAAACCTTGGTGGCAGCGCACGGAGCAGCTCTTTTCCTGGGAATGCCCGGCTGGTGGGAAGTGGGAAGAGCCGCCCCTCACCTGCCCGAGAGCCCGTCGGAAATGATTTACACACCGGAGGGAAATTACTCATCCGAGCAGTCGGCTCAGACTTTGTCTGGGATGGGGCGCTCTGCTCCAGGTTGAAAAAAAAAATGGGATTAATGCCACCCCATCGAAGGGATATTTGTTATTCCCAGCCCTCTCTTCCTGCCTTGCATAGAGGCACCGAACCAAACTCCTGGATTTTGGGAGTGTGGAGCATTTCTTCGAAAGTTTGGAAGGCAAGAGTTAAAATTCCTGGGTTTGGAGCAGCAGTAACCCCGCTTTATCTGTGTTTTCCTGCTGTTACATCACTTACAGAAAGGACCGTGGCAAGCAAATTTGCAGCTGTCCTTGTTACTTCATAATTCCCATCGATTTTCCTTCCCGGGCACTCCGTGGAGAATGATGGGAGGTGTATTTAATGCTTCAATTAAAAAAAAAATAAATTAAAAAAAACCCCTAACAAACCACGAGGCTGTTTCACACTAAACAGCAGGAAAGGAGAAAGTTTCCAGCCGTGTATCAGTGCCTGGAGAAAAGGGGAATGGTTGCAGTCAACTATCAGTCATTAAAAAAAAAAAACCCCAAATTTCTTTTGCAGCTCTTTCTAGTCCTTATTTCCTAAAACAATATCACGTTTAATGCGCTAGAAACTCTTTTTTAATGAGATACAAAGTACTGTTTGTTTTTTGGGGTTTTTTTGTTTTCCCTTCAGCTGATTTTGGAAACCCAAAAGTAAACACAGGCTGATGAAGCCTCCAATTTCACATCAAAGCAGCCTTGATTTATAGAGATGTTCAAAGGAGCGCTTTAAAGGAGCAACATCATGACCAACTTGTTGGCCTGACGTTATTAGAATAATTCAGAAATCCACAATGTAAACGTCGATAAATAAATAGCAGGTTGCCATAAATCAGCATGTGGCTGCTCATGAAAGCGAGAACATCTATCTGATGTAGACAGAACAATATTCAGATTTTCCCCCTCCCCGCTCCCCGGTGAAGTTTAGCATTTCTGAGAGCGGCAGAACCTCCCTGGGGTGGGACGGGATTTACGCAACGCGGGGCTTGGAAAAAAAAAAAAAAATAATAAAAAAAGCGCGATGAATTGGAAGCTCGGAGCGGAGCGTTTGCAGCACTGGGGCATTTCCAGCTCATTTCCAGCCAAATGAGACTCGAAATATGCAAATCGCTCCCAAGGGCGGAAAGGAAAAACTCCCTGCGGGAGCCTGCCCGAGGAGAGCGCCGGGGATTTGCGAGACCGGATTGCTCCATTCCCGAGGATTCCAGGTGGTACTCGGTGCTGAGGGAGGAAAATCCCCCTCGGCCGCCGCGGGGAAGGGCTCAGCTGCTGGAGGAGGCAGCGCGGCGCTTCCCGGAAAATCCCTGTTGGATGAGCGGGGCAAGGTGTGCCCGGCAGGGACGGGCCGGTACCGGGAGAACCCCGCTCTGTGCCCGGCAGGGATGGATCTGCTCCTGGATCTCCTGGATCCCCTGGATCCCAGTCCTGGAGTGTCCAGCACCACTGCCCCTGGATCCCAATCCCAGAATTTCCAACACCACTGAATGTGGATCCCAATTCCAGAATATCCAACACCACCGAATGTGGATCCCAATCCCAGAATATCCAACACCTCTGCCCCTGGATCCCAGTCTCCGGCACCACTGCCCGAATCCCTGGCTTGGGTTTCCATTTCTGGATTGGTGTGAATTACCAGACTGGCAGAGTTTAAGATTTCAGAGAAGCCCAGACTGGTTTGGGCTGGAAGGGACCTTGAAATCCATCTCATCCCATCCCTCCCAGTATCCCAGGCTGCTCCAAGCCCTGTCCAGCCTGGCCCTGGACAGTTCTTTCTCACTCTGATGTGCCAAAGCACGGATTGTTCGGGTGGGAAAACCCCAGCAGGGAGCTCTGGTCCGCTCTGAGGCTTTGGGATCCTTTGGAGGAAGCTCAGGTTGGTTCCTGCTCCATCCAAAACCCTCTTCCAATACCCAGAACAGATCTCTCCTACCCAAATTGTTTTGGCAGCTGCATCTGGAACTCTGCAGCTCATCTGGTTGGGTTCTGTATGGATTTCCTCTCTCTCCCCCGCTGAAAGGTGCATTTTATAGCACAAATTGCTCTGCTGGGAGGAAGAGCCACACAAAAGGCACATCCCAGGCCAGGGATCACTCCCCCAAATCCATCCCAGCTTTCCCAGAGCAGCACGGGGAGCGTCCACACCAATCTCTCACCCCAGCACTGCTTTTATTCTTCCCTCTCGGGAGAGGTGAGTAAATAAAAGCAGAAAAAGGCCAAAACACTCCTTCTGCAATGTCATTTTTGGAATTTTGCCAGCTGGGAGAATGTTGGACGTGTTTAGAGCAAGAGGAGCTGCTGAGAACCAGCAGCACGGTGAGTGTCCACACCAATCTCTCACCCCAGCACTGCTTTTATTCTTCCCTCTGAGGAGAGGTGAGTAAATACAAGCAGAAAAAGGCCAAAACATTTGCTCTGAAAATTCATTTTTAGAATTTTGCCAGCTGGGAGAATGTTGGACGTGTTGAGAGCAGGAGGAGGCTGAGGAAGAGAAACTGCTGAGGATGAGCATCAGAGTGTCCACACCAATCTCTCACCCCAGCACTGCTTTTATTCTTCCCTCTCGGGAGAGGTGAGTAAATACAAGCAGAAAAAGGCCAAAACACTCCTTCTGCAATGTCATTTTTAGAATTTTCCCAGCTAGGAGAATGTTGGACGTGTTGAGAGCAGGAGGAGGCTGAGGAAGAGGAGCTGCTGAGGATGAGCATCAGAGCATCCACACCAATCTCTCACCCCAGCACTGCTTTTATTCTTCCCTCTGAGGAGAGGCCAGTAAATACAAGCAGAAAAAGGCCAAAACATTTGCTCTGAAAATTCATTTTTAGAGTTTTCCCAGCTGGGAGAACGTTGAACCTGTCGCAGAGAGCAGGAGGAGGCTGAGGAAGGGGAGCTGTTCAGAACCTGCAGCACCAAGTGCAAGCCCCCAGCAGCTCGTCTGCTGGCGTGGAGCTGATGAAAGAAAACCCTGACAGCACCTGTGGCCCCGAGAGCAGAGAGCGCAGCAGGAGCTGCGGATCTCAGCCCCAAATCTTGTGCCAGTCACACCCTTGCCAACCACAGTGCCAGAGGATTGCGAGCCCACAAACCAAAGAGTGCTCACACAGCCCTCCCTGCTCCTCCAGGGGGCCAGGAGATGCTGGGAATTTGGGTGGAATAACCCGGATGGTACCCCCCAGTCAGAAAAAAACACCCCCAAAATAACAACTAACAGAGCATTTGTCATTGGACAGTGCAATTAAAGATGGGATTTTGTTAATGGTACCAAGCAGCAATTTAAATTTAATTTACATTTGAATCAAGCTCTGCAGTCATCGTTTAGGCAAATCCAGCTGGGGTTTTACCTGAGTAGGAGAACAGGCTTCGGAAAATTCAAATAACTTTGTGCCCTGAGATGACTTTTCCGAGATGCCCGTGTTTGGGGGGGAAAAAAAATAAAAATTGGCAGCTTTGAATCGCCAGAAGTTTGTCTGCTTCAGAAAACACGGGATGAAGAGGGAATCCCGGCAAGAGGGCAGCGAAAATCCTGGCGAGAAGCTGGTGTAGCTCAGCATCCCTCAAAAACCGGGGCAGTTGCTCCTGCCAAAAATGAAAACGAGCCTAACGCAAGCATCAAACCCATAGAGAAGGCACTAATTAATGGAGAGAAAACGAAATGAAAGCTCCTTCTCCCACAGAGATAGGCAAATGCTCCTCGGGATCCTTCGGCTGCAGTGGGCCCAGCTGTGCTCACCCAGCAGCAAGGTGAGGAGGCCCTTCAGGTTTGTTTGCTTCCAGCCAGGCTTTCATCAGGGGAATCTCTCCCTCGCAGAGCTCTGGGGGTGAATCTCCATCCCAACCCATCCCCACAGCTCGTCCTGCCTCTGAGAACTCGATGCCTTTCCACCCATTTCGCTTCATGCCGGTATTTGGATCAGCAGGTGCCCCATGGAACGCAACTGGGATAAAAAAATAAGGGTTTGGAGCCCGTGGCAAGCGGCCTGGTCCAGAAAATCACTCAAAACCAGCGTGAGGATTCGGGCTGCCCTGAAATCCTCCTCAGCTCCTTCATCCCAAGGGATGCTGCTCCTCTGGGATGTCACCGGTGTCCTCCGTCCCCAGGAGGTCCCTGCTCCCCACATTCACTCACTCTCCAGTGCTGCCCTCAGCCCATGATTCATTTCCAACCTGCCTTTGAGCTATTATTTATTTAAGCCCCACCCTGATGCGTTCCAACATAAAAGTCTGAGAATGCAGAACTTCTAAAAGCCCATCCCGTCCCAGGAAAACCAGAACTGGTTAAAGGATGTGCCAGAAGGTCCTGGCTGCTGTTGTGGCCTGGAGGATGGGTGACAGCTCCCCAAAATGCTCCTGGGGAGATGGATTTGAAGCAAAATTCTACCCCCAAAGCCTTGATCTCTGCACCAGCAGTGGCTGAGGAACCCCCCTTGCCTGGGGCTTTCCCCACACATTTTCCACAACACCCCAGATGTTGGGAGAGCATCCAGCACTGAAAATCCCTTTGCTCCAGGAGGGGATCCCAGATGGTGACACTGCCTCCTAATCCTGTCCCCACACACCCCGCAGCCAAGGCCGCAGCTTCCCAATATTTCTATTTTTCAAACATCTGAAGCGGTTGAACCCGGACAGACAGCCCAGAGGGCTCACAAGGACAAAATATTTGATTATTAAATATTCCACCCTGCTTTCAGGGCGTATTTGACAGCTCCACAACGATTCCCTTCAGAGGGCAAAGAGCACAGGAGGAGGAACGGGATGGACACAGCCACGGCCACCCTGAAGTCCATTTCTGCTGGTGACAAGACTGACCCACGGCAGCTGAGCGGCACCGAGCTCCCCAAACCCTGGAGGGGTTCCCAGCCTGGCTCAGAGCTGCTCCCAGCGTTCCCTGGAAGCTCCCTCTCTCCCCTCGGTACCAAACCCCGCTCCCGCAGCGCCCTGTCCTCCAGCACAAGGACAACCCCTCGCACGGACCAGACCCGCCAGGGAACCCCGAAAGGGGCCGGGAACAGCTCCTACCTCCTGCAGCATGCCGGTGCAGCGGGGTGCTGCTGCTGCTCGGCCAGGCAATGGTTAAAGAGCGACGTCAAAGGCGCTCGGAGTGCGCGGGGCCGTGCGGGAGCGCTGATGCCCCGCGGCTCTGCCAGCCCCGCTCCCAACGCCGCTTTCCCTGCTCAGATCCCCGGGAATGCCGGCCTGCGGGGCTCAGGGATCCATCCCGCCTTGGAAAAACAGCAGATGTGGAAGGGGAGCTCCCAACGCCGCTTTCCCTGCTCAGATCCCCGGGAATGCCGGCCTGCGGGGCTCAGGGATCCATCCCGCCTTGGAAAAACAGCAGATGTGGAAGGGGAGCTGCCAACGCCACTTTCCCTGCTCAGATCCCCGGGAATGCCGGCCTGCGGGGCTCAGGGATCCATCCCGCCTTGGAAAAACAGGAGACGTGGAAGTGTCTCCTTTGTTCCGCCGGCTGCCGCAGCGAACAAACCTCTCTTTGTGCGCCGATTAAACAAAGGAAGTTCCAGCGCGGAGCCAGGCGAAGACTAAACAGCTCCGGCAGCGCTTAAGGGAAACATCACGTAGGAAAGGGGACAGGGCCGGGGGCTGCCAGCGGCGAGGGGACGCTGTGCAGCCCGGCACATCCACGGCTGCCGCTCGGCCGCCCCTTCCTACCCGTGGCCAGGTGTTTATTCAGCCACCCTCTCCCGAATGCGAGGTGAGGCCTTGCTCTGCTTTTCTGGCCGAAATGCCCTTTGAAATCCAAGCTGGAAAAACGAAATCGCTTGTGTTCGTCTCACCAGCGAGAGAGGGGCACGGAGAAGTTGTGCCGCTGTCCCCAGCGGGGCGAGGCTGGAGTTACCCAGCGCTTGGGAATAACAGAAACGTCTTTAGGAGTTGCAATAAGAGAGTTGGAGGGTTTGCAAGGAAGGGTCGGCGCCCCAGGGAACAGTTTGGGTAGAGAGTTTAAGGATTTGCAAAGAAGGGTCCCCCCAGGGAACAGTTTGGGTAGAGACCAGAGCGTTTGCAAAGTCATGAGAGGACACTGCTCACACTCTGTCTATTTTAAATTAGAATATCCCCAGAGATGACAAATTCTGTTCTCTGGACTCCACGGACTGCAAAGAGCTCCGAATTAGCCTGGTCTATTTGAAGGGGAGGCAGAGGTGCTGCTCAGGTGCATGCAGGTGTCTCTGTTTGAGCTGCATCCTGCAGGGACAGGCAGAAACAATCCACGTTCCCCATCCCTCCCTCTACTTTACGATGTGATGGCCCCATAAAAACCTGGAGCTGGCAAGAGCAGCATTTCAGCTGGGAAAAAACCCTGCCCCATCCCAGATCCAGGGGATGCACTGAGCACGTCCTGCCCCAGATCCCAAATTAGGGACTAGAGCAGGTCCCATCTGCAGGAAAAGTGAGGCTAAGCACAGCTGCCGAACGCCAAGAGAGAAAATTTCCCCTTCTTTATCATCACTGACTCACAAACCCTTCTGACACAGCAGCTGCCTGAGCTGGAGGCTGGACGGGGTGATAAACGCAGGAAAAATTGAGTATATAGTAACAATAATGTAAATAAGCGTGGCTTGCTCTCTCAGGCAGCAGCGGGTGCCTGCAGAGCTCCTTGCAGGTTATTTTGGCTCAGTGCAAAGCTGCAGGGCCCTATCAGCTCCCAGGAAAAGGTGTTAGGAAACTCAGTATTAGGAAAATAAACTCCCTTCGTGGCAGCTGCAAAGAGGGATTTTTTTGCTGGTTATTTTTTCCGGTAAATTAGCAAGGTAAGGGCTCTGCTGGTTCGCTCTGAAAACACATCGGGGCTCACAAACACCGCCAGCATCCCGGGGAACAGAGCTCCCTCCTGGCCGGCTTCCCGCGGGATCCCTGCGGGTGGCACTGCAGGGTCCCTGCGCTCCCTGGTGTCACCGCCAGCTGAGCCGCCCACCCATCCCCTCCCTCCTCCTCGGAATCACCGGGTTGGACGAGACCTCCGAGACCAAAATAAATGATGGAAAGTCACACAGAATCCCAGAATCACTGGGTTGGAAGAGACCTCCGAGATTACCGTGTCCAACCCACCCCTGACACCTCACCTAAACCCTGGCCCCGAGTGCCGCATCCAGCCTTGTCTCAAACACACCCAGAGATGGTGAATCCACCCCCTCCCCAGGCAGACCATTCCAGTACTTTATCATCCTTGCTGGGAAAAACCTTTCCCTGATATCCAGCCTGCATTTCCCTCAAAGCTGTGTCCTCTCCTTCTGTCAGCTGCTGCCTGGAGAAAGAGACCACTCCCCACCTGGCTGCAGCCACAACTTTTTTTAGGAAGTTGTGGAGAGCGATCAGGTCACCCCCGAGTCTGTCACTCACTCCCGGCTTCACGAGGAATACGCACACGTTTTAAGCGCTGCCTTCCGACCCCCATCAGCTCAAAGCCCGGCTGCCGTCCCGCATGGCTCTTCCCCCTCCGCTGCCTCCTGGATTTGTTGGGTTTTTTTTTGTTTTTTTTCCTGCCGAGAATCCCCGTGCGCGCCGGGATGCCGAGAGCCTCCCTCCCCTGCCCCGCTGGGCGCTGTTGTCGCAACTCTGGATTTTCTAAACTACGTCTGTCAGGAAGGAGACAGGAAATTCGAGTCACACTCGCAACAGCTGTGCCATGCCTACTATCAGGCTCAAATGACGTAGTTTGGCTCGGGTGGCGCGGGGCCAGGAACCGGCGAGAGCGGAGGTCAGGAAGATAGGTCGGTGTTTATTCTGCTGCTGCTCTTGGGAGCGTGCCGAGCCGATTTGCTTTCTTCCTATCTAGACTGTTTCTCTTTCCGTTTTTTTCTTTTTTTCTTTTTTTCTTTTTTCCTTTTTTCTTTAATAACGCGCGGCCCGAGCATCCTGTTTTTCAAAACATCTGCCGGCTTTGCTGTTTACCGGTGACAAACGGAGATGCCTCGGAGCGGGGCTGGCGCTGGGACGGGATGCTCGCAGCAGCCTCCTCCTCCAGCTGCAGGAGAGAGCCAGATCGCTCTGCTCATTGTCCCCCATCAAACCCCTCCCCAAAAAGAGCCGCGAATCCCCCAAACCATCAGGCATGGAAGCTAAATGACCTTTAAAGTCCTTTCCAACCCGACCCGCGCCGTGATTTGCGACAGTATCTGCAGCTCCAGCAAGCGAGGTGTGAGGCCATTTTATGCTTCTCTTTCACGGCTGAAAACTGTGAAACTGGAAGTTGACCAAAAAGCGCAGACATTTCACAAAGGGGTTATGAAAGAACAAAGTTTCAGGAAGCTTTTGCTCGAGCCAGCTGCAAGCCATCTGCACCCCGCGTAATCGCAACTTTGAAGTGCTACAAAAGCAATTTCGTTTCACCTTCGCCAGGCCAGATTTGTCGCTCAGCGAAAAAAAAAAAAAAGTAACCACAAACTGAAGGGCATCGTATTCACACAGGAGGTGCAGCCTGAACCCTTCTCAACTTTCATCCAGGGTTCCCTCAACACAAACTCAAAAGAAAAAAAAAAAAAATATTTCTTTCTTGAAAGCTCGGTCTATAAAACTTTAACGGCTTCCTTTGCCCCCGCGCACCGTGGTAATCACTACCAGAAGAGGAAGCTGAAACAACACGGGATTTCTCTGCTCAACTTTTTTTTTTTCTTTTTTTTTTTTTTTCCCATAAATTCAGTTTCTGATTCAGCATTTCTGTTGGCAGTAATTTCCAATTAGGGGAAAAAAAAATAATAATGATGATAATAACAACATGCGTTTAAAACCATGGCAAGCGGGCTGGGAGTCCTGGAAGGGGCAGGAGTGGGTTGGGAGCTGCCAGGCTGTGCCGGGGCTGTGCCCGGGGCTGTGTCGGGGCTGTGCCAGGCTGCAGCCGGGCCCCGGGGCAGGGAGAGCCGGAGGGCTCCGGGAGGTGCTGGAACCGAGCTGGACTCATGAGAGCAGCAGCACCAGCTCCCAAAAGTTGCACCCGGGAGCTCGGAAGTCGCGTTTCGCTCTCTGCTGCTTGTCAGGATCCTCCCGGCGCTCTGCTCTCCTCCTCCATCCCCTGATTTCCAACACCACGGACTTTTCTTGCTTTGCTTCAGCATTTAATGCTGTGCAGAGAAACTCTCAGCTCCCCTTCGGCTCCCGCGGAGAGCTCCGCATGGCAGCAGCCCCCGGAGCTGATTCCCTGTCATCGTCCCTGCCTGCCCACCCTCTCCATGTGCTGCCAAGCCGTGCCAGCCCAGCGCATTAAAAACCAAATTAAAACGTCACCGAAAGCCAAAACAGCCGTAAAATACCGGACCACAATGTTTACAGTTCGCCGTTATTACGGCCAGACAACAATGAAGTTAATTGACTTCTGGCGTGGTGATTTGCTGAATGCGGGCGCTTGCCCAGTGTTCCTGCTCCTATCGGCTCCAAGGGACCGGCGCTAATTGAAACCTCGTTAATTTTCGGAAATGAGCCTGCGGCAGCCGTCGGGCTCTCCACGACATCCCGGATCGCGCTCCCCAGACCATCCCGGGTCGCTCTCCCCGCTCTATCCCGGGTCGCTCTCCCCGCTCTATCCCGGGTCACTCTCCCCACGCCCCCCGCCGCGAGTTCTCCCTGGACGCGTCTCCGGGGAGGAACCCGCAGCGGCTTCACCGCAACCAACTTGGAGCTGCTGACCTGGACAGAGGCGAGGACGGGTCGGGATCAAGCTCAGAGCCCCGCACCGCTCCGCATCCCCGTCCCGCATCCCCGTCTCGCATCCCCTCTCCGCATCCCCGGTGCCGCCCGTGGGCTCACCTTGTTGGACGCCATCTCGCTGACGGAGCGGTAGGTTTGGATGGTCTCCAGCTGATCCAGGCACCAGTCGAGCTCCTCCAGCGTCTCCATGGCCAGCTTCTGGTAGGGCTCCTCTGCGAAGAGGCACACGGACACGTAGTCGGGCTGGCGCTGCGGCCGCCTCTCCATGGCCGGGCCCGAGCCGCCGCCAGCGCTGCCGGAGGAGCCGCTCCGCTCCCT
>WEKY01004226.1:0-12878 GCA_013390045.1 Picathartes gymnocephalus | reverse complement strand
AGGGAAGGTGCGGGAAGGTGCGGGAAGGTGCGGGAAGGGAAGGGAAGGGAAGGGAGCAGAAGAAAGAGTAGAAAGAGAAGAGAAAGAAGAAGGAGAAGGAGAGGGAGAGAGAAGGAGAAGAAGGGGAAGGGGAAGAAGGGGAAGGAGAAGGAGAAGGAGGAGAAGGAGAAGGAGAAGGAGAAGGAGAAGGAGAAGGAGAAGGATGCTCTGAGCGATTCACCAAGGCTCCCACATGGCCATGGCTCAGATGAAAGTCCCACAGACCCAGAAGACCAAAGGCCCTCCCGTTCCCCGGCGCACACCGGCTGTTTCACCTCCGCAGCACGAGCTGCATTAGCAGCAATATTGGCCCACGTTAATGACTCGTAGCATCACTCCACAACCCCGGAGCACGCTGAGTAGAACAGGTTTCTCAAGGCAGGACGTGCCAAAACTTGATGGGAAAGGGCCCCGTGCAGGCTGGAGCCGCTCAGCCTCTGCCCTCCCTAATGGAGCTGTGGTTGCTCACGGACGGTGCGGACACGTTCGCAGATTTCCCCCTCCCAAGACCTGACACGCAGCGATTTATTTGTTTAATGTATCCTGTTAGAGAGCTATTTCCTTGAATTAAAGCATTGTTCTGCCAGATCCAGAAAATATCCCCGTGGAAATCCTTCTGTTAGACGGGTTTGGAAATTCACGTGGAAAACAAAAAACCCCAAAAAACAAAAACCCAAAGAACAAGAAGCACAGCGCCAACTTAAAACTCGCTTCAAATCCGCAACGAAATGTCCAGATCTTACAGCACCACCCTCCGAGCGGCACTGAAAAAAAAATCCTGGGATCACAAGTTTCTATTCCAATATCCAGGGAATCTAGGGAACAGATTCCCACCTTTTTTTTCCTGAGCACAAAAACCACAGGAGCACCTGGAGAAGGAGTGATTGAAAGCAGTCCCACACCGGATACTCGGATACTCCCAAGCCACCGGATCTTGGGGCTGGGATGGGGAGCCAGCTAAAATCATGGGAAAATCATGGAAAAATCATGGAAAATCAGGGAAAATCGTGGGAAATTGTGGAAAAATCATGGGAAAATAGTGGACAATTGTGGAAAATCAGGGAAAATCATGAAAATCATGGCAAAAAAGGAAAATTATGGAAAATCATGGAAAATTGTGGAAAATTGTGGAAAATTGTGGAAAATTGTGGAAAATTGTGGAAAATTGTGGAAAATGAGGGAAAACAATGAAAATAATGGAAAAAATGGAAAATTGTGGAAAATCACGGAAAAAATGGAAAATAGTGGAAAATCATGGAAAATAGTGGAAAATCATGGGAAATCAGGGAAAATAATGAAAATCGTGGAAAAATGGAAAATTATGGAAAATCAGGGAAA
Organism: Picathartes gymnocephalus; assembly: GCA_013390045.1. Taxonomy (NCBI): domain Eukaryota; kingdom Metazoa; phylum Chordata; class Aves; order Passeriformes; family Picathartidae; genus Picathartes; species Picathartes gymnocephalus. The sequence goes on along the minus strand of WEKY01004226.1, from coordinate 11,501 downwards.
ATCATGGAAAAATAATGGAAAAAATGGAAAATCATGGAAAAGAATGGAAAATCATGGAAAAGAATGGGAAATCATGGAAAATCAGGGAAAATTGTGGGAAAACCACGGAAAATCAGGGAAAATCATGGAAAGTCAGGGAAAATTGTGGGAAAACCATGGAAAACCATGGAAAATCAGGGAAAAATCATGGGAACCACGGAGCCTTTGGCCGCACTTTTCCTCCCCTCCAGTGCCCCACGGTGTGCAAGGCAGCCTAATCGTATCTCCTGCAGAGATCGGGGCAGATGCGCTCAGAGAGGCACAACGCCCACGGAACAGGTGGAGCCACGAGGCTCTTGGGCAACCCCCCGACAACTGGAGCAGCCCGCCCTTCTCCCCCTCGCGGTATTTTTGGGACTCCAGCCCCTCCGGTCACTCGAGCTCAGTCCCCTCTCGGGTTTCTCACACCTGCAGCCTCCCTCGGCTCTTTGTTGGCCGAGCTGGGAGTGCTGCGGGCGGAGCGGGCACGGGCACTGCACGCAAATGGGCACCGAGTCGTCTCACAGTCCTCATTTCAACAAGAAAAATAGTTCGGAAATGTAGATTTTTTTTTTTTGTGTGTGTTGCTAGAGGAGATGCGGGCAGAAAGGCCTGCGGAGTGAAGTCCCTGTGGATGGACTGGCAAAGGCACCGGCAGGGGGTCACTGGTGAGGTGGCACTGGAGGGGATCCAGCTGCGGGGGGGACGTGGATGAAATCCTAACAGGGGCTCCAAAGCAGCAGGAACAATGGGGCCTGTATTCAGGCTGGGTTCAGAGATGAGAGGGGAAGATAGAGACAACAACAACAAAAAAAATGAAGTGAAAGCTTTCTACTGCTAATTGTGAAAAATGCCAGGAAATGAGCGAGCTGGAGCTGCCAGGAATAATGTGGGAGACTGAAATTGGGGAGTGTTTGACATGAGCTGCAGCCTCTGGCAAAACACAGCCAAGATTTTGGGGGGGGGGGGGGGGGGGGGGGCTTTTNGGGGGGGGCATTTTTATTTTCTTTTCTCTTTTCCAAAAAACAGGCAGCAGGAGAAAGGAACTTTTTGGTTGGATGGCTGAGGAGCCTGGCATTCTAAGTTCCCTAATTAAAGACAGGTCCTTTCTGGGACAGAGCATTCCAGCTGCTGGGAAAACTCGGCCCCAAGAAAAACAGCTCCAGAGATGCTGAAGATGTCATGGCAGTGATTAAACAGAGCTCTCCAAGAACGTCCAGGACACAGCCAGGTTCAGACTGGGAGATTCTGGGAAGAGAGGAGGAGATGCCTCACCAAGAGAAGGCACAGGGAGTGAAAAGGAGAGGGGAAAAACCTCCAGGATGCAGGGAATGACACAAAAAAGGCTGCAAGAAGGAAGAAGCCTCAGCTCCTGTCATGAAGGGGAATGAAAAGAGGAAGGAAAAACCTGCTGGGTGTAGGGAATGACACAGAACAAAACGAGAAGCCCCAACTCCTGTCATAAAGGGGAATGAGAAGGAGAGGGAAAAACCTCCAGGATGCAGGGAATGACACAAATCCAAGGGACTGCAGCACCCCAAGAAGGCCCAGCTGGGAAGCAGAGGGAGGAATTCCTGCAGAGTGACTCGGCTGGGCCAGAGAAGCAGCAAAGCCCTGGGAATATCTCAGTGCCATGGCAGCAGGGAAGTTTCTGTGCCCAGGGATGTTTCTGAGCCCAGGGATGTTTCTGAGCCCAGGGAATCACTCAGTACCACAGCAGCAGGGATGTTTCTGAGCCCAGGGAATCTCTCAGTACCACAGCAGCAGGGATGTTTCTGAGCCCAGGGCATCTCTCAGTACCACAGCAGCAGGGATGTTTCTGAGCCCAGGGATGTTTCTGAGCCCAGGGAATCTCTCAGTACCACAGCAGCAGGGATGCTTCTGAGCCCAGGGAATCACTCAGTACCACAGCAGCAGGGATGTTTCTGAGCCCAGGGAATCACTCAGTACCACAGCAGCAGGGATGTTTCTGAGCCCAGGGAATCTCTCAGTACCACAGCAGCAGGGATGTTTCTGAGCCCAGGGAATCTCTCAGTGCCACAGCAGCAAGGATGTTTCTGAGCCAACAGGCAGCCCTGAGGAGCTCTGAGCCTCGGGCCAGCTGTGGGGTAATCCGAGCAGGAATCTCAGCCTGGAGAAATGTCACTGCCGTGGGGGGCCCAGCTGGGATAGCTTTAGCCAGACCAGAGTTAATCACCAGAGCCCCCCACACAGCAGTGGAAGGTGGGTGGGAGCTCCAAGGGGTGATGCTGCTCTGTTCCCAGCCCCCCGGGACGGGCTGGTCACCCTCCGGAGGTGCTGGCACTCTCTGCTCACTGAGGAGGCTCCTCTCTGTCCCACCATGGGAAGGGACCCCCAGAGGTCACCTGTCCCAGCATCCCAGCTGCAGCAGGACCATCCCACCCCAGCAACACCATCCCACCCTCAGCAGGAACATGTCACAACAAAGGACCATCCAAATTGCAGCAGGACCATCCCACATCCACATCCCACCACAGCAGGACCATGTCACCCTCAGGAGGAACATCTCACCCTCAGCAGGAACATCTCACCACACAGGACCATCCAAACTGCAGCAGGACCATCCCACCACAGCAGCACCATCCCACATCCACGGCAGGACCATCCCATGTCCACATCCCACCACACAGGACCATCCAAATTGCAGCAGGACCATCCCACCCTCAGCAGGACCATCCCATATCCTCAGCAGGACCATCCCACCTGCAGCAGAACCATCCCATGTCCACATGCCACCACAACAGGACCATCTCACCCTCAGCAGGACCATCCCAGCACAGCAGGACCATCCCATATCCACAGCAGGACCATCCCATGTCCACATCCCACCACAGCAGGACCATCCCACCCCAGCAGCACCATCCCAGCACAGCAGGACCATCTCATGTCCACATCCCACCCCAGCAGGACCATCCCAGCCTGATGCTTGAGGAGCTGTAGGACACTGCTGGTCACTCCATGGCCTCCCCGTCGTTGGTCACCAAGTGGACACTCCACGCCCAGCCTGGGGGCCTGGTGTCCAGCCATGTGCAGCCATGTGGGAATGCTGTGGGAAATGATCCCAAAGTTCTCCCTGCTCACCCACCCAGCCCTTGGAGGAGGAGGTTGGGCCTTTCCAACGCAATTTTCTTGGGCAAGTCTGCATCCACCATTCCCAGTTTTCTTTCTTGCCTTTCACACGTTTGGAAATAGACTCCAGGACACCCTCAGTGACCTCTTGGTGATGAGAAGAGTCTGAGCAGCCCACAGCTCCCCCAGATCTGCTCCACCTTCCCCAAAGACACGGCTTTTCCCTCTTGGCACAGACCTCACTCAGCAGCACCATTTTCACGAGTGACTCGCATTGACCTCGCGGCTTTTCCAGCCTGACCCTTGGCCAGTGGTGAGAATTTGGAAACCTTCACCTCCTCGAGGTTGTCCCTCACCTGCTGCTCCCTCATCGTCCTCCATCCCTTATCTTCCCAAGCAGCTTGGGGGATGAAGATTGAGGCAAAAAAAACCCCACCCCACTGAATATTTTGGCTTTTCCTTGTTATCGTGAGGTTGTTTCACCCATGGATCAACACTTTTTTCTGGATTTTCTTTCCCTGCTCCACACCCACACTGGAGTCCCCTCACCACTCACAGCTCCATCAGCCTTTGGTCAGTCCAGCTCCCCCCACATTCCCAAAGTTTTCCATGGCTCCCTTGTTCCCAGCATTTCTCACTTTTTGCATGTTGACTCTCTGGGAAGCTCCTTGCTTCACCCAGGTGGCTTCCGGTGGAATTCCTGATCTTCCTGCACAACAGGATGGATTGCTCCTGAACTTATCTTCAAAAAGCAGCCCTCACTTAAGACTGGTCTATCATTTTTAGGTGGCTGAAGTGGGGTGAAATGAACCTTATGACAAGGACAATCTTGAGAGCAAGCAGGAGTGGAAGGCCTGGCCAGCAAACAGAGGAGTTTTGGTGCTGGCCAGTCCCAGTTTGATCCCAGTTCCTGTAACCCACTCCAGGGTGAGCTGCAGGACATGAGTGACGGGGCCCAGCAGCTGTTTGGGAGCAGAACGGATGCATTTCCAGGGAGCTGATCCCAAGAGGTCAGCCTGGAGTGAGAGCCAAGCCCCAGGGATCCGGTTGGGGCAGAACTGGACGAACCTGCAGAGTCCTGACTGTCACCACCAGCACTGGTTGGGGTGGTGGATCACCACCCAGGTCATGAGAATCGGGTCACCGAGGCCTCCAGCACGGGCTGGCAGCTCAGTGACAGCTCACTGACTGCTGGAGGAGCCAGAATTGCTCAGCAATTAGCGCTGATTGCTGTTCATTATCTCCAGGGCTGGAGAAGTTTGGCCAGGCTTGGTGGAAACGGCGTTGCCCGTTGGAGCCAGACCTGTGATGCCTTGGATTTTACCTTTGCTGTTTCCCGATCCCTGCAGCGCTCAGGGTGTGACTCTGCAGGGTTCTGCAGCCTGGGAGCTGCTGCTCTCTCACGCTCACAGGGACACAACAAAGCCTCTCCAAGGCTGCTCTCCAAGGACACCCAGACTGTCCTGGGCCCAAAATGTGCAACCCAACCCCTTGAGAAGGGGGGCTGAGCTGGGGAAATGCCATCATGAGCTAAAGTTTGAATTGGGGAATTGATGCTGACATGCAAATGGCCGAAAGCTCGAAAGGGGTGAAGACCTCGTGACTCGGGGTCCATGCTGGGCTCCATGGTGAGAGCAGCCTCTGGCTCCCCAGGCTGGGCCTTTGGAGGCCTTTCCAATCAATCTCCACCTTTATTCCCTCCCTCCTGCCTGGCCTCTGTTTCCGGGGAGCCACCTCAGGCATCACCTTCAGTGAGAGTGGTCAGTGTCCCCTGGGGTGGGCACAGCACACTGGCAGTGCCACCAGCATCGCCCCTTCCAGGAGAGGATGGGGATGGTGCTTCTGGGAGAGGGGAATGACACGGGAGAGGCAGCCAGGAGCTGGGACACCCACTGGGATAAGCCCAGCTGGATCCAAAATCGGAAGCTCTGAACTGATGGAGGAGTCATTTGCGGGTCCAGCCGTAGTTTTTCAGGGAGACCCCAGGATACCCCCACAGACACCTTAAAACCACGGTGAAAAATGCAGAGATGGGGCTACTCAAGTATTGTCTTTCCAAGATCTGGATGTCCCAAATGCTGCAGGGAGTGAAGGACCTGAGCTTCGATGGGCACTGCAGAAGATGTTTCACCAGGAATCTTCATTCCCACACAGCAAACAACGCTAACATCTCCAGCAGAGCACTGGGAACTCTTGGAAAAAGAGCAGCTAATAAATCTTGCTCCTGAATTAAACTCAAAAAGCACTTTTATATCTATTTTTTTTTTTTTGTGCTTTAATACGTCAGCAGCACAAAGCTCAGCTTTGAAGATGCTGCAGGAAGAGATGAAAGCTCCAGATTCCCAAAGAAAAGCTCCGCTGCACCTCCCGCATGACAACGAGGTGCAAAGACGAGACGTGAACGCCAAGAAACACCTAAAAGGTGGCTGATGGAAGCTGATGAAGCTTCCCAGAGAGGTAATATCCGATGTGGAGATAAGCCTAGAGGTTTAATCTGAAATGCTAACGAGGAAGGAAACCTGGAGACGTTCTGAGGGAGGATTCCGACTGGAGATAGCATCTGCTGAAGGGCGGGATGGTTTTACCCCGGGGCAATCCCAGAGTCCTTCCCCCTCTCGCAGGGAACAATGCAGCGCCACAAATCAGAGGGGTAAGTGACAGTGCCTTTGTGGTGCCAAATGGAAGTCAGGAAATGCAGGAAGCGTCCTGCCAGATGTCACTTAGCAGCGCCGTCAGCCGGGAATCTGGGAAGGGGATTTGCCTGCGTAGTAGGAATTCCTCGGTTCCTCCGAGAGGGAGAAGCAGGAATGGCGAGAGGGGAGGAATCTAATCCTGGCCTGTGGATGAAGGGGGCAAGATTCCTCAGTTCCGACTTTATCGCAGGGTTTGGCACATCATCCTTTCGCTGAGCGCGCCGATTCCTCGCTGCCCTGGAGGATTCTTGCTTTAATCACAAGACAGGAGGAAAAACAGGAAGCAAGAGAGGAATTCTCCTACTCAAGGTCTACCGAGGAGTGCAGAAGATGGACAGCGCACACAAGCCCGGGAGCTACACCGGGGATGATTTTGTAGGGAATTTAACACACTTTGAACACATTGCTGAAGACAGAATTTCCAGGCTCGTGATGGGTTTTTAAATCAAGCGAAGCCCCATCACAGCTTTACTGCACAGGGTCCTCAAAGAGCTGCAGGCTGGGATGGAGATGCCCATTCCTTCGGATGGGAAGGAAGCCTCCAGCCCAGCCCCGGAGCTGAGCCTGAGGATTTCAAACCCCAATCCCAACTTCCTGCAAACCCCAGTGTGCCCACGTTGTGTTTTTGTTTCCCTAACTAAACGAGGCCAGGCTGGGTCACAGCAAGAACATTTTACTGCGAGAGCAGAAGTGTTTTCTTCCCGAGCACACGTGAGTGCAGGAGTGTGAGAAAGGCCTGGAAAACTCAGGATATGACGATGCAATGAGCTCGGTACCCACCTAGGATTTACCTGGGCACCGCATTATCTCATTTGCCGCATGCGGGCTGGCTCCGGGAGCGCTGGGGAGCTCACACGTGCGGGGGGGAAAAACCAACTCGGATCCTGGAAGCAACATCCTTGTGCTAACGAGGTGCTCCACCTCAACTAATTAGCCCTGCCTTTCAACAGCCTTAATTAGGCGGGGCTGTTGTGGCTGGATGGTTTCCGGTTCTGGAGCTGGCTCAGGCACAGCCCGGGCCGAGGGTTCCCAGCTGGAGCTGGGTGTGCTGGAGAGGGGTTCTGCTTGTGCCGAGCCCAGGGCTTCTCCCCATCCCAAACTCCTCCATCCCCACGTTAAAAAAAAAGAGGACTGCAATATGACATTGGCTTTTGCATTTCTGTGTTAGTTTTTGCATTGATATAAGTATTCAGATATAACATCCTGTATGGCTTTATTTAGCTGTTTGTCGGTATAACAAAATCTGTGAGTTTAAGTGTGTGCTGCACAGTTTATAGAAACAGTAGTAGGGTGAATATACTGTATTATAGGCCTTAGCTGAACACCAGGTGTTAAAATAACTCTATGGAACCAAACAAACGGTGGAAAGTCACACAGAATCCCAGAATCACTGGGTTGGAAGAGACCTCCAAGATCATCGAGTCCAACCCACCCCTGACACCTCACCTAAACCCTGGCCCTGAGTGCCACATCCAGCCTTGTCTCAAACACACCCAGAGATGGTGAATCCACCCCCTCCCTGGGCAGACCNTTCATCCCTCTAAACTCTGGATAAAGCATCCAAACCACAAAATAAGGGCTGATTCTCTGCTGCCCGCACGCATCCCGTCACCCCTGACCGTTTTCTTGTGGGAATAGCAAGAAAAAATGAATCAGAGCGGGGTTAAATGTTTCCTCCTGTTAAAGAAGAGGGCTGCAATATGATGTTGGCTTTTGCATTTCTATATTAGTTTTTGTATTGATATAAGTATTCAGATACAACATCCTGTATGGCTTTATTTAGCTGTTTGTCAGCATAACAAAATCTGTGAGTTTAAGTGTGTGCTGCACAGTTTATAGAAACAGGGTGAATATACTCTATTATAGGCCTTAGCTGAACACCAGGTGTTAAAATAACTCTGTGGAACCAAACAAACGGTGGAAAGTGATCGTGTTGTTCCCCTTTCCCTCGACTGAACCCTCCAAGTGACAAGATAACCCTGACACAAACCAGAGCACCGGAGGACAATTAGAGAATTTCATGTGAAATTTAAGGAGGACACACTAAATCCTTATCAGGATAAGGAAGCAGCAGGATGGAGACACAAGAAGAAATAAAACATATTGACCTGACACACAGGATATCATGCAGATAAGCCAGAGTGTGAAGAAGCCAAACAAAGGAGTTCCCAAAACATCAAAAAGTTCACAAAACTGTTTGAATAATGTATGAAACTCATGAAAATGCATGTACCTCAGCGATGTAACTGTATAAAATAACACTGTCTGTATATCCTGGTGCGTTCTTTGGCTGTCTGCCAGCAGCACCCCAGCGCTGGACTTTTGTCTCTATTTTATCCCTTATTAAACTTTACCAAAAATTCTTTATCTCAAACTCTGTTTCTTACACCGAGCTCCCTCCGTCCTCACATGGGTGCAAAAACACCTCCTGCACCCCTGCAGGAGCCCCAGAACCTCCTGCCCCGAAACCCCGAGCTGACTTTCACAAGAGGCCCACGGCACGGAAGGAACTCCCCAGCCAGACCACACAGCAACGATCTGAGCTCAAGGAGAGGAAAAAACAACCCCAGGTTCTGAGAGAAGCAGAGGATGAACCGCGCTCTGTGTCACTGTTTCACAAGAGTTTGGCAAACCACGAGCAGAAAGGTCCTCGCTTGGATCTGCCCCCAAATCCAGGTGTTGCTTTCACCCCCAGACCCATCTGGAGCCATTAAATTGGGTTTTAACCTGGAGATAATCAAATTTCTGGTCTAAAGGGTCTGTCGAGAGTCCCTTCGTGGTGAAATAAATGCTGGAGTAGGAAATGGAGGAGGAACCTCAGGGGTGAATCCTGGAAGTTCAAACACGATGCTGGATCTGCCTGAAAAGCTTCACTTGGCCACTGGCATTGGATGCAAAGACAAAGTTTATTAATAATCCTTAGCTCTCCATGAGGAAAATTATTCAGAAATATTAAACAAGAGGCAGAGCAAGGCTGCCCACATCACCTCAGCCACACAGAACAGGCCGCTGGTAAAATGTTAGACCTGTTTAAATCAGGTTCCTTGGCTCCTGGGAAGGTTAAAAGGTCATAATTTAGCATTAAATCAGCCTCTATTTCCTCTCAATTTAATTTCCTGAAGTTTTTCAATATGAAAGGTAAGAATGTGGTTTCTGGAAGCATCCCAGCTATAATCCATAGGAATTCTTTAAGCCTTGTGTCCACATGCTTTGCCCAAGCCATGGAAAGACAGGACACAAAGTCACCCCTTACATATTGAGCGAGCATTTCAATGATATTAATTATAAAACGTAACGAAATCGTGGGTTTTTTTCCATGGCTCAATGTAATTACTTGAAAGCATTATCCTTTAGGATGGCAGCTTAAAAACCTGCTTTCGTTTGGAATTTTAATCTGTTTTCCTCCAACAGATATTTTATGCACCCAAGGGGGAAATGTCAACCTCGCCCATTCACCTCAGCTGAACCCTGTGCCCTTGGTTTGCCTCTCACTGAAACGCCTGGGACTGTCATCCCCCAGCTGAAATCCAGGGATATCTGCACGGAGCAGTCACTCAAGAATGCAGAATGTTGCAAAAAATGGCCTGTTTGGACTTACTGGGCTGTGAAGCAAAGCTGTGAGTCAGCGCTGCTGGCGGATCTGGGATCGCACCGCGGGACACAGCGATGCCTTCCGTTTTAAGGTTTTTCTCTGTCCTGCTTTAGTGTGCAGCTCTCAGCTTCACATTCAGTGTTCCTGAGTTCGCCTCCCAAGGCAGTCAGACACAACAATTCTCTCCAGCCCAACATTCCAGGACAATCCTTCCCAACCTCAGCAAACCCAAAAGCACCAACAACGTCAAGAAGAGGAGGCCGAGCAAGGAGGATGGAACTCCATCATTGCCAGTGATCCATTGGCCAGTTCAGCTCCAGGTGCCAATGGAGCAGAACTTGTAAAAGTGTGAAACCCCGTGGCCAGGCCCCTTTTCTGTGCCCATCTCGAGGCCCATCCTGGCAGGGCTGCAGCCGGGCTCTGCCATTGCCAGGCTGTGCCCTTGGAAGGCCTTGCCATCAATCCCTGCTTTATTCCTCTCCTTCTGCCCGCCCTCTGCTCCAGCTCACACTGATCAGGAGCATCAACGACACAAAATCAGAGAGCACAACCAGCACAGAGAGCTTGGACAACCTCGAGTTCCTAATCCAAAACCCTCCAGCTTTTACAAACACAGAATATTCTGCACGCGAGCTGGGTGGGGGCTCCCCAAAACGCACGGGTTTTGTCCACACCCACACCGTAATTTAGATTTTGGGGTGAGCCTCAGGTGCCAAACTCGGAATGCTCAGAGCTGAGAGCAGAGCTGAAACATCCCCGTGCTAATCCTGGCTCTTCACCTCCCTCAGTGCTCAGCCTGTGACTCACTGGCCTTTGGGAACAATCTGCTGAAAATCACGGCGTGAGTCCCACGGGGAGTGGGGTGGGGAGGAAGAGGGAGATGGCAGGAGGCTGCAAAGCAGCACCGTTTGTTTGGACAGCTTGAAATGTTCCGTATTAAACCTTGCACGTGCTGGTCTCCACCTGTGAGCTGAGGCCAGCTCAGCCCGGCTGTTGAAAAGGTGTGTTCGGGATGTGGGACCAGATTTTCCCTGAAATGACCAGGGAAACAACATCAGATTCATTCCGTGGTTATCCGCAACCAGAATTTGATATTATAGAATGCCAGATATTAATTTATTTGTAGGGTTTTTTTTTTTTTTCTAGACATGGACTATTTCAGCCAAATGTGAGGATTCTGTGTCCTGTATGACAACATTCCTCAAAGCTGGGGGTCAGTCCTGACCCAAATCAGGTTTTTTTACACCCCAGAGATGCCTGGAAGGAGCATATGGGGACAAACTTGACCCAGTAATGACAGGCAGCCTTGAAAGTGTAACCACTCCCCCGATGGCTGCAGCCAGCAGAGCTAAGAGCAGCCTTTCACTCTCAAAAACCGTTTGATTAAAGCCCTCAAAAACACATTTATTTAAGCACCTCCATCTGAATTCAAGGAAATCAAAATGTCAGCATTGAAAGCACCTCTTATTAACAACCCCAGTTCAAATATCAGATTGAACAGCCATGGGAATGGAAATGTTCCCCACTGAAGGTCAAGCTATGGCTTGGCCTGCTGGGGATTATCCCAGGGGTTACTTTTCCTGCTTGAAGTTTTATACTCTGGGGCACTTTCCAGAACTTCTCACATTCAGCAGCACCTCGTGTCGGCCCTGGCCAAGGTCTCTGAGCTGTCACTCGCGCTGACATGAGTTCTGTGCAGCAAATCCAGCACAATTCACACCGTTCTGGTGGATTTGGGGCAGCACTCGAGCCCCCACTCGAGGCAAGGTGTGCCAGGAGCTGCTCCAGCAGCACTCGGAGCCACTTTTGGAAGTGTTACAAAAGAAAGAGCAGCAGCTGCTGGAAAATGGGGCCTGAGCAGCATTTCTGCTTGGGTTCCTCCTTCCTCATCTGGAGAGGGTGAGGAGCAGCTTTCTGGCTTTTACCTGCACCTGCCCACTGGAAGGGGATGGAAATGTTGAAAAGCTCCATGCAATAGAGCTGAAACCCAGGAAGCTGCAACAGGAATTTTTGGGAAATATAGAATTGAAACCCAGGAAGCTGTGACAGGAATTTTTGGGAAATACAGAATTGAAACCCAAGCAACTGCAACAGGAATTTTTGGGAAA
>WEKY01004225.1:97492-111599 GCA_013390045.1 Picathartes gymnocephalus | reverse complement strand
GGCATCCCTCTGGCCTTGCTTGGCACAGAGCTTTCCCCACATCTGCCTGCTGCCCAGTTCCTCTCCCACGGCTGCAGAAGTAAAACAGCTCACAGTGGGAGCAATGCAGTGTAGTGAGTGGTGCATTTGGTGGCTTAGGGTGCAGACGAGACTCTGGAAAGCTGCAGGTGCAAAAGGGTGCCTACACAGGACAGAAGGAATGGGAAAGAGGCAGAAAACTGGCAGGATTGTGCAAGTGTGAAGGAGGGAAATAAATGTAGGAGAGAGAGGTGGTAGCAGGGTATGATGCATGTGACCATTTCCAGTTACTTCAAGGGCTTGATCTGGTCTCTAGTTGCTGCCCTTTTCCTTTTTCATCTGAGGCTGAGGTAGCAGTCACTGTCAATATTCTAAAGGATGGCAAGAATAGTTGGAAATACCCTTTTAAATGTGGTTGTGTGTTTCCTAGTAGACATTGTTATTTTCACTGCTGGCTTGTCAGAGAATGACATTGCTTCTGCTGTAAGGGAGAGCCATCTGGGAGGTGCGTGTGTGGGAAGAATTGTAGGTGCAAGCCACAGTCACTGCAGTGGCTATACCTTTACACTAACATTAGCAGTTCTTACCTGTGAAAGCATGTCTTTCTTTCTCATATTTGTAATTTATAATTGCTTACTGAGCTAGATTCATGGCAGAGCTGAATGTGTTGACATTTTGTGGGTCTTTTAAATTAATTTATTAGGTACAAATATTTTTTGGACTGGATTGTGGTAACTTGTAGGTTCATCAACTTGATGATCCATTTTACAGTGTGTAACAGAAAGTGTCAGTGGACGTGATCATCAGAATGTTTCACCTTTTTCTTTTCTTTTCCCTTCCCTGGGAACTGCTACAGGCACAGCTGATTGCACAGTCCATAGGTCAAGCGTTTAGTGTGGCCTACCAAGAATTTCTGAGGGCAAATGGAATCAACCCAGAAGACCTTAGCCAGAAGGAATATAGCGACTTGCTTAATACCCAGGACATGTACAATGATGACCTGATTCACTTCTCCAAATCTGAAAATTGCAAAGATGTATGTCTAATCTTTTTTTCACAAGTGTTCAGCTGATCTTTTTTCAGTTGCAGGCCTCTGTTTACAGAAATTAAAAAATCATTAATAGTTCCTATAAATTGTCTCAGTTAGTCTAGAATATCTTCCCTAATAGGACACCCTGTCATGAGTTCTGTTTCAAAGGCAAACAGTGAACCCCAGATTTATCAGCAGTCAAGTGATTTACCATCTGTTTCTGTTCCTTTTACCAAATAACTTCCAGACATGTTTGAAAGTGAACTTAAAGCAGATTAACAGATTCATACAATTAAAAACATTTAAAAATTACAGTAAACAGCATAATATTTATAGAAGCACCGGTGTTTCTGAAGGAGACTGATCTAGGTTTTAAATAACTGTATGTGCCAGAAGGCTTTGCAGCTTGCTTAATAAAAACAAACGAGTGTGCAACTGGAACACACAGGTAATGGTTTTCCAGTCCAAAGTTGTAAACTCCTGCAATCTCTTCTTATTTAGCTTTGTCCACCAAAGCCCATGGCATCAGGGTTTCCTTCAACTGCAATTTCTTCTGCTCATATACAGAAATGACTTCTCAGAGGTGTTTTGCATGAAGTCTGTATTGTGTATCATTTAATGTTTGAATACAAATGAAAGGTAGTAAAACATGTACCTTATTTTGTTTTGTCTTTGAAGTAGGAAGGCAGGTTGCAAACAAAGAGGGATATGTTTGTTTTGTGAATGTTTAGAAGGGGATGATATTGGTTCCATGGGTGTAAAAGAAACTCTTTTTTTAAACACGTTTTCTTATTTTACAGGTTTACATTGAAAAGCAAAAGGGAGAAATTCTAGGTGTAGTGATTGTGGAATCTGGCTGGGGATCCATTTTGCCTACAGTTATCATAGCCAACATGATGCATGGAGGACCAGCAGAGAAGTCTGGGAAGCTGAACATAGGGGACCAGATCATGTCAATCAATGGGACCAGTTTGGTTGGTTTACCTCTCTCAACGTGTCAGAGCATTATAAAGGTAGGGAAAGTGTTTCTGGAAGCTACACATTTTAAAATGATGACATAATTGAAGAGCAGAAAGTATAAAAGTCATATGTAAATTCTTACCAAATGTTTGCACAGCACTTTCCATTTCATGTTTTAAAAAAAACAGTGTGAATTATGCTACACCAATTTTCTGACTCCACACAGGACCACGGAATGGGAAAGGTTGGGAGGGACTACTGGAAGTCATCTAATCCAACCTCCTTGCTCCAGCAGGGTTCCCTAGAGGCTTTTACTCAGGATTGTGTATCGATGGCTTTTGTATATGTCCAGAGAAGGGGACTCTAAAGCTTCTCTGCAAATCTTCTCCTACATTCAGTCACCCTCACAGGAAATTCTTCCAATTGAATTTCCTGTGTTCTAACGTTGGGCCTTTGCCTTTCATCCTATTGCTCTGCACCACAAAGAAGAGCCTGACTTTATCATCTTGACACCCTCCCCTCAGATACTTACATACATTGATAAGGTCCCCTCTCAGTTGTGTCTTCTCAGTGCTGAAAAAGGCCAGCTCCCTCAGCCTTCCACAGAACTGTGGCATTGTTTAGGCTGGAAAAGACCTCTAAGGTCCTTGGGTCCAACTGTCATCCTTTTCCTCCTAAGTGAAGTGCTCCAATCCCCTAGTCATATTCGTAGCCCTCCACAGGACCTGCTTCCTCCAAGAGCTCTATGTCTCTGTTGTACTGAGAAGCCCAGAAGTGGACACAGCACTCCAGATGTCCCTCACTAGGGCTGAGTAGAGGGGCAGGATCACCTCCCTTGACCTTGCTGGCTGTGTTCTTCCCTAATGCATCCCAGGATACCATAAGCCTTCTTGTCTACAAGAGCACTGCTGGCTCATGGACAACTTGTGCTGGGTCTTGGGGTTATTCCTCCCCAGGTACAGGATCCTGCATTTGCTCTTTCTGAATTTCAGAAGGTTCTTTTCTGCCCACCCCTCCTGCTTGTCAAGGTCCTTCTGAAGGGCTGCATAGCACTTGGGTATCAGCAACGCCTCCCAGCTTTGTATCATCAGTGAACTTGCTCAGGAGGCACTCTATCTCTGATGATAACTTAAATAAGATTGGGCCCAGTATTGAACCTTGGGGGCCACTGCAAGATACAGGCATCCAAATAGATCTGTGCCACTGATTATGACCCTCTGAACTCTGCCATTCAGCCTGTTCTCAATCCACCTCACCACCCACTTCCTGAGCCTGGCTTTGCAGTTATCTTGAGAGACAGCATCAAAAGTCTTGATGAAGTCCAGACTGACAACATCCAGTGCCATTCCAAAGTGCTGTGCTATTTACTTGTGTAGACAAAGGCTCTGTGCACATTTTCACAAGGGAATATTTTGTTGAGAAGGAAGATATTACCAGATATGTACTTGAAATTTTATGTCACAGATGGAGGCACAAGTGCCTAATAATTGTCATAAGCCTTATTAGCTGTCAAATACCTATTAGTATTTGGATGAAACAGAGTAAATGCTTTTTTTTGTTGTTTGTTTATACCTATTTTTAAAGCTTTAAAATTTTGACCTAAAGACATACCGTCTGTGGCATTTTTGCCCAAGTTACTTGAAAGTGTGGTGCTTCTCTTCACTTGCATAAATGGGATATTTTAATTGGTAGAGCTTTCTTCTAGTTGTCAGCAAAGTATGTGACTGCAAAAAGCTTGCAGGTCATCTGGAACTGAACCGTGCCTGGGGCAACGGTAGCATATAAAGGAATAAGTATTTTAACACGGGAGTTTAAAGAGTTTAAAGAACAGGAAAGATGCATCACTAAAGAGTGTTTGAGAAAAAACTGTATGAAATTAGTTATTTATTGAAATGGTCCTGCCTAGCTCTGCAGATCAGCACATGCAGACACATAATGTTATGCTGGAGGTACATTATACAAACATTCTTCTCTGATTTTTAGGAATATACCTGTTAGACTTACTTACTCATTTAGGCAACCTTTTGGTAACAACTTGTATTATGTAACTTTGTTTTCATTTTGTATTTCTTATTAAATGCAATATAAATTTTCCATTTACAAGGTAAATTTGCCAAGTGAAAACAAGAACAAAGTAAATTCTTATTTGTTTATTAATTAATGGATTATCTCTTAATACTTAAACTGTTTGTTATAAAGAACTCCCATTCCGGCTTCCCAAAATGTTAATATCGAGTTCTGATAAGTAATAAATGCGTAAGTCAACAAACCAATCATTTTAGATTCAATGAGTAGAAATGATAGTCTGTGTGACATCCAGAAAATATAGTAAAAACAGTCTTATATCTGTAAAGAAAGGAAGAAAAAAAAATCAAATATCTTTGTGCCAGTATCATTGAAAAAAAATCCCTGTAAATTTAGGCTCTTCGTGATTGTTTCCTATGCCACATTATTTTTACTTCTAAAACAGTGGTAAGTTATACTTCCGTTATTCAGATGGAGTTTTCGTTGTGCTCATCAGTACTTCCTCAATACAGAACCAACCAGCTTTGCTGTTTCCGGTTTCTGCAAGCCTTTCTCTTCTTCACTGATAGTTAGCACAGTTTCCACAGCAACTGCCCACTGGTTTTTTTTGTCTTTTTAAAGAGAAGATAATCTGTGTGTTTGCAGATCTTCATACATTTGGAGTTATTCCTACAGCACTTTTGGAAAGTGTATATGTGTGATCTAAGCTCAGATCATTAAATGTGGTAGAAACATCCTAGATTTCAGCTTTCCTTAGCATGCTGAAAGGACTCCTATGAAAAGATGATAATATTATGTGGATAAACATATGTCACAAGCACTTCAGACAAGATAATTCAGTATTATGGATGTAATCTCTGCTCCTAATTTACCATAAACCAATTGCAAACTGGCAGAGCTTGGAAGAAGCTTTCTATGTGTTGTGGCTATTCCCTAATAGGATTACGCTACTTCTATCTTTTTCAGAAGCATCTGGTGCTGGCTACTATCAGAAGTATACTCAGGAACTAGATAAACAAAGAAAGGTGGTCAGAATACGCAATTTTTTGTTTCTGATCAGTTTATGGTACCAGTCTGTATAGTACTGAAGATTAGCCACTTCTGAAATATATGCGCTTACCGTAAAATTAAAAGAATTTTTGTTAGGGACCACATTACTGTTTTTTTCCCCAAGAAATACATGTAAGTAACTTGCACATTCATCAGGGAAATAAGAGCATGTTAATATCAAGTGTGTTCTGGGCATGTACCCTGAGTGAATTCAGATGACTGAAGTTAGGCACTTAAATTCGTCATAGAAATGGGGATCCCCAGTACTCTGCATGACTCCTACCCTTCAGGATTAGAATGTTGAAGCAAAAGCCCCTTAGACTTTTCCATAAACATTATGCCAAAGCATAGTTCGGGTTGATAAGTCCCTGTCCTCTACAGTGTTTGTTGTTGTCAAGACCTGCCTACAGAAAGTGAATGACCCTTGAGCATTTGAGGTGGACTGATAATCCCTCACCAGAGTAGAGGAGTCCATAGTCATGGAAGAGGTGGAGTTCAGACCTTCTTTCTCCTGAGCGTGAAGTGCAGGCAGTTCCCACAGCCATGAGCTTTGACATTTTGTGTTCAGACACCCATTCATTCTCTTGCAGCCACTTTCAAGAATGAGCCAAGCTGAGCTCAGCACTCTGTGGAACTGAGGTCAGCTGTTTGCACCCAATGTTGATTGCATCCAGTTTAAGGCACTGACAAGAAAACAGACTTCAAGGTAGCTAATTCTGCCAAGATACCAATTTAGTTACTCAGGTCACTGCTGAATCTGGAGTTCAGCTCAACAGAATCAGCAGCAGTGAACTATGTAGAGACTTCAGTTTATTACCTTAGCTACAGTAGGAGCTATTTTCCAGAATTAATCATTTGAAGTCAGTGTCTGATACCTTGATTGCTGTGGGACCTAGATTTCAACTGTAGGTATGAAGGTCAAGTGCTGCTTGACCTCATCCAACAAATGGGCAAGGGCTTGTTGGAGGTGTGAAGATTGGGACCAGCCTGTGAGCAAGTAAGTGTGGGCTTCAGGAGAGCTTATTTTAGCCTCTTTAGGGATGTTGGCAGAATCCCATGGGAAGAGATCCTGCAGGGAAGGTTTATATTCAAGGATCACTTCCTCCAGGCTCAAGAACGATGCATCCCAATAAGCAAGAAGTCAAACAAGGGGTCAAGAGACCTGCATGGATGAATGAAGAACTCCTGTCATTACTCAGCATAAGCAGGAAATACACAGGAGATGGAAGCAGGGTCAGGCCTCTTGAAATTAATATAGAGAGGTTGTCAGAGTAAGGAGAGATGAGACAAGGAAGGCCAAGGCAAATTTGGATTTAAATCTGACCAAGGATGTTAAGGAAAACAAGATGGGCTTCTTCAAATACGTCAATAAGAAAAGGAAAACAAAGGACAATGTGGAGGGTGCACCCTGGTAACAGAGGACACAGACAAGGCAGTTACTGAACACTGCCTTTGGATTGGTGTTCGCTGTCAAGACCAGCCCTCAGGAATCTGTGACCCAGGAAGTCAGGGTAAAGGAATGTTGGAAGTATATTGCCTTGGTCAAAGAGGATTGGGTTAGAGAACACCTAGGCAAACTCAAAATCTGCATATCCATGGGCTCTGATACAATGCATCCATGAGTGCTGAGAGAGCTGTCAGATACCACAGTAAGAGTCCTGGCCATCATCTATCTTTCAAAGTTCATAGCAATCTGGAGACTTGCCTGAGGACTGGAGAAAAGCAAATGTCACCCTGGTCTTCAAAAAGGGCAAGAAGGGGAACCAGAGAACTACTGTCCAGTCAGCCTCACCTTAATCCCTGGGAAATTGATGGGACACCTCATTCTGGAGGCCATCTCTATCCACGTGGATGACAATAAGGTGATCAGCAGTACTCAGTGTGAATTCACAGAGGTAAATCAAGCTTGACTAAACTAATTGCCTTTTACAGAATAACAGCTGCCTGGAGGGGAGACCCATGTATGTTCGACTTCTGCAAGGTTTTTGACACTGTCTCTCTCAACATCCTTGCAGGCAAACTCAGGGAATGTGGACTGCCTTAGTGGGCAGTGAGGTGGATAGAGAACTGGCTGAATGGCAGATCCCAGAGGGTCATAATCAGTGACGCAGGGTCAGGTTGGAGGTCTCTAGCTAGCAGTGTCCCTTCAGGGTTCAGTACTGGTCCAGTATTTTTTAAGTTACTCGTCAGTGTCTTTAATGAAGGGGCAGATGCCTCCTCAGCAAGTTCACTGATGACAGGAGACTGGGAGGAGTGGCCAATACCCAAGTTCTGTGCAGCCCTTCAGAGGGTCCTCAACAGGCAGGAGAGATGGGCAGAGAGGAACCTTCTGACATTCTGCAAGGGCAAATGCAGGATCCTGCACCTGGGGGAGGAACCACTCCATGCCCCAGCACAGACTGGGGGCTGACCTGCTGGAGAGCAGCTCTGTGGAGAAGGACCTGGGGATCCTGGTGGACAACAAGCTCTCCATGAGCCAGCAGCATGTCCCTGTGGCCAAGAGGGCCAATGGTGTCCTGGGGTGCATCAGGAAGAGCACTGCCAGCAGCTTAAGGGAGGGGATCCTGTCCCTCTGCTGAGCCCTGGGGTGGCACAACTGGAGTGCTGTGTCCAGCTCTGGGCACCTTAACACAACAGGGACATGGAGCTCCTGGAATGGGCCCAGGGGAGGGACCCATTGAGGGAATATGATTTAGGGGCTGGAGCATCTCTCTTCTGAGGAAAGGCTGAGGGAGATGGGCCTGTTCAGCCTCAAGAGAGGACTGAGAGGGGCCTTATCAGTGTCTCTAAGTACCTGAAGGGAGGGTGTCTAAAGGATGGAGCCAGGCTGTTCTTGGTGGTGCTGAGCAGTAGGACAAGGGGCAATGGGCAGAAACTGATGCACAGGAGGTTCCATGAGAACATAAAAAGTTGTGTAGGTGACCATGCACTGGAACAGCTTTCTCAGGGAGGCTGTGGAGTCTCCCTCACTGAAGATATTCAGGAACCATCTGGACACAATCTTGTGCAATGTACTCTATGATGACCCAGCCAGAGCAGGGTGGTTGGACCAGATGACCCACAGTGGTCCCTTCCAACCTTACCCATCTCATAATGGAATTTATGAGTGCTGCTTATACAAGGATGATACAAGCAGGTCCTGCTGTTTGCTTGACAGAATTTAGTATATTTCATTAGGGAAGCAGCTGTTTTGTGACTTTCTTGGTGAGCTGCACAGACCTGTTTAATATTCCTTTTATGCATGATTTCTGTTATCAAATGAAGAAACTGCCAACAGGAATCTAGTTTTCCTAAAACAACTGTGCCAGGTTTTTGGCAAGAAAAATTTGATGTTTTATTGCTCATTTCAGTGAATATCCTGATGCTTGTTTCTGGCATTCAGTGATCAGATTCTGGTACAATGCATAAAAAGGTCCATTTATTCAAGGCTGCTCCCGTGTCAGTGTTTTAAACACCTTTTTTTTTTTTTTTTTTTTTTTCTTTTTTTTTTNTGACCTTTTTTTTTTTTTTTTTTTTTTTTTCCCTCTCTTTTTCTCTTTCTTTTTGCCCACATTAAATGTTTAACTCTTAATTTGGTATTTTTTTTTCAGGGTTTGAAAAACCAGGCCCGGGTTAAACTGAA
The DNA here is from genome assembly GCA_013390045.1 of Picathartes gymnocephalus. Lineage (NCBI taxonomy): Eukaryota > Metazoa > Chordata > Aves > Passeriformes > Picathartidae > Picathartes > Picathartes gymnocephalus. The sequence goes on along the minus strand of WEKY01004225.1, from coordinate 102,894 downwards.
CATAGTTAGATGTCCTCCAGTAACCACAGTCTTAATCAGAAGACCGGACCTCAGATATCAGTTGGGCTTCAGTGTGCAGAATGGGATTGTAAGTAGCTTCCACACTTTCTGATCAAGCTTTAACATGCATGAAACTTCTTCTTCATTTTTGGGTAAGTTTCAGTGTGAGAAGAGGGAAAATGCTGTTTTCTCCCGTACAGCAAGCAGGATTTTGCATTTGTTAAGTCTAAGATATAGAAGTTGGGTTAATAACAGTTATTTTTTGTCTTTGACTCTACTTACTTCACAACTTTACAGACAGACAGAGGAACAAAAAAGTTGTTTCAGCTTAAAAAATCAAAAATGTGTGGAAGAGTCTCGTTTCAGCACGCATCATACAGGTCTTTAACCAAGCCATTGCATGATCTCAAAAGAAAAAGCCTGTTCTTGACCCTTTTTGTTGTAAGGCATCTGTCTAATGAACATCGTTAAATTAAGGTCCTTCATACACTCATAAATTTCCAAACAAGATGTACAACGCAAACAGCCTTTTCTGACAGTTTGTTCTGCTCTTGGAAGAGAATATTCATTAGCTACTTGTCACTAACAAATTCTGCTTTTGAGTCAGATATTGATTGCATCTTCGAATCTGTTGTTGCAAGACTGTGTTTAAATGTTGATTCATAGCTTGCAGGCAAAAAATGGGTAATCAAAAGTCTCTGTTCCTTATCCAGCCCATGATAAATTTGTCCTTTCCCTTCCAGATCTGTAGCCTTATGAGAGGAGGCATAGCAGAGCGAGGAGGTGTGCGTGTTGGCCATCGGATCATTGAAATCAATGGGCAGAGTGTTGTAGCAACACCCCATGAGAAAATTGTTCATATCCTCTCAAATGCTGTTGGTGAGGTAAGAACCAGCAATGTGTCTAGGCACGATAGCACAGTTCATTGCTGTTACCAGTAACAACCAGTACAAACCAGTAATGAGCAGTGTCCTTCAAGGGCCTGTACTGGGACCAGCACTCTGTGTGTCATGTCTTCACCAGTGATGCAGTGCACTCAGCAAGTTTGAAGGTGACATCACATCAGTGGGCTTAAGGAAAGGGATGACATTAGAGGGATCTGAACAGGTTAGAAAAGTGGCCCATGTAACCCTTGTGAAGTTCAACAAGATGAGGTGCAAGGTCCTGCATCTGGCTCTGGGCAGTCTCCAATGTCAATAACCACTGGGGATGAAGGGATTGAGAACAGCCCTGCAGAGAGGAATTTGATGGAAGGAAGGTTGGACATGGGCCAGGAATGGGCACTTATGGCCTAAAAAGCCAGCTGTGTCCTGGGCTGCATTAAAAACAGTGTGGCCAGCAGGGAGGTGATTTTCCCTCTGTATTCTGCTCTTCTGAGACCCTGCCTGGAGTAGTGTGTGCAATTCTGGGGTCCTCAACATAAACAAGGCATGAACCTACTTGAGCAGACACAGATGAAGGCCATGAAAAGGGTCAGAGGGCTGGAGCACTTCTCCTGTGAAAAAAGGCTGAGAGAGGTTTGGTTGTTCAGCCTGGAGAAGAGAAGGCTCCAGGAAGACAGAGAGCAGCCTTTCAGTGTATAAAGGGGGCTTCTAAGAAAAATGGAGAGAGATTTTTACCGAGGTCTCCAGTGCAGAACAATAGCCAATGGTTTTAAACTGAAAGAGGGTAGGTTTAGATCAGGCATGGAAGAAATCCTTCACTATAAGGTTGGTGAGCCACTGGAACAGCTTGCCCAGAGAAGCTGTGGATGCCTCGTCCCTGGAAGTGCTCAAGGCCAGGTTGGATGGGGCTCTAAACAACCTGTTCTAGTGTTGATACCTACAACAGGGCAGTTTGGACTAGATGATCTTGGAAGGTCCCTTCCAGTTCAAACTGTTCCATAATTCTGTGGTTCTATCTCTACTGGCCTGTTGCTAATCAAATCTGAAGAAGTGAGAGCAAGCCTGCACATGACTTCTTTCATTATTTGCCCCATAGTTCTATGCTTTACAGGAACCATACCCTGAAAATATAAAGTCTCCACAATTTTAGATGGTTCATCAATACTAAACATATTGTTTCATAAAATCATCCCCTGCAATACATTAATAAGGGTATAAAAACTCTCAAGTTTTACCTTTTTTTCTGCTTTGTATGACTGTATCTGGGTCCTTCACATGAGGTATGCATGTTTAGGAACATAGATTAACTTGGCTTATTTCCCGTAGATCCATATGAAGACTATGCCAGCTGCCATGTACAGACTGTTGACTGCACAGGAGCAACCAGTTTACATCTGAAGCCAACACCTCACCGCCACAGTGTGCATGGGAGATGTTTTTCCTCATTAGTGCTTGTCTCTCTAGTGCTGCATTTCTGTGTCTGCAGAGACATTTCTTTCTCTCTCCTCCCTTCACAGACACAAATACACTGTTGCTCTCTCCTTCATCCCTTTTTCCTCTTCTTCCCACCATTTTTCTGCCCCTGTAAGGGGCAAAATATATCTATGGAACTATTTTGGTTGCATCTTTTTACAAGTGAAAGTTCGTACAGCTCCACATGCAAAACAGGAAAATAACAGCAGCATAGTTTACAGTAGTATTCACAGATGGCTGTACTTCATGCTACGTAATCAGTTTTATTTCTGTGGCTATAATTCTACAAACTGAGTAAATTAAATGTTGCTGAATGAGAGATGACTTTACCTGTGACTTTGCTTTTCTTGCCCTATTTTCCCACAGTCACCAAGCTCAGTACTAACGGTTTGTGTCTGTGGGGAAAGTAGAATACCAAAAGGATTGTTTTGCCCCCAGGAAAAATTGCCTGTTTATGAAGATTCCATAAATGCAGCTGTTGTAAAATGAATTGTCCAAATACACACCTTTTAATTCCCCTCTGTCATCAGTTCTTCATGATAGTAGGACTCCAAAAGATACTCCATAAATTCCTGAAACATGTTATTCTTGCATTACTTACACTAAGAAATTTGGGAGGCATTTTTTTACAGTGCCTCCCCCTCTCTGCTCCCAGATTTCTATCTCCTAGTTTTCTTCTGCTTTGTCTTTTATAGTCCCTTCCTGATTTTAGAGGTTAAGGAAGGTGGGAGGGGAGGATCTTTAAATATCCACAAGAGAAATAGTGAGGGGATCTGCTGAATAGCTACACTTTTTCTAGGCTCTTAATTGCGATTTTGGTGCACGTAGCCATGTGTGCCAGTGTATATAGACATTTTTTAAATTGCGCTTCCTATTTATGAAGTTTCAATATAAGAGATCTGCAGACTATTCTAAGTAATTTTGTTCTCTGAGCCAGTTTTAACATCTATTTTTGTCCAAAGACCTGTCTAATTTTATTGACTTCCTGTTTAGTTCATGATGTAGGTAACAGTGGAAAGGATGAGGCAGGAATAAACTTATTTATTTTGTTATATAATTTAGCTTGTGATTTTTTTCCCATATGTATGGCACTTACAAGAATATGTGTGTACTATATGCACTTGTATGAAGATGATTAACTGTAGGGATGTATGACATGTTGTATTTGATTAGCCTCTAAGTTGCATGCTAGAGACAAAAGGGGAAAAGGGGCTGGGTTGGGTTCTTTTTTAAGAGGGTTCAAAATAAAAAAAGAAGCAGTGTCTTTTCTTCCTAGTGAGAGAACTCTACATTCTCTGTAGTTACTTTTTTTTCAGTATACTGAAGTTTATACTGAAGTTGAACCATGCATTTAGTCCAAGCTAGTATGTTGATTTATTTCAAAGAAACAGTTTGTGCTGTGTTTTACTGTGATGGAAAGGCTCAGTGACATGAAAACAAGAGCAGACAACACACAGCCACACGCCACTTCTGCTTTGCAAATGCAGTGTTGTTTATAGTCACTTGTTTCTCACTTGTTGTGACGTGAGCTGTGCAATATAAGCCTTGCTTGCAGTCCAGTGATGATCCTAGACATTGCTATGGGGATTCATGGAAGTGGGTGTGTGCATGTGCACTTGCTGCAAACGCTGCTGAGAACCACTGAGCACTCTTGTCAGGCATCCATTATTTTGGCTTTCTAAAATCATGGATAACTACGGCCTGATCAGAGTTAGAGGATAAACTCTGTGGGAAGCAGATATTTAAGGGACATAATGAAGTGGTGCATAAACTGTTGTAGTAAGGGGATATGTTTTAGTGTTGAGATTAATGTACAATGACTTGATTTTACTGCATTTCTTCTTGTTATATTATTTAATCCAAGACTCCAGAATAGCAGATTGCACAAGAGAATGGTGTTAGTATTCCAGGTTAGTACTTAACTCTGCTGCCTCACTGATGCAACAGGATAATTAATGACTTGTGAGTATATTGTTTAACTGTAGACATCTGGTTTATGGTAATTTGAACCTTTTTTCCTAGAACTTTTCCATATATATAGTAATAAATGTAAATATGGTATATAACCATGTACAATTTAAAAGATTATATACAGCGCAGCCTTTCCATACATTGCCTGAGGAAACTTAGTGAACTCTTGAAGACACAGTTACCATGCTCCTGGTTCCTGCTATGTGTATGCCCTCCACTTCACTTGTTTCTGTGGTTCTGTCTAGCCCATGTGGTGAAGTCTTTAGCTCACTTCAGTGGGAAATGATGAAGATCTGAACATGCAAATGTATTTAGAGAATAAACAAGTGTTTCTTTGGAAATCTTGCAGCCAGGAGTCTGTGAAGTTACTGTTGATCCTAAATAGGTGCTTAACATTAAGCAAATGAATGCTTGCAGGACCAGAGTTTAGCAAAAAATCTCATTTTTCCAATTACAGTATGTGCATAATATTTCTAAACTGAGAGGTCCATAGTGTGTGCACACTTCTGAGAACAGCCTTGTAAACACTCCCATTTTACTCTGTAAACGGAAAGAGTTTCAAGAAAATGAAACTCAAAAGGGAAAGCTGGCTGTTCTCTAGACTGTTGCAGCAGTTTGATAGGTCAGATATGGGGATTTTTAACAGATGCAAAGGAACATTCCTTCCAAGGTTTACATTCCTTCTTCAGTGACAGACGTGAATTCTTTTTCTTTCATCCTTGCTGCTTCATACAGTCTAATTAACTCTTCAGTGTTTACATTAAGGATGAAACATCCTTTGTATTTTTATTTTTGAGAAGTTTCGTGTTTGTTTTGAATCTCTTTGAGTCTCAGTTTGGATTTCCAAGTTTGCTAGCTTTCCTTCTTTTCTAAAAGAAATGTATTTCTCAAGACAGCAACATGGTTGAGATTTCTTATATATATTTAGCGCAGTACCTAGACTATGAAGTTGTACTATTGTTCTGTAAAGAGGATGAATAGAAATTATTGTAAACCGTTGGAAAAAGCATAGTATTGTATTTGTAACAATATTGTTCTTTGTAAACATTTAATGATCTATATATACAAATATAA
>WEKY01004225.1:67835-97482 GCA_013390045.1 Picathartes gymnocephalus | reverse complement strand
ATAAATATATATATAAATATATGTGGGCCTGGAATGTTGATATTGCACATCTACTGAATGTAATTACTCTGATGTTTTCTGCCACAGGTCTCTGACCTCTCTAATGAAGCTATGCTGGTTTGATTTGGGGGAGAGACAGAGGGGAGAAGACTGGGCTTTTTGCTTTGGATGGGACAGGGTAGGGGGCTTCTGGCAAGTTATTTTGTTGTGATGTATTTACTGTGCTACATTCCTTTATTTAACAGAGCGCTAATGTCTGTAAGATTTGCAACAATAAACTACAAAACAAAAATACCTCAGATAAGCCTGAGAATTTGCTCATACTGACCTAGAGGCTGACTTGGCCAGTGTTGAAGGCATACATAATTGGAAGGTGTCTGAACTTCTTTTTTGCCACTTACTCTGGAGTATGTTTCTGCAGGTGTGAAGCAATGCTGTTACCTTTATTTTTAAAGCAGCATTCTTTTCAGGCAATACATGACACTAGTGCTCCTAAACAAAGCTGATTCCTAATCTGAGGTGGCATCCCAGTTTTTACTGTATGAAATGCCACTGTGATTGTGACAGAAATACTATTTCATTGACTGAATAACTTTTAATAGGATTTTTTCATAAATGGGGCTTTGATAAAAATTCTTCACACGTAGAGTAATTTCTGAAATCACTGTTTTCCTTCAAATGTCATCAGCATGGTTTATTATTAAAGACCTAATACCACTTGAATAAATAAGAAGTAGAATTGTAATATGTCTGTCCTTAGAATTAATACAGGAATTACCTGTGCTAAGGTTAAAAATATTCGTATAATGAGAGATTATGAAAAATATTATTGTATTTGAAAGTCAACCAAAAAGTCATCAAGGGAGTGTTTCTTCCGGTGAGGCTTCATAGGACTTTCTGTGCCTCATAGGTTGTCATGAGTACTTTGAAACTACAGAAATGAAAATGTACATCACAGTTGATTCAGAAGAAAACTAAACATGGGCATTCAGCCACTCAGTGGCTGTTCATAACATGAAATACAAATACCATCAAAATAAGAGAATGAAGTATTTTGCCTTATTTTCTTAAATGACAGAAGAAATTGTGAAGTCCCTGGTAAAGGATGCAGTAGAGAGGCTGAGCTTGCTTTCTGCATTTCCCTCTGTGCCAGCCTCCATCCTCCTATTTATTCTTACCATTAGCTGTACATACCAATTTCTGTGTCACAAACTTTTCTGCACTTTGATGGATAAACACAAGCCCCTAATTTAGCAGTACAGACAAAAGCTTCACAGATTTGCTATATTCACAGGGGACATGTTTCTTGCCCTCCTTCAGTGTTTCAGTGGTTGGGATCCACACAGGACAAGCACACCCCACCCAAGTTCCTGCACACTGTAGTGCCTTGCAGAGTGAAGAGGTGATGCTGGTGACGTGTGTGGACTGACAGCGTCAGCAACAGGGCTGGGACTGTAATTTAAATAAATGTTCAGTGCAGAAGCATATGGAGCAATCCTGACCTAAAATCATGGTATGTGAAGAGTTCATGATCCTGAGCAGGGCCAGGCCTGTTTCTGTGCTTTGTGCTGCTCCTACAGATGGACCCCCAGGGATGTCCCTTGGCCACAGGATAAATTTAGATGGTTGATTATAAGAAGGGAGCCTGCAGGCAGCCCCAGTGGTATGGAAAATGGCAAATACCACCCAGCAGTACATGTGTGTCCCTGCCTCTGTCTAGAAGTGCAGCAGTAAGCTCCCATGTGAACGGCCCTTTTGTTTGACAGTAGAAGTGCTGGACAGAGTTGTTCTCCCAAAAAATTTTTAATTACTTCAGATTACCTAAATGGGGTAAAATGGATGGGATCTGCATAACTTGTTGTGCCCTGCTTGATGCTGCACAATCCGGGGTTCCCAGCACCTGAAGGAATATAGAATTAGCTATACTAGCTTCTTTCTTCATAGCACCTGCTCTAGTAAACAGCATTTTAAATTAGACTATACAGGGAGTGCCTTTCTTCCCAGGACAGTAACAAGCCAGCACCTCCTATGGCAAAACACCTGTGCTTTTGGGTCTGGATGCTGTTCCATCATTAAGACAAAAATAATGTTCTGCCATTAAGTGAGAAGTTCACTGAGCCAAAAGAGCACTTCTTCAAGACAGTTTTTATTTTCAGTGCAGTTTGCACATCAACAACCTTCTTTTATAGAGAATAATTTTAGAATTCTGTACACCGTTTTTTTTCTGACTTACTTTGTATCTGAACGTCTGCATTTTACGACAGGAGATTTTAAACCAATGTACCAAAAATTTGCAAAGTTCTTCAGTACTGCTTTTGACAGCTCCTTCCACAAGTATGATGTATCATCATACCCCACAACTACACATTACCAAACTTCACAGAGATGCATGGAACTAATGTATCACAAACAGATGAGCTGCAACTGAGAGCCCAGTAAAGGTCAGCTTGCAATCTGCTTAATGCTCTTTGTAGAATGATCTTCCCCTTTGCAGTCTGTGCATAAGAGTATTAAAAATGAAGGTGATTATTGACAAACCCATCCACCCACTTGCCAGAGATGATTTTCCTCTGCAGTATGTCTATATCTGGCAGAAGTGCTCTGCTGAGGAATAACCAAAAAACCAGCTCAAAGTACAGTTTCCCTGACAACACCAGTAAGGCTATGGGGCCATTCATGTTCTGCTCTTTGGATTCTCCTCTCTGCTCGCTGTTCTCCCTCTGTGGTGAAAGTACTCAGGTCACCATAGCTCTGCAGGTACAGCAGTCTAGGATGCACTCTGAAAGGCGACACATGGACTCTAAATGACATGGCTTGCTGGGCAGGTGCCATCACCTTTAAAAAGAAAAGAAAAGTGTACATCAGTTTTGTTTTCAGGCTTTTGTTCCATTAAAATAGTTTTTTACCCAACTAGGAAGAAGCTAGTTGTAGTGCTGTCTGTTCTGTTTAAAGAATAATTTTAAAAGCTATAAACCCCCTAGCATTTGCCAAGGAGGCATGGGAAAAGCAGTCCTAGTTGGGAAAAGGAGTGGGGTAATTTTTTGTTTTGTGGTTGTTTGTGGGGTTTTTGTTAGATTGGTTTGGTTTCCCTCTCAAAGGTGCACAGGAATTCTCTCACTTCAACCTATGGCATGTCTGGTATTGTTTAGAAGGAACCTAAATTGTTGCTTCTTTGCAGAAGCCATTGAACTGTAATAACCTTCAGGCCTGTGTGATAAAATAAATTCTCAAAAGGAACTTTTTTCCCTGCTGTTTCTGTCAAATTTGTCAAGGCTTTTGCCTGAAGGCTGCAGTGGGAAATCCCACTTTAGTTGTAGAGCCTAAACAACATTGATGCGTTTTGCATGAGAACCCAAACCAAAACCACTTGTCATAGCAAATCACTGTGCTATGCATGAATCAATTAATCTACCGAAATGGTCTGTAAGTTACCAAAACATTTGTTTGATGAAGTCTGCAGTGTCTGAAACTTCTGGATATTCATTCCATTAATGTAAGCATGTATTTTCTATTTTCTGCTTTTCTTTCTTTAGTACTAGGTCTTATTTTTATCCTGGGAGCCAATCACAAAAAGCTTGCTTCTAGTGGGTTTACATAAAAATTCCCTTGTCAGCCTCCATTCCTTCTGGTGTGTAATAGCAAATGCTTATTTATAACATCTTCTCCCTCTCCCCTGCCACACTCAGTATAAAATGCTGTCATGTTATTTACAGTTCATGATTCCTCAACAGAAGACTGACTCAGTTTTTAAATACACACATACTCTGTCTTCTGGCTGATAGAGAAAGAAATGTCACAGCCTCTCACACACTCCCTACATGAAACTAAAGCACTGAGGGAAGCCAATTTGGTCCAAAAACTCTGACACACAGACTGGAAAATGTAAACCTATACTTCCAACCCAGGGGCAGTGGGTTTCCACATCACCTGAAAAATACAAGTAATAAAACTACCTGCTCAAGGAAAGTGGCACTGGTGACAGCCTCTGCCATATGTTTCTCATCTGGTTTTAAAACAGACTTGATATTCTCCACCAAGTCATGTACGTCTGGGCTCATGCTGCAGGAGGACTGCTCAAAGATCCTTGCCACACGCCGTTTAGTGTCAATGTAAGACTTACAGTCTATCAGAGATTGGGGTCTTCCCCTCAAAGCTCTTGCCCTTGAACTCTTCCGCAAGGTGACAGCGGTCAGTGGATTTACACCACTGAGTGTTGCAGTTTCACAGCTGAGCACCGTCCTTGAAGACTAAGATGAAACAAAGCAAACAATCCACAGAGTTCACAGTATTCCCATAGATTCCACTCCTGATTCAGTGAGGATGCAGTGCACAGTTTAACCATGTAAAACTTAATATGTTGTCTGGCACAGTCAGGGTGGTATGGAAGGCTCACTCTATTGGATTTACACAAAATGCCTGTAAAATAGTCATAAATAGCTATGGTTGAGTGCTTATTACATGTCAAAGGGTTTGGAGGGACTCTTCCCCTTTGGAAAGCTCTTTGTCATTTTGTGTGCATGGGTTCCTTTCTCTTGTTTCTGATCTGAAGACACTGGAAATGCATGTTGCATGTTAATGTAAACATAAAGGTAGAAGGCTTTTATGATCTCTCCTAAACTCTTGGTAACTTCTACCAGTCAAGAGGATAACTTATAAAATACCTAAAAATAACTACTTGTCAAGCTGGAATCTAGTACAAAGTAGAAAAATCAATGGATAAAACAACAAACCCACACCAAAACATTCAAAATTACCTTGCAAGAACTAAACAAAGGGCAATACAGAATCAATTTCACTGCCTTTGGTCAAAATATAAATCCACTGCCTTTGGTGTGTGAACAAGTTATCAAATATTGAACCCATTAAAGGGAAGAAAAAAAACAAAACAAACCAAAACCACACCTATAGATTGTTCAAGAAGAACTTTAATGTTGGCTTCACACCAAAAAATGCTGGGAGGAGATGCAAAACTTCCCAGCAAGAAGAGCACTACCTTGAAGCAACTTCCATTGTTGCAGTGAGTTCCCTTTCTGTAGCACTTGTGACTAACTCTCAGATCTACTGCTGAACAGACCTAACGTCAGTAACACCGAGCCTAAAGCTCCCAAATGCTTCTGACATGGAGTCTCTCCACAGCAGGAACACTCTGCTTTCACAGCTATGAATAGATCCTGTGTCATGTAACTACTGCTTCAGCAGCAGACTCTCTGGGCTGCTGTGGTGGAAGTTGATAGGAGGACAGGAGAAAGCACATGATAGAGCAGAGCCACGAAAACATTCCACAAAAACAGCATGGATAATCCAGACAGGCATGCTCCCAATATCCAAAATAAATGGCTGTTACTAACATGCCCCATGGGCACTTACATTTTCAGTGCTGGTATGTATCAGCAGCTACTGTGGGGATTCCAATATCCTCTAGTAAAAACTGCAAGAACCCTGACTGGTGCATTTTGCAAGACTCTCAGCAGTATCATGGGCTGTGTAGTCACATTAGCAGTTTTTCCACAGCAACAGAATTACATCACTGACACCAAAGCAGTTTCATCAACTCTCCACCATGGGTTGTGTTGAGTTTTGGGGGTTTTTTTTGATGGTATGAGGATTGAGAAAAGGGGAGTAAATTTATAGGCTAATACCAAATGCCCAAGCCAATTTTGCTTCAAATTGCTCACACTGACAACTGCACTTTTAAGATTTTGGATGTCAGTGCACTGATAAGTCCTCTGTTCTCTTCCTCCTCATTTTCCACCATCCCTCCATCCTACCCAGACCCTGCTACAGACCCTGTTCCTAGATGTGAAAACCTAAAGAGCAGCAAGACTACGGAGTTAGGTGGAGAAGGTTTGGCAAAGCACAAACTACTGTTATGTAGGTGCTCTGTTGGGAGAGAGTAGCTGGTTCCTCCAGGTACTAGGTCCAAGGTACCAAACTTCTGAACAGTGTTCTTTTAAAGACCCATTATACAATCACGAACAGAGAAAACTGAGTCACCTTGGGGCAGCTGGCAGTGCAGGAGCACAGGGTCACTTTTAGAACATTTCCACAAGGGATCGAAGGCTCTGCTGTTCACTCCTGCAGGCACACAGCTTGCATTTGAAGGGCAAAGGCTCACTCTGCTGGAAGGCTCCCGAATTTCTTCAGCTGAATAATCAGGAACAATCAAAATTAATTAGAAGCAGTCAAAATAAAGCTAATCTGTAGAAGCCATTATTAGAGACTGATTTTTTTTTCCCCATTCCACCTGCAAATCTGTAACGACTGGACACAAAAGTCTAGAGGTGCAGTATGTGTGCACAGATCCACACTTACTGAACAGTAACACTGGTCTAAACCCTGCTTAAATGTTTGCAAAAACCTTCTCAGCATTATGCAACTGGAGTAGCAAAAGACTACAGTCTAGTACACTCCAGTTCAAAAATCACCTTAAACTACCTGACTAGAGAGAAGGGAGCTACAACTTTATTGGAGACAAACCACATCTCACAGAAACCCAAATGTTCCTGCTTGTAAGCAGTTGTCCCAAGATATGACAGCATATGGTCAAAGAGGTCGGTCAACTTTTGCCATTAGGTATCTTGTAAATCAATCACCAGTCCCTAAAAAGGAATTAAAGTCTTTACTTAAATATTTTCCTGGAGGGATATGCTATATCCCTCCCACTCCTCCTTTTCCTAAGAGTGAAACTATGTGCTGCAATTTAATGAACAGGACAGGATGAAGCTATGTACATTTCTCACTAGGCTTGGTTCTGTACCTCCATCTAGTGGCACCTGGCATATTACAGAAAACTATGTTCTTCTTCATGCAGGAGGTAGTGGGCTGCAATTTGTAGTGGGCTGCCCCTGGCTGGATGCCAGGTACCCACCACAGCCACTCCATCACTCCTCTCTGCAGCTGGACAGAGTGCACAGCTTTGACTTCCATCAGGAGTTATGCTCAGTTCATCTGCCCGGATGATGCCAAGGGAATCACAGCATCATACACAAATGCCCTGGCATGACAGCCTGCCAGAATAAACAGAAAGTTCAAGTTTTATTTATAGACTGCTACACTGCACCAGCTGAGACAGCCCATAGACTTCACCTACCACAATTCCAACATTAACCTCCATTTTATATTTAATTCCTGCTGTGGTTTAACCTCAGCAGGCAGCTCAGTCTCACTCCTCCTCAGTGATATGGGGAGAAGAACTGGAAGGAGAGATGTGGCAGAACTCATGGGCTGAGATAAGGACAGCTGGAGTGAGGTGGGGAGAAAAAAACTCAACAAACTCAAAGGAAAACAAGTGATGCAAAAGCAGTCACTCACCACCAGCTGACTGATGCCCAGCAAGTCCCTGAACAATGACAATGCTGGAAAATGCCCCCCAGGTCACAAATCCAAACCAGCACCATAGGCAGCTATGAAGAAAATTAAATCCATTCCAGTCAGATGCAGTACACCTCTCAAAATTTAAATAAAGGAAGAGATCCAGCTTAGCATACTTCTTTTTCTTAAATTCTAGTTAGCTGTGGCATCTAGAAGAAGCAGTGTTAATTTTCTTTCTTAAGAGGCTTACTTTCTTTTTTAATCTGAATTTAACAGGCAGGCTGGTAATTAAACACCTCTTTACAGACCTCTTTATTAAAAAAAAATACTGGACAAATCAGTTAAGATGATGGAGAGGAGGGTACACTTTGCCATACATGCTCAGGTCTGATTCTTGCAAAGGAAAATTTTAAATACAAATGTCTCAAACAATATCTCAGAGTCTTTTTTTAAAACAAAACAAAACAAAACAAAACAATACAAAACAAAACAAAACAAAACAAAACAAAACAAAACAGAAGAGAGACTTTCCTGACTGTCCTTCACTGCAGGTGCATTTTCTGTAGTATTTTCTTCCTATTTCCGGTCCTCATCACTTTAAGCAAGTCACCACGTATCCTTGTGTTTGATAATCTCTTTTTGTTTCAGTTCAAGAAGCTCAGAGAAAGCAACAGGAGTTTTACCAGTAAGAAAGCTTTGAGAATGAAATCCAGAGGAGCTGTAGCAAAAGGTTTCATTCTGGTTATCACAGCTGGCAAGACACCAAAACCATCCAAGTGCTTGTTTTCAGAGGTTTCAGGCAGAGTTTAAGGGGACTTTGACAGAGTTGGCACTTGGCTAAAGTATAATTTTACGCAAACCCTTTTTTTCCCCCAACTCCACATAATAGGAACTGTGGAGCCCTGTAGGTATACTAGGATGCTCTGGAAGGGCGCCCCCTAGGATTTGTCTTCTCCCATGGAAGCCCAAGGACCACATGTCAGTTACCCCAGTTCCACTCTCCCCCACCCTGTTTGCCTTGTATGGCCATGTTCTGTATCCCGTAACCCCGTAGGCAGTTGGCCCGTTGGCTGGCTCGCCCCGCAGTTTGCCAGGTGAGGTTAAGTTCCCCGTTCTCCGTACCCCTGTTGGCTTGTCCCCTTGTTTGTCTCTCCTGGCCACTCTCCCCGTTGGTGAATGTGTCTGTCTTCCCGCCTGCCCTCTCTGTTCACTGGTCCCTGCTGCTTGGCTCCACCTGCACCGTGCCCAAGCTTAAACCCTGGACTCTCCATTTTCCCTGGTTCTTTCTCCCTGGACCCTTCAGCTTGTGGATCCAATAAACCATAACTGGAATACCATACACAGGAACCCTTCCTGCCTTATTTCCACCGGCTGCATGTGTGAGTGTGGTGAGGCCCCTCTGCCTGACCGGAGTGCCTTCCCCTGTGGAGACGCTTGCAGGAAGATTGCGGTGCTGAGCTGCCTGCACTGCGCTGCAACAAGGAACAATTTCAACTGATGCAGTTCAAACCAAAGCTTTTTTGTAGTTTGATAAGTAGGCTGGCAGAAGGCAGGCCACAATCAAATAAAAGATTTGGGGCTTCCCACCCGCCCCAGTCTCTACTCTCTTGTGGTGTGAATACTGCACATGAGACAATCTTGCCATAATGGCCAAGTTCAAATGAAAACTGGAACACATTTTCATGGGCTGTACTGGAAAAGCTGGAAGTTAATACTGTTTAGCCAGAAGCATACATTGCAACAAACACCAGGCTAGAAACAACTTGGAGCCGTAGGCATGGTCTTCTAAACAGTGCAGAGCAAAGCTTGATGCGGTCTCTAAGAAGAGTTTAGCTATCTCCTGTACCAGGATGCAGAAACTATTTAGTAATTCCTCCAGTTCAGGCTGGATAATGGAGTAATTCCCAGTTTAGCTCCACACAGTACAGCATTATTCTATCCTTTTCCTATTTCTGCCAGCAACAAAATGTTAACAGGCACCATCACATACACTAAACAAAAGGAAGCACTGTAGCTGGACATCATTTCTTGCAACATATGGATATAGTCTGAAAACTAACTTGTAGGTTACTAAAATGGAAATATATTCTTCTTTTTGTATCTTGCATGAAAACAACTTGTTATGCTTTTAAACATGTTAAATATTAATCCTTGTTCCCACTGCCCAAAACATCATGATTCCGTAACTCTGGCTTGCAGTACGGTGGCTGTCCTTCAAAGAACTAATAATGCATTAAGTTGTATATGTTGGATAGAACATTCTAGAACAAATTTTAACATTACTCTTTACCTTGAGAGGACTGCCTGTCACATACTTCCCCTGAATCAACATCTTCCACGTCATTTATTTGAAATGCACCTCCCTGGAATAAAATGCAGAAGTTGAAAAATCACAAGTCACCATCTTTCTCTGGCATTTCCTAAGAACCGCAACATCCACCTTAGAAATGGAACATTTGTTCTTAACTGCACAGTGACTGTGTGCTATGAGTTTAATTCCATGGCAAAATCTAGGCCAGTGAATACCCAATATTCATGTTCATCATCCAGGTCAGTCAATTTTATCCTATCCAGTATTTTCTGGGGAAAACCACCTGTCTTTTGAAAACACCAGTGAAAAGGGATGACCAATGATGCCAAAACCCTGACCTAGTCCCCCATGGGAGGAGTGCAGGTACTTAAGTGAAGTAAAGCAAGGAGGTCTTTTAGAACAACCAGCAACAGATGTGCTCCACATTGCTTTTTGCTCCTTCTCCCATGCCTGGCCAGCTTTCCAACTGGAGAAACTTTTCAGTTCTAGAGGAGATTAATTAAAATCTACAGTGAAATTTATATTTGCAATCAAATGTATCTTCCTGACTTACTTTTACCATGCTTGAGTGCAACCTCTCCCTCGCAGTGGAAAGAACAAATCGGAATTAAACTCCTGTAGCCCATACCTGTTCAGAGCTGTTTGAGTTGCACACAGTTTCATAAGGTGGAGGTGGGTCCAGAGAGCAGAACACTTCAACTCCTTTGATTCGCATTCCATAAATACAGGGCAGTGAAATCACATCAGAGACAGGTGTGCTGCAATAAATAACATGGAACAGATCTGTCAGTATGGCTTTCCAGCTTCAGAAATACATCATCTGCTACCAAACTCCACTGGCTTTCCTGTGCCAGCTCAGATTTTGGGATCTAAGTCACAGGTAATGGGCTCGCCAAGATCTGCAAGACATTGTCTCAGAAGAAGGCATGGAATTGCTCCTTAGGACATGCCTCTCCAGTGTGTTTCCCAGAGTTCAAACATGACAGGGCAGTACTGGGCCTAGGAACTCATTCCAGTTTTACTTCAGAGATTCAGTTTTGTTACAAAAGATAAAGTACAGGTTGTCAGTTGTCACTCAAAATGTGACAGCCTAGCTCAGAGTTTTGTGAAGCGCTGAATTCCTAATTATAACCTAAATTCAAGATACTTCTGATCTAGTGTTTTATGTTCAGGCACAGCTGGACAGAAAAAGCCAGATTCAAACTAAAGGCTGTTTTTGCGATAATGCAAGAATATTATGGCTGATTAAATCACAAAGGTCCGTATGAGGCAAATGCACCTCGTGGCTAACCTGACTCCTCAATTTTCCAACAGCTCTCTGAAACCTTAAACACAGCAGAAATCCCAAAGACCTTTTGCTGCAACATCTTTCTCTTAGGAGGTAGCTCTGAGAAAGAAGAAAAGAGAACAATGCCTGGAGAAACCTTAATTTTGATAAACATAAATTGACATTATTTCAGGAACACTGGAACAAAGTGTAGTGGTTAGTAGCAGAGCTGACAAGAAAACCTTCCCTGCACAATCCTCAGAGAAGTCTGTGACCCAAAGCACCTCAATTCTTCTCTGTTTTTTATTTTTTTAACATTTTAGTTGCTAATTTTTGTGCTGAGCAGGACCTCAAGCAACACACTGAAACCCACATTATTCTCTCTGGATTTTGGTCAGGTATACAGCTATCACTAGTGGATGCTACTTTCAACAAACCAAGTCCTTCATCCCAGAATTTAGGGTTTCTCTGGACACTGGCTGGAAGGAACAAAGATGACTGTGAAAATTTTTTTCTTGCAAGCTCAGACAAAAGGGTAGATGATGGAAATGCCTATGGAAGACTGCTTGCACAGACAGGAAAGGCATCAAACTTTCAAAATGAGAACCTGGAAGCTTTCTTATGAAAGGCTCCTGTGAAGGAAATGGACATAATGCATGGAGAAATCTGAGGGACGGAAAGCAGGTATTTTGGTAGCTGGCGATTGGTTTTTTCAGTCTTAAAAATGGGGAAAATAAAACACGTTAAAATAGGTTTTAATTACAATCTACTTCATCTGTTGCAAAAGGCTTCAGAATAGAGTACAATGGAGACGGATCCTCCATTGACATTACTTCTTCACATTTTCCTAGCATGTTCGTGCTGAATTTACATTCAATATAAGCCACAAAATTATATACATTTTCAATCTTACTTTTGTTTTCAAACATGCCTGATTTGGCCTACCAAGCTCAGTCACACCTTGAAAATTAATGCAATGTCCAACAATTATGTTAAAACTTATTACAGAACATGCAACTAGAAAAGCATTTCCCTGAGTCCCTTAATTCTGAAAGTCATTTCCAGGATGTACCCAAACAAAACTGAACTGAGGTAGATTTCTAGGCCTTGCTGCCCCACATGCATTGCCTCTTCCCTTAAATTTACATGTCTTGTGACACTTCCATAGAATCACAGAATATCCTGAGTTGGAAGGGACTCACAAGAATCAAAGTCTAACTCCTGGCAAACTTTGCATTTTGTTTTTCACCTGGAAACTCAGCTCTCATGGTTTATGTTGTGCCAACACTGAAAAATAATGTAATTGTTATTTTTTAATGTATGAAACAACAAAAGTAGAGGTAGGAATTGACCAGACACTTTTAGTGCTAGTTTGTTTTTTGCCATTAAGTAAGACAAATATAAAAGTTTCCCATGAACAAGTGAGCAAAGCAATTGGCTTTGATAGCTGGGCCTCTGACTTTTCAATTGAAAGAGTGGCAGAGAAGGCCTACCCATTTCAAACATGTCCATGGCAGCAGTTTTGATAACTGTGGTGTTTCCCTTTTCTGGGGATGTATCTGTCTTGGAGCTTGCAGATGGGGCTCACCTCCTTGGATGTGGCTGCTGTCACACTCCCTTGCACACAAAGGTTTGGGATGCAGGGACGAGGGAGCTCAGCACAGAAAGCCAGGGCACAGATGCTACACCTGTGAGTTAAGGATACAGTCTGGGAGGAAGAAATGTGAGGAGGGTGACTGAGAAATGGCCACATCCCATCTCAGTCGCTCTGCAGGATCCAGCCTGGGCTGAGTCATAGTTACTCATCTTCCAGAAACAGAAATTAGGCCTGTCTGTTGCTTTAACTTCTGCACTGCTGTATAACTACCCAGAACACCCTGAAACAAGTAGTTTGACTTCAGAAGGATGTCATCATCACTTAAACGTTACTATCAACAAGTTTTGACATAGTCACAGGTGAGGTAGATACTCAATTTTAGACCACAGACTCCTTAAATACTATTCAGCAGCCCCTCCTGTGCTAAAAAAAAAAAAAAAGAAATACATCTGCTGGGAAAGAGATAACCATCTAGAATGACATGCTAGACAAAGAACAACTGGTCCATTTCAAAGCACAGGAACTCTGAAAAGCATGTTTCGATAAATAATTATTCTTCCAAAGAGATCATTACACATTCCATTCTCTTCTCATAAACAGCTTGAATCAAGACTTACATAGAGGTTTTTAGTAATATTTTGAATTCAACTCCAGTCTCTGGTGTTTCATTCTAAAACCTATTGTTGTGCCATGTTATCATTTTCTAGGCAATCCCAGGATCTGAAATTACCTCTGCCAGGAACACATAGTCGTGAAAGTCATGGATACTGTTCCTGATGAAACAGTGAAATAAACTAAACATTCCTGCACACTGCAAAGAGGAGGAATTCTAAACAAGAGTCATACAGTCTGCTTGAGCATCATCATACTTTATGCATAAATACTATCTTTATAATAGTATGTTCAGAACAGAATACTGCAGTCCCCTCTGAGTCATAAACTACTAAAACCAACCTGCAAGTTACTTTTAAGAGCAAATAACCACCTGCAGGGTAAGGCATTACTTTTCCAGGTAGTGCAGTCAAAACATACTCTTCAGTCAGCCCTAACAGCCCAAGAGGGAGAAGGGGAATGACTCTGGCAGGAAGGTCTGTGCGGGAACACCATTCGGGGTCTCTGGCTTGCAAAGTGGTTGTGTCTGGCTTCCCATTGCTGCCCTGACCTGTTCCTGACAGCATCGTGTAAGCTTTCAGCTGTGTCAAGCAGCAGTATTTCTCTCACCCAGATACAGTTCCTAGAGAATCTAAACTCAAACCCACAAAATTTTACCCCCTTACCTACACTGTATTTATGCTGTCTCCAAACTAATGGGTTTTTTCTTTTTTTTTTTAATCCCCCTAAAATTACAAACCTTTTTCACCAGAGAAAACAGTCTTTAAAAAAAGATTAGGCAGTGTTTGAAAAGACACTAAAAGAAAGGAAGAGAGTGTACAGTTTTACCTCTGACTTGTTTGTGGAGTACAAGAATTAAAAGTTGCAAAATAGGAGGGAGGTGGGACAGGTGGGACAAACTCATCAGGATCCAAACTGTGATCTTGGTCTTCAACCTCACATTCATCCTAGTCAAACAAAACTTCTGTTAAAACCCTTTTGAGCTATAAATACTGCTGAACTGTGTAATCTGTGTTTGTACCACTCTTCATGGCAGGCACTGCCTTGTGCTCACTTACTGTGCAGAATCTTCTTGATGTAAGCAGCTGTAAGTAATGCAGGGCAGCTGCTATGAAGCAAACTGTAGTGGTCAGAGCATTCAGGGCACTAAGAGCTAAGAGAACTTTCTGAAGAACATGAAGATTATTGAAATTTTAAAAATTAAATCATGGTGTTCGTAAATGTCAAAACAGTAATGATATTATTATTATTAATATTATTATTCTTATAAACAAAACTAAAACAAACGGACAGACTAAAACACAGGGATGACCAAGGCAATTACTTCTAAGGAATGTATGGGGTGAAGTCTTCAGCACAATCTCCAAGACTGGAGTAATTTGCAAAAACTTGTTTTACACTGTTTATTGTTCTGACAGAGAGATCCAGAAGCTTTTAATACAGCTCAGATGTGATTTATCCATCTATTCATCCAAGAATTATAACCTTCCTCATAACTTTTCTGTGGGAAATCCAGATTCAAGATGATCACCACTGAAGAAATGTCAAAGCTTTTTTATATTTGAAGATGGTGTTGGCTGTGAGTTTTTATTTTAGCACTTTGTAAGCCATGAAAGGCTGAGAAGTACAAAACACCAACAAAGGCATCAAATCACTAGCTAAAATTTACATCCTATTTATCCCTGTAATCTTGTCTGGATTCAACTGTAGTTTTGGTTGCACTAAACACAAAAAATGGGGGAGAACTGCTTATGGGCTCAGCAATGCACTGGTCAAAACCCACATATGAAAAAAAAAACCCCACATGTTACAGAACCATGAAGAGCTTCTGACCAGTGTGGAAGACCAGGAAAATAACAGGGTTTTTCCCAGTAAACACAGCAATCACTTTGGCACTGCACTGCTACACAAGCATGGACATTATAAAAGCAATCCTACTGATGTGTGTGCAGGGTACCTTGAGCAGAAGGTGAGCAGCACTGCATGACTTCACATGGTATAGCTTCAGCACAGCCTCTTCTTCTGTACATGTAGTGGGATGAAGTTCTTCACAGCACAAACGAGTCTTGTTTTTGTCCATATCCATCTTTAAGAAACAAAACTCTACTTTTTAATTCTTTTATGCAATATTTTTACCTGCATAACATAGAACTTATGTCTTAAAATAAACCCCAAAGCAGACTGGAAATACACGATGATATAACTGAACAGTATGGTATGCAGGTATGATTCCTGCATTATAAAACTGTATTATACACACTTCTTATTTGAGAGAAAGCACTATGGGTAATGCATAACACATCTAAATATAAATTAGTTGTAATCAAAGTTGTAATTTTAAGCAATGTTATTACCTATGCTCCTTCCAATGCATAGTAGCCTAGAATTAATTTCTCTGACTGTTGTGTAAACCTCTCTATATGAACTGCACACATTTTCTACGGTTCATGAATGTATCTTGCATTTCTATGGATGGAATGAAACCCACAACTATTATTTCAACCCAGTCAAATAATTAGTAGCCATATCTGTACAACACTGTTGTTTCTAACTTTCACTTTCAAATTAATCTTGTCATCTTAGTTTTTGAAGTAGAAATTCAAAGTTTCCTTATCTAGAAATAATTGTGGCTTTAGCTGTCAAACTCTGGAGTCACAGTGTTGACACTCTTCCACCTACAGAAACCACCCTACAAAATAATTAATGATTTCAGGAATATCTTTTTGCTGTACCCCATACTTCCAACTACAGACAGGTCATGAATTCCTGCAACATTTGACCATGTCATCTAGGATATCATTATTAACTCTCAGTGTGGCTTTGGTAGAGTGATACTGGGTCAATTTAGATTGGCAAGGGTTTATAATCTTGGACTCTCACTGCAGTACACCTACTGGTATGTCAAGGAACCAATAATAGCTTTCCTGAAAGAATAAATTAATGAAAATAGATATTCAAAAATCTTTCCATTAACCCACAAAGTCCTTCACGCTTTTACACACAATCATCTTCATCACCAAGTGACCCTGTACTGTATCCTTAAATTTCAATTATTCCACAGTTTCCAGTTAATAAATAGTGATTCTTCTATTTTTCATGAAAACCACTTAAGAAAAATCTTTTGCATTCTGCCCTGCCTTGTACAGATTGCTTCTTCCTCAAGTGGAAGTGTTCTGAAAAGCTACTATTATTTGATCTACCTTATTTTTTTCCTCACAGCTTCTGCTGCAAGGTATCAACACAAATGGTCCTCACTAGGTGAGGCAAAACAGGAAGAATAATCCCACCCACAGATTATAACAGTCAACATTTTGTGGGTAGCTCACCATTACCCACACTCAGGCTTTCTTCAACAGCTTGTATTTGTTGCATTACTACAGAAATCCCTTCTGCTAGTTCTTAAATTACTTGCAACTCTCTGTCAGGACATTTTGTGATCTCAGCACAGCAAGTTAATATCCCATAATGAGAAGAAATCAGTGTAAATCAGTATGTGTGCTCACCAAATCACATCTGGGTACCGCAGACACAAACTGAATGCCTTGACATCCTAGTATTAATCCAGTCATGTTCAGCATAAGACTGATCATAGACAGCAGACCAAACAGATTAACCTGGAACAGCAAAACAAAGTTAACTGCAGTGGGGACAGGAACCCAACTCAAGGAACCTATTACAGAGCAAATCCCGCTCACAAACTGATGCTGGGAATGACATTGCTTTTTCAAAACTGCCAATGACTTAGGAGCCCCAAGGTGTCTTAACCTATTCCCAACATTCTTTGTCTTCGCTCTCCTTATTCTGCACTAGTTATGCAGAAATAAAATATATGCAACTATTCGAAATGCCAGTAGTAATAGTACAAGCAACTAAGGGTTTTTCTGGAGTGCAAAGTATGATCTGCCAGTCACCCAACTTCCACTATGTCATACTTTTCCACCAAGTTTAGCTCTCAACAAATTCAGAACAGTAAAGAAACCTGAAGAGGAAGAAACATCTTAAGCCAACACTCACTCTGCATGTTCCCAGAATTATTTTGCAGCACAAATAAATTAAAAATATTTGCCCCAGTACAGTGAGGATGGAAACACTTAAGAGACTTCAGTTACATGATTTTATTTCCTCCTGGCTACCAAAACCAGAGCATTCATAAATCAGACAATACTTTCAGATTTATAAACCATATGAAATTGAGCAATGGCAAGAGTAATAAATACATGAACAAGGGACAAGCAGAAGCATTGGACAAAATGATGTCTTGCTTTCACATATGCCCTTACAATCTGTGCTTACACGATTTCGGATATGGACTTTGAACATACGAACTATTTCTGTCCCTATTCATGCAGGCAAAAATATTCTGTACTTCAGGAGAAAGTACTGTGGGTAAGACTACTACTTTAGAGACAAATAAAAATAGATTCCTCCCTTATGCATTCAATCCTACAAACCAAGTATCAGATTCTTAATGTCCTAAAGCATCCTTGTTAATAACAATATGCTCACTCAGGTTTCTTTGTATCAAAATGGTCCAAATTACAAAAGCAGGACATGACAAAAAAACAGAGGAAGAAAAAGACACTATGAGGGACATGAGTTCAGTTCTGCTCCAGACAGCTTTACAGGAAATCCAGCGACAGCGACTTCCTAAACACGCAAAGAAGAACACCATGGCCTTCCAAATAAATTTAGCTGATGTGTACCACGGCTAGCTACCTGGAATCTGAAGCAGAAACACGTAACAGCTGTTGCACAAATTATGTTCCCATTTTCTGAGGTTCAGGGAAATAATCACCCATGAATGGAGAAGAGACAAAGAGCATACTGTGCAAGCTAAATTCTTCAATTACAGCATTACTAGTCATTACTAGTTTGACTGCAACATTATCCCATAAGGTAGATTTTAACCCCAAAAACCCCAATAATTGATGTAGTTATTAATAAATCTGTGAAGAGGACTGGGACTAGTTTGTGTTAGACATATTAAGAACAAAATAACTTATAAATTTTTAAGAGGAAGAGTATTTTGTCCTAGCTTTGCACTAATGACAAAACCACGGATGAGAGGGTTTTAGTTGTAGAAAGCACTCTGTCATTTTTTTTCCATATAAACACAGAATCTAATGATTTTTTAAAAATTAACTCCCTGCTCAGCAGGCAAATTAATCAAACCCATTTCTTATGCTTTTATCTAAATTATCTTAGCTACTCTTCTGACAAAAACTACTTGAGAAAAAAAAAAATTGGTACACACAGGTATTTCATATAAAGAAAACTTTTCAACTTGGTTCAAGGCAGGGCACCCACAGTTAGGAATTAGCCAGTACTGTAAGTCAAGTAGCAGCTGTTTCAACATAAAACACCTTTAAAGCACAAATCTCATGAAAGGATATTAAGAAAAAAAAGAGGTATATTCGTCCTTTTTCAACTGACAAACAAATGGAGAAAAGAAGTTACATGGCCAAAGTAAAGAAAGATTTAAAAAAAACAAAACAAAACAGCAAATTCACATTTAAGTCATCTCCTTTGTTACAGAAGCTGCAATAGAAACAATTCTGTCTACAGCTATACAAAAAGTTACAGTTAAAATCTAGACTTCCAATACAAAATTTTGAAAAACAAAAAAATCATGAATACTTTTCTAAACAAATGTCAGAAATCAAAGAACAAGAGGAAGAGAAGGAACATTATCATAAATATGTGAAACTATTTATGAAAGGATGATAATTTCTGTATTTATGGTCTAATACATTATACCACGCATAAGTATAATCTTGAACTGGTTTTTATTATATGTACAGGGTATTTTTGTCTGAGTAATCCAATAGTCAGAAGATCCTGCCAAATGAGGAGAAGATAAGAATAATTCCTCTACATGCAATCTAAAACAATACCATGATCTGAACCACAACCACAAAATTCTCCACCACATATCTGACAGTGGACAAGATGTTGTACTTGACTGTCAAGAGAAAAAAATCTTTTTTTCTTTCTGCTCCATCACTGGTCAGCATTTTTACACAATCACTGAGACTGGAAGGACCTCTTGAGACCATCTAAATCTAATCTCCTGTTGAAGCAGGTGTCACAACAAGGGGGCTGTAAGATCCCTTCCAACCAGACCATTCTATGATTTTATGACCTGCAGCAAGCTGTTGAAGAGTATGTCCAGTTAGTTTTGACTGTCTCTGCAGGTAACCTGCACCAGTTTTTGACCATCATAACAGTAAACACATTCCGTGTTCAGATGGAATTTCCAATTTTCTCAGTTGTGCTCACAGCCTCTTGTCCTGCCAGTGAGCATTACTGAGAAAGGTCCAGCTCCCTATTCTTCATTCCCTCCCATCAGCTATTTATAGAGACGTGGGAGATTCCCATGGACTCTTCTCCAAGCTCAACAGCTCTCATACCTCTCCAGGTGTTGGAAGGATCACGTCCCTTGACCTGTTGGCAAGTCTTTGCCTAATCCAGCCCAGGACACCACTAGTTTTCTTTGCCACAAGAACATGTCTCATGGGCAGCTTGTTGTCCACCAGGATCCCCAGGTTTTTCTCTGCAGAGCTGCTTTCCACCAAGTTGCTCCCTCCTGGGTAATAGGATACAGGCAGGACTTTGCATTTCCCATTGTTGCACTTCAAGGTATTCCTCTCAGTGCAGTTCTTCAGCCTGTCCAGGTCTTTCTGAATGGCAATATTTAGTGTATCAGCCATTCCTCCCAGTTTGGCATCACCTGTGTTGAGAGTGCACTCAGATCCACAGTGCCAATCACCCCCTTCAATAGTACGGGCCCCAGTTTGCACCCCTTGGGGTCACCTCTGGTCCTTGGCTGGCTCAGATTTTGCCACTGATCACAATCCTCTGTGCCCACTTATTCAGTCACTCACTGTCCAATCTAACATGTATTCTGTCAGCTTATTTTTTTTACTTTCTCATTTTTTGTTGTTTTCTGCTTTTTTTTTTTTTCTCCCTTTTTATTTTTTATATTCTCCTGCAGATGCAAATTTAAACATCTTCTCCATGACTACTCACCTACAAGCAAAAACAGGGGCTACACTTCATCCTGGTGACAGAAGATCCTACCCAGAGAAGTACTTCTCAGTTTAGAAAAAATCAGACAAAGGCAAACATGGTATTTCAAAAACTGACACAAATGTAACCGGTCTTAACTGCAATCATAAAAATGGAAACAACTCAAATTATTGCCTTAGTTTGCCTCACAGTTTAATCTTCAGAGCATTAGATACACATGGACAGTTAACAGCTGCAGAAAGCTGTGAGGAACCATCATATGAAGTAAACTACATGAAACTGAAGTGTATTCTATTCATATTTGCTAATGTCTTGCATGGATGATCTCTTCCAGGTAAAAAAGTACCATCATGCCCTTTGAGGACTTCAAGGAAGAATAAATTTGCATAGGAAGCTCTGACACTATCTTTCATTCTGCATGGGGAAGCTCCTTTTTGTCCGGCTGCTGCTGCCATTGAAGTGAATATCTAACGCCAGAGAGGAACTGCTTTCACTTGAATATGCTCATCCAGGACTGATGCCCAAGCAGGCACTTAAATAAAAGAAAAAACAGTTGCTTCACAAGCATCAACTCGTATATCCATTTACAGCCTACATATATTCTTTATAAACATCCTGTAGAAAAGAGTAAGTCAGTTTATTAATTGTCCATTTGCACAGCAGCAATAGCAATAATTAAAACTCATGGGATCTTACCTTACTAGATTTTTGTCAGTTGTGAGAGTTATTTATTGTACCATATGAAGACCCACAACACAACTGTCAACAAAGGAAAGCTCCACAAGGAAAGACAAATTAATTCATTTAATTAAAAAAGTCATATATTTCAAATGCAGCACTAAAACACCCCATGTATGAGAGAAAATCTTTTGCAGCATAAAAATGGCTATAAGCTTCTAATGGCTTTTCATACTCTCACACTTAAAAGCATGTTTCTATTTGCTTATACCGACTTAAAAACCTTTGCATAATTACTGCTTATTGACTTAATGCTGGAGTCCAGAACATGAGCTTAGAGGTTAACACTGAGCTATTTTACTTCTAAAATCCAGGGAAAAACACTACAGTGATTCTCACAAGCCAAATGACTGCTCATCATAAAGCACATAGCCAGGGAGAGACTGCTTTTCAGGGTTAGGAACATGATATGCAGCTTCTGTTCACAGTTCACTGTTACTACCAGAGCTAAAATTTAAGGACATTACTGGAATGAAGTATCTTGGTCTATACATTAAATTTGGGTTAAATTCATGAAAATTTGTCAAGGTGCAGATATCATAGCAGTAGTCAGCCCTAAGAAATCTTTATTTAAAGTTTTCTGGAACATATTTTTCTTTGGATAAAAGTTTTCAATTAAATACAAGGTTTACCACAAATAAATTCTTCAAAAATGTCAAGGTTATAAATAAAGGCTGAATTCCATAAACTCTTCTGTTTTTCAAGTAAGATCTGTAAATATTTGTCATAAACCAAAAATATTAACACATTTAAAGTGTTTCAAATAAAAATTTCAAATCCTTATATGACCACACTGTAAAACATGAGAAGAATCCAGACTGAATGACTCATGCTGCACATGCAACTCTTGACTTTTCTGTCAAACCCCTCAAAGCTTTGTGAAAAAAATTACATGTATGAACACAAAAGCTGCCACACTAGCAAACAAGAGAAGCATGAAGGACTTGATGTAGCTGAAAGCCAGAGTCACATTCAACCAGCCTGCATGTGGTCTGTGGGTTTTTTGCTCCCACGCATTTTGCAGGTACCAAACTGCTCCCTGGTACTTGCAGCTGCAGCAGTTGAACGCTGCACAGCACAACAGGCTGGTGTCTTGCTGGATGCTGGCACTCCTTTCCCTTTCATTCAACCACAGCTAAGTCTCCTCTTTAGCAGTAGAACCCAAGCACCAAGCAGACACCAGAGAGACGCTTAACTTGAAGTCTTTGTTACAGTTGGTGAAAAATCCCCCCAAAATGAACACAATCAGAGAGTCACCTAAAAAGCACTCTACAGGATTGCAACTAACTTGCGGGTGACAGAAAGGAAAGGATGCTTCACTAGCTAAGGGCTTCTGCATTCCGCAAAGCATGTAGGGCTCCTGGCAACTCCTGGGAATGCAACATAAACTCAAACTAGTCCAATCAGGCATACAAGTAAGGACAGAGGCCATAACAGCAAGCATGACCTGTCAAAGATGTGAGCTGCCCTCAAAACATACACAATCAAACTAACAATGGAGAACTGATGTACTTTATAAAAGAATTTAGGTTCCTTCAGTTAAAAGTAAGATTTAAAGCTGTATGAAAGAAAGGATCTTAGGAGCAGAGATGAAGGAACCAGATTCTGTGCATGGAAGGTAACCCTGAGTCCGGTTCAGAGTCAATATCCAAGTAACTTGGAGGGGAAGGTGATGGTGGTGGTGACTTTCCCTTTCCCCATTAATACATTTGTGTCCGAGGTTGTAATGGGTCGGTCGGAGAGATGAGACAGTCTTTGCTTGCAGTAAAAGTTATTTATTGCATAGCGCCGTCAGTCCCGCTGTTGCAGCAGGTTTTTGTGTATGATTGGTATGTTCCAGATTCCCCCCTTCTCTCCTCTCTCTACTTGGTTTGTTCCTTATTTGATTGCCACATAAGCTCTGCCCCTGTTGCTCTGTTATCCCTCTCTCTCCCTTGTCAGTTTCCCCAAGCCCTGCCTCCCTAGCCAGAATGTTCTTTGTTATTTAGTTACCCACTGGTTCAACTGTATCCCCGCCTCCCTGCTTATTCATTTGTTATTGTGTAAGTCTGTCTGCCCTGAGACCCACCTCTGTTGTACCCTCATTGGTTCAGTCCCATGCTCCACCCCTGTCAGCTAGCCATATAAAATCCTATGTCACTGTTCCTCCTCAGCCACTTGGTGCCAGTCCTCATGGAGGCTGGTCCCTTGTGGTTAGGACTCCCAGATCTCTGCCCCTTCAACAAATAAACCAAGATTGGAACATCAGAGACTGGAGTCCGCCCTTGTGTTTGCCTTCACTACGCGTTCTGCCAACTGCCCATAAGTGGCCTTCGGTTTTCCCTCACCATTTGCTCTCGAGGAGCTCCAAAGACAGGAGATGTCCATCCCGACGTGGTGACCTGGACTCCAGGCACACAGGGCATCGCGTCAGCTGGCGCCCAACATGGGGCCCACATCTCCGCATTGTGTGGAGAGTGGGTCCTAATGAAGAGGATGTCTCCTACACAGGAAGTGAGTCCCTTGGGTGACTGGCTGCCCTAGTGTGAGCACTCCGCTTTTTGGTCGGAGGTGCTCCCTAGGGGGACTGACAACCCTGTAGTCAGGGCCAGTCCGGTGGAGGGCTAAGCTCCTTCAGCTTGTGTTTCCTGAGACCAATGAGTCTGTAATTTTGGATTTTGGATTGTGCTCCAGACTCGACCATCTAGAGGGTAAGTGCTGGGTTTTTTGGAGGAAAACAGGCACTTTTGGCTCAGGGTATTATAATTTACTTTTACGTTTTCGGGGAGCTTAGTTAAAAACAGGGTGGGGGAATTACTAGGATGTCCTCCACCTAACAAGGGTTATGTCTCTCCAAGTTGTGGGTTCCCTTTGGGGGGAGGTAAAGGAAGAGATTCTGTTTAAGTGAGGTTTTAGTTCAAGTTTTTCTAAGTTAACAGTTTTAAAGGGGATACTTAGAGATTTTGTGTTAAGGGAAAGTTTGGGTCCCCATTTTGTTTTCCAATCCCCCTATTCCCATTCCCATTTTCCTAATACCCTTTTCCTATCTGAGGGAAGATCGATTGACGGTCACTAAAGTAGAGCATGGGGTTGCAGAGTGTCTTCCCGCCGTCTCCCGATCTCCCTTCTCCCCTTTCCTGGACAGGACTGATCACCCTGTCCTGGATCTTTTCCTAGTCCTCTGTCCCTCTCCCTCTTTCCTAGTTTATTCCCTAAAGTTTTCAGTTCAAAGATGGCACTGGCTCTATTAAGGAACCAGCCATCTCAGTCCCGCACGCGCCAAATTTTCCAACAGTCATCACAAAAAATACAAAATGGCGCCCCCAATCCTCCTCCTTTTTCTATTACGTCGGTTCCCTCCCCTGCGGCGTGTGACATCATTGCGCCAGTGGGTGTTCCTGCGTCGAGATCCTCCCCCAGTTCCACCCCTTCCAGCGCGGGTCCCACCTCTTCCCTTTCCTGACTTTCCTGACTCCGCCTTTCGTGCCATCCCAAACTACACTTCCGGTTCCCACGTCACCGGAACCGGAAGTGGGTGGAGAGGCCACCGGAAGGAGGCCATTTTGGCTACTGGTACCTGGAGCTATCAAAAGGTACCGGTCAGCCAATTCTAGTTCTAGCTTCTTCCAACCCCTCCACTGGAGGATTCCAGTAGGTCCTCTGGTTCCTAAAGGGGGCCAGAGGGCCTCTGGGTCCAAAGGGAGGAGCGGGATTTAATATCTTCACAGGCCTTAAGTACCATCCTGGAGACAAAAAAGGGTTACAGGGTGAGAGGCCGGCGTAAGAAGGGGAGCAAAAGATTCCATGAAAGACTCACTAGCAATGAGAGGCCTGGAGAAAAACAACAACCACCATCATCACCACCGAACAACACATGTCGATGGCCTCCGCATTGCAAGAGAACAATTGTCTGCAAAAGCCTTCATGTGGATACTATGGACTGTAACGGGACTTGATTATTATTGCTGGGGTGTATTTGTGTTCTTATGGACTTCTTATGGTTTTATTTATCCTCTGTTACGAAGGCCAACAAGTTTTAGTTGTTTTCATTTTTGTTGCCTGTCATTAAATTACTTTTGCGTAGAGGCACCTTTAAATTTTATTTGATGGCCATTTGTGTTCTTTATCGACTTCTTATGGTTTTATTTATGCTGCGAAAACGTACTGCTCAGTAAGTTATGTTCTAACCAAAGGCCCATGAATTTCATTTGTTCTCTTTTTAGTTGCCTGTCATGATATTTAATTTTGAGTAGAGGCACCTTTTTGTTTTGGTAAAAGGCCGATTGTGTTTGAGTTAGTATTATTGGGCAAGTACGTTCCTTATAATGCTTAAGTTTACTGTTGACATTTGTTTTGGTCACTTTCATCCCCATACCCTATTTCATTTGATGTTGATCCCATCAGTCATAATCCCCTCCTTGTTTAACTAGAGGTTATGGGAGGAGCCTCTTCCTAAACAACGAGGGATAATTCATTAGTTCACATTGGCAATCTTCATTTATTCCTAATCCCATGTCTTTTCTTTTTCCTATTTGCATGACCATTATTTTACATTTAATTTCCTACATGTTTCTTTTTATTCAGGTTCCAATCACCCTTTTTCCTATACTCAGTCCACATCTCATTCCATTTCCCACAGGGTTTTATATGGTTACCATCTACTGTAGAGTTCTGCAATTCTTTTGTACCCATTCGATATGTATTTTCCATTGTATGTTTAATTTTATTTTTGTACCTCTGACAACATTTCCTTCTTTATTTGTACTAAACAAAAAAGGGGGAGATGTTGCACCAGGTTTTTGTGTATGATTGGTATGTTCCAGATTCCCCCCTTCTCTCCTCTCTCTACTTGGTTTGTTCCTTATTTGATTGCCACATAAGCTCTGCCCCTGTTGCTCTGTTATCCCTCTCTCTCCCTTGTCAGTTTCCCCAAGCCCTGCCTCCCTAGCCAGAATGTTCTTTGTTATTTAGTTACCCATTGGTTCAACTGTATGTATCCCCGCCTCCCTGCTTGTTTATTTGTTATTGTGTAAGTCTGTCTGCCCTGAGACCCACCTCTGTTGTACCCTCATTGGTTCACTCCCATGCTCCACCCCTGTCAGCATAAGTTCTGCCAACCCATGCTCCACCCCTGTCACATAAGTTCTGCCAACTGCCCATAAGTGGCCTTCGGTTTTCCCTCACCATTTGCTCTCGAGGAGTTCCAAAGACAGGAGATGTCCATCTCGACGTGGTGACCTGGACTCCGGGCACACAGGGCATCGCGTCATCCCGCAGTCTATGCCATTATGCTAAAGCCTTCAGTATCCCAAGCAGAAGCAGGAGCAAAAGCAGCCGAAGAGGGGAATGCAGCATCTTCAGCTTCAGCATAAAGTAAAAGCAGCATCTGCATCGAACAGCTTCAGCATCTAACAGCAGTCCCAATACAATACATTATATTCATTAATTATCCAATCAGCTACAAACACATTTCTATTGTAATTCTTTTGCACCTATCCTAGCTTAATGACAACAGTTGTCACTTTTTACGCAGACTTTGTGTATGTAGATTATCGTGTTCTATCTTTCTATCTAACAACACTATGCTATGTTTATATTATGTCTAGAGTGCAGTTAATGTTATGAAAAGTTATGCTACTGAACTTTAAACTGGACTATAGGGCTTTTCTACTAACTAGTATCGTTTCTTATGTGCTTAAGGCACTTTAAGGCATATTTCTATTTGTTTAAAACTAAATCTACATTCTCATTTCATGCTGGTGTGGCTTTATGTATCTCAGTATCTTCAAAGGTTTTAAATCAGCCCCTGCATTCCTCTCTGTCTCCAAGCCTGTATGCACAGGGCACAAAGGGATTCCCATTCCATCTCCAACACATTTGGACAATTCTGAAGAAGAGACATAGGATCATTAACATCTCCAAGACCATCAAGTCCAGTGTTAACCCAACATTACCTCAAAATCAGCTTCAAAGCATTACAAGTGACTTTCAAAACTGATTGACAACTGATATCCAGAAGAGAAATTCTTCAAACACCTAAAACCAAGGAAGGATTTCAGAACCCAGACCTCTCAGCAGCTGTACTGCTCAAGGCTAGTCCTCCCTTTCAAAAATGTGCTGCAAAAGATGTGACTGTAGCTTGATTTTGCCTTGCAGTACCCTGTCTCTCAGATATATTGTTTACGTAGTATCATCCCACACTGTTAATACAGCTGGTGGCAAAACCAAATATGGCTCTCCATTTTATTTACTAAAAGGTCTTATCACAGCCATCCCTCACAGATGGTGCTAGTAAGGGTCCACTACATCTGTAACCAATGTGTTTCTCTTCTTTTGTTCCCTCTGTTATAAACAGGAGAAATGAATTGGCTTTCACATATGATTGTTAATGAGCTTGTTAATTAGGTTATGAAGTTAATGATTGTATATATTAATGAGGTTGTGGATTGGCACTGTGGTTTGGGGGTGGTGTTCAGGTGTTGGGGGTTGAAAGTTCTGGGTTTGGGGGAGGAACTGGTGTCAATCACAATTAGCATAAGGGGAGAGAGTGGAAGACCTCACTGGACTGTTACGAACCAACCAGAAGACCCTGGATACAAACGAGCCAACCAGAACAACATCAGGGGGTGGGGTCAAGGGAGGAGCTGGACTCAGCTCCGGGGTATAAAATGTATCTCCCCAGCCTTGCGGCTGTGCCTCTGGCCATACCCGACCTGTGGCTGCGCACCCAGCACTGCTCTTTTGCCTTGTATTTTGGCGGATAGCCATCTTTGGTCTCTAATTGTTCATAGCTACCTTTGTGAATAAATTTCCCTGTTCCAAAATTTTAATTGGCTGATGTTTATCTCATCTCCAAGGGAAAAACATGAGTGGCTGAAAACATGCTGAGCTTCTTTCTCACACCATTGCAGCCCTGTGCTTTCTGCAAGCATCAGCAGCACCAGACCCTTGCTGTCACAGAAAAAAACCCCAACAATCAGACTGTTTTTCTCCATGACCAAGGCCTTGGATTGAAGCGGCAGGATAGGACAGTCTGATCCTTTACAAAAACCCAAACACAGATAGTAAGAAACCATCACTGGGAGTGCTAAGGCCTTACAAAAGGAGTTAAAAGGGGAGGACAGTCACAATTGAAAAATGGATGTGTTTTAGTTCTGAACGAGTTTTTAGTTTTGCTTATTAATGTCATAATTCTAAGTCATGATTGTGTAATGATTCTCATTGCTGATACATTTAGGAAGCCTGCTTTTATAATTCATGTAATTGTGCATCTTTCCTAACTCCCTAGAGAAAATGTTCAAGCCACTAGAGGGTAGACATAATAGATATTTAGCCCAACATAAATATGCTCACAGAAACTAACCATCTATCCTTGAAAGACTGCAGCTAGTTTAAGGCATTATTTCCTTACCCTCAAGAAGAGTTTAATGTTTATTTCCTTTTTCTTTTTGTTTTTCCCCACATATAATAGAATATTTCCGTTGGAAGCGGCCTACAACAATGATCTAGTTCAACTGCCTGACCACTTCAGGGCTCACCAAAAATCAAAGCCCAGTAATAAGAGCAGTGTCCAAATGCCTCTTAAACACTGACAGCTTAGGGCACCAACACCTCTCTAGGAGCCTGTTCCAGGGTTTGATTACTCTTCCAGCAGACATGCTTCCCAGTGTCAAGGCTGATCTAATCTGGCTATCAAATATCAAACCTCTATAGAACATACATACAAATAAGAAAAAAAACCCCGAACAGTTTCATAGAATCACATAATCACAGAATAACTGCAGCTATAAGAGAGCTCAGGAAGACTCCTATGTGATCTCCTGCTCAAAAGCAGGGTCACCTATGAAATCATGGCAGACTGCTCAGAGCTTTTATCAATTTCATGTCAGAAACTCTCATCTGCTGCACAATATCCCAGGGCAATTTCTTTCAGCATCTGACCGTCCTAAATATCACTTGAAATAAAAGAACGGATCAAGAAGAATTTGGTGCTTTCTATTTAAGTAAAATTAGAAAAGGAAAATAAGATTTATACGAAGGGGAATGTTAAAGAGTGAAAGAGCAAAAACAGACAAAAGGAAACTACAGCAACAACATGCTACAGAAACAGCACAGAACATAGGTAATACCGGCACAGGAGTGCTGCGCAAGCCCTAGGCAGCTTGGGACTGATAGCATGTACATTTATCTTGATGAAAATAGGGCCCTTCCAGATTGGGAGTCTCTAACACCAAGCTCCTCTTTATATCCACAAAACTCCTAAAAAATTTGCCTGTGTTAACCAAATCACTGAGAAATAACAATGGATGTTGGGGGTGCTGGTCGACAGCCAGCTGAACATAAGCCGGCAGTCTGCCCAGGTGGCGAAGAAGGCCAAAGGCATCCTGGCCTGAATCAAGAACAGCGTGGCCAGGGCAGTGATCATGCCCCTCTACTGGGCACTGGGGAGGCCTCACCTCAAGTCTCTGTTCAGTTCTGGGTCTCTCACTTTAAAAGGGACATTAAGAAGCCGGCCCAGAGGGGACACACGTTCTTCACCTGCGGGGCGCTGCTCGGTGACAGCGCTCCGAAGTTCAGCGCCGCCAGGGCGCAGCGCAGGCCAGTCTGCAGCAGCCCCAGCCCGAGCAGCGAGCGGAAGGGCAGCAGGGGTCACGGGCGGCGGCGCGCCCGGACGGAGGGCCGGCGGCGAGAGCCCGCTGCCGCCTGGGGCAGCGGGACGAGTCCCTGGTGCGGGCAGCAGGACCCCGGCACCACCATCGGCGGCGACACGCGGGGTGCCGGCGGCGGCTCTCGGCGGGCGGCC
>WEKY01004225.1:51619-67722 GCA_013390045.1 Picathartes gymnocephalus | reverse complement strand
TGCCAGGCCCTCGGGCGCCGACTTCCTCCGGTGCCGCCGCCGCCTCGTTTCCCGTGCCGGCTCCGCTCCGCTCTGCTGCGGGGAACACCGGCCCTGGCCGCGCCATTAGCGCCAGGCAGGGGCGGGGATGCCCCCGCGGCCGGCGCCGAGCCCGGCGCAAGGTGCCTCGCTGGAGCTCCGACTCCGTCCCCGACTCTTCTGGAGCCTGAGCTATCCTTCCTGTCCCGGGTCTCCCCGCTGATGCTGCTGCAGCCGTTTTGCAACAGCTTTGGTGGGGTTTACCCCTCCTCTTGTTCCTGTGCTCCCTCCCTTGCTCTTCTCCTTTGCCCTTTTATCCCTGATCACTGTTGCTACCGAGCACTAAACTTTTAAAATAACTCTTTACTGGGAGGTGGGTGCGGGACGCCATCGGATTTCATTTCGCGTCGTTGGCGCCCAGGCCGACGAGAGGACGAGATTTGGCAGACAGTACGACGTGTGTCTTGTATGTGCATGAGCATGCCTGTGTGCTTGCCGATACCATGTTGTCTGAGACAAGGGCAGAGGAATCTTTACCCGGCAGTTTTCATATCATTCCTCTCTCCCCACTCCCTACCCACTCTCCCCGAGTACTCTTCCCCTTGTTTTCCGTGAAAAATCTTGCCGTGACCGTGGTCTGTCCTTCTACACTTGATGCCCTCCAAGGAAGGAGGCTCTGGAATCCATTTCAGCAGAGTACTGTGTTCTGCTCTCTAGCTCAGCCAAAGCAATTTTACACCTGTTTGGCTTGTCTGGATATAGCTTTAAGAAATATGAAAAATACAGCTTTTGGTACTTTAGGAAAGTAAGGCATGTTTAAAAGGGTCATTGGCTCAGATAACAGCCCTGGCTTCTCTGCAGAGAAAAGTGCAGAAGCCACTTTTGGAGTTGCACCCTGAATGCATCTCTTGGTTATTTATTTATTTTTTTAAAAACCAAAATACTCAGGATTTAGACCACTCCTTACCAATAAAAAAAATTCACTGAATCACAGAATATTTATAACACAGCCAATCGCCGTTAGTAATTCTATGTACTCTGAGTAGTCTTGCTTGTCAGCTGGTCTGGTTGTGTCATCATCACTAAGACATTGATGCCTAGTAAAAATCAACCTTTGTATTTTTAATAGTGAGAATCCATGGCAGTGGTGTTTATTTCTCCTTAAATATACAGAAACATACATGTTCAAATTCAGTGAAGAAGTTATATTCATGCTATCCAAAAATTTGGAACTTTATTAAGTAAAAAGTATTATCAGAAGAAATCCCACAGCTGTGAGAGAATTTTCTATAATCATGTTTGGGTTGTTTTCTCTAAACACTGCACCTGAGCCGGAATTTGTCCACTTTATTTATATGCAGATAATGTTGACCACTACACAGTCATAGTGGGCCCTACAGTTGTTCCTTTTCTATTTACTCAAAGCACTGGCTGTTAAGACCCTGTCAAACCTTTTAGCCAGCTGGAGCAGGAAGGGGGTGATGACAGTTTGCATTCCTCTAGCAGGGAGGAATTACATACTTCTTGTTCCTGTTAGCATCAAGGTGATGGTAAGGAGGAGGAATTTTGCCTCTGAGCGTGCAAAACACACTTCCATTCAGTAGGGATAATGTATTTATCTGGATGCCATGCTTTTAAATAGAATCTGAAAATAAAATACAAGAAAAAGTCATTGAATATCAGTGAAGTTCAGCTTTCACTGAAGGTCCCATGTTTTGAGGATATTTAAGCACTTAGTTGGAACACCATATTTTGAATGCCACGGATGACAAGAGTCTTTGAAAATATGTCCTTCAGGGTCACATTAATGCTTCTGACCATGTCCAGAGCTGTGAAGTAGCCAGCAGACAGGTGCTGGTTTTTTTCTGCAGTTCACCCTTCTGCAATTGCTTACCTGTCTCCACTGACTACCCATAAAAGTGAACCTTCCTGCTCTGGTTTCTCCATTGGGTGGGCTGCCTGCCAGAGCAGCTGGGTTAGGAGTAGCTCTTTCATGATCTAGCTTAATTGACTTGAAAAATTACTCTACTTATTGCTGTCACCCTACCATGACTTGGAAACACCTCTTTACATACACGCTTTCTTGATGTCAAGCTTACTGCCTCAACTGTGTTTCTTTTTGAGCTATTTGAATCACTACATGAAAATGAGAGCTTTCCTTTTCCTGCTTTCCTAGATGACTTTCACTTAATCTCCTGGGGTTTGTGTGAAATCTAACCTATTCTGCAGAGCTACCTGTATTCCAATATCTGAGATTCCAACATCTGAGTATTCTAGTTCCACACTGTGTGCATAAAATAGATCAGGGGCAACATTTTTATTTTGGAGACTATAGTAAATTGACATGCTAGACATATCTGCCTTAGTAATATATGTTTGTTAGTGCTTCTGTACCCTTCCTGATCACAGCTTTCTTCTTCTGTGGCTGTAATTTACCTAGCAAAAAACATCCTTTCTCTCTTTTAAAAGTCTCTCTCTTTCCTACATGAAAAAATTTTCTACCAAGAAGGGCATTGGACAGTTCCTGAGGATCAGTCAGGGGCTCAACTGAGTAGAGTTTTCAATACACAACATTCTTTCATGAAAAGTGCAGCTCTTCAAGGAGCCTCAAAACCACCATTCTCTTTTACCAGAGCAATTCTTCTCTGAGAGAGTGCTGTGACCAGCCACAGGCTTCTGGTTATCCCTACAGAGTGGTGTTTGGATGCAGAGAAGTTGTGCTCCGAAGCTCCCTGGCCTGTTTTCCCAGAAACCTTTCTGACCAGGGGGCTGCAGGTCCTCTCCTGTCCCCTTGGCTGGGGATGAAATTCAATGCAGGGAGTAGCATGGTCATGCCATCTGGGCACAGGCACAAGCAGCCTCCATTTTGCACATTCTCTTTGCAAATGCAGTACTCCGTTTCCAGGCTTTTTTGGAAAGACTTCCATTGCTGTGGCTGCAGTAGTAATTCCTAGAGTGGGAGGAGGCACTGCCAATATCATCCTAGGTCTCCAGGGCCCTTGACTGATGAAGGTGCACAGATCAAGGAACGGTAGTGAGAGAAGGGACAGAAAGCAGCACCCAGAGACTTTATCAGGGATATAGCAATTTATTTATTTTTTCCTTAATAAAGACTTTCTGCAGCCCTGCTACTGCTACTGATCAGGTGGCCTCTTGCAGGGCCGCAGAGAGTCCATACGGCTTGCAGCCCTCCTCCTTGTGGAATGCCGAGGCCTCCTGGGCAAGGCGTCCCTACCCTGGCTGGGAGAGGAGCGGCTGTGGCTGCCACCTTGGGCAGAAGGACCTGCCACTACTGCCGGCTCCAGCTCCTCCTGCTCTGGGGCAGGAGCAGATGGGTGGAGGACAACTTCTGATGTTCTACGTTGGTCCTCCATGTTGGACCCTGCAGGGCTGCTGGCAGGGGCTGCCTGTGGGGCAAGATGATCTTCCTGAGGGCTGATGGAGATGGCCACAGTGCTGTTGTCCTCCTCCCTGAGAGGTTCCTCTGCCACCACCTCCTCCCTCAGCTCCTCTTGCTCTGAAGGGCTGGGAACAGATGGGTGGAGCATGTGGAGGACAGCTTCTGATGTGCTGGGTTGGTGTTCCTCACTGGAGCCTGCAGAGTGGCTGGCAGGGGTTGGGTGGGGAGCAGTGGTATCCATCTGAAATCTACTGGAGGTGGGCACAGGATTGTTCTCCAAGACAGTGCGGGAGTGTAGCAGCCTTTGGGCCTCTTGTGTGCACTGATTCACAATGATGTTGATGAGGCCATGGATTAGAGGTTCTGTATGTTCCTCAAGGAAGTCCTGCAGCACGTGGACCAAGACATTCCTGGCTGGACCACAGATGGACACAGCATGCAGGATGATGCTCTCTGCAATCCTTGCCATCCACCACCTAGTCCCATACTTTGCCTCCAGCTCTTGGCGCAGCCAGGGCACCACAGGGTCAAGAAGATGCTCTTCTCTTTGGAAAAGTTCTGCCCACATGCTGGGCAGGAGGCCACCCACAGGCTCTGTTCCTGCACCTCCGTGCTCTGCTGTGGGTAGGATCCCCCGTGGTGCACGTGAAGGGGACTCCACAAAGGGGCTGTTTTTAACCAGCTGTCCTATAGTTATTCCTGTCGAGCTGCTGCCATTTGCTGACTCTTCAGAACTTGTGAAGACACAGTCTATATAGCTATCTGTCTGCACAGAAAACCTGACAGCCTCTATCAGTTCTCTGCAGAGTGGGCACACTCGTTGCATCTCTGCCCAACGCATAATGCAGGCCAGGCAGAACTGATGGAGACAGGGCATCACATAAGTGAGGTCATCTCGAGCATCACGGCAGATTGGGCAGTTCCACTCTGTTTCTGTGGCGCTGTCTTTGCCTTTTGGCTGTCTGGATCGAATTAAAAATGAGAAGATGCTCCCCATCGCTGGTGCTGGCACTCCCAAAATATGTCACAAACTGCAAAATGGAGATGTCATGGTCATGAGCTGTCCTGGGGAGGGGGAGGAAGAAATGCTCACGCTCCCCAAGAAGCACCCTCCTAGTTCCCCAAGCCTGAGCATTCGTTCTGTGGCCACCTCAGGGGCACATTTCCCTGCAAAACTCACCTCTGCAGTGCCTAGCTGCCTGAGCCTGACAGGGCTGGGGAAACACTATTGAGGGCTCCTGGATGGGTACTGAGAGTACTGAGTACTGAGAGAGCCTGGCTTGACCCTCCAGACCTCATGGACATGCTCAACAGGAGTCCAGGCATAATCCAGACTAGGCCAGGCTCTGGTAGCACCCAAACAGATACAGTAAGGGACACAAGGAGACAATCTAACATGGTGATGTCATAGTCCACTGCCAGTGATCAGCTTCCACTATCCTGTAATATCACAATGGGATGGCCACCTCCATGGTATTCAGACCAACACAGCATATCAGACGTTGCTATCCATAGGTGTCCCAGTAATCCCCAGAGAGGAGGTCCCCAGCCCCTGGACTCTCTCCAGCCCTGCAAGTCCCACCAGAGTAGTAGCAGTGCTTTCTCAGACTGACAGGACAATGGAAGAAGTTCTGAAAAAACACCAGAGTCATGCTTATAGAGAAGTCACCAGTGAAAGACTGGCTAGGCATTCCTCATGAAAGATGAGGAAAATTCAAATAATGCCTATACAATTTCTGCTTACCAGGAAAGGAGCTTTGATCCCAGAAGTGAAAGTCTCTGGTGGTGGGACTGTGACTGCCAGAGTGGCTCCTGAAAGGTCAGACAGTAAAGTTTCCTTAATGCAGTTAGAGTTCAGTTTAAGCCGGGGAAAAAAGAAACCCCTATCCATTAAGGTAAAAATAAGTATTATAAGAGGAGAGGAGGAAGAAAAGGAAAGATATAGCAAATTACAGATAGGAAAAGTAGATAATACCGAAAGCACTGTTCATATGAAAACCACAGGTATATTTCAAATAAATGAACAAAAAATATTGGCGATGAAGAGAGACAGAGAGACTGATTGAGTTGTGCTCAGAATCTAAATTTATTGTGGACTACACATGTTTATATACTATTCTAGGAAGGCTAGTAATTTTTTTACTACAACTGGTTTTTTTACTACAATTGTTTTACTACAATTGTTGATGATTGGGTTAATTATCACATAAACAAACTTATGCATTTTACAATATCTCTTGCTTGCAGAAGTTGATGTAATTTTCTTTTCCAGTAAATCATGGTTTAATCTTCAGGTAGTCTTGATTTAATCCTCCAAGTTCTGTTTGGTCTTGCCAAGGCATCCTGATTATCAAATCTCTTATGCTGATCAGGTCCAGAGTGCTCTCAGTCTTGTGTGCCCCAATAAAAAACCAAAATGTAACCAAAGCAAAATCAAACACAAAACCAACCACAATGAAAAAACCCAAAACACAGAGAAAAGGTTGATACACAATATTCTTTAAAACTTGGAAAATGTTTTCAGACACCTTCAGTTTATATAGTGATAGATACTCTTGTCGAGAGCAAGAAAAAAAGTACTAAAGGCAGTTGAAGAAGGAAAGGAAAAGCCATGATTTTAAGCAGGTCACGTTTTTGTTTCTGATATTTCTTCAAAATACCTACCACAGGTAACTCTGAACACAGAGAATGGGTGTATGGGATACATTGGAATAGTTGTGGCTTTGCAGCCTATGTTTTTAGCAAGCAGCAGACACCATAACTAAACAGGCATGACTGGTGTGCTGCATCCTTATGGCCATTGACTGTTGTTGGCTTTACTGATCAGGTGGGCTACTGTGAGCCCCCAGGGTCACTCCGGTAGAGACACCTAAGCCATCTGTAGATGCAACTCAGCCCACAGGCACCGGATGGCAAGAACGTGTTCCCAGAGGAGGTGAGCTCACCTGGGCAGTAGCCTCGCACAGGCAAGAATGGGAGCAAATGTACAACCCAGAAGGTAGCCGTCACTATCACCCCAGGAAAAAGCTAAGTGCCAGAAAGTAGAGGAGAGAGTGACCCACTCCAAAGCCCAGCTCTACAGTGATACCAACTGATCTTGTGCTCTCTGCTGGCCCTAGCAAGAAAAGGCATCTTTGGGTGCAAAGGCTGTTATGCTTAGGCTGAACTCCATACCAATGCTCCACTTGAGAAGCTTTAAGTCTTGCTGGAACAGATGAAGTATTTCTCAGTAGGGTTTTTTCTGATTGAAAGTGTAGTTTTCTGATAAATGACACAGAATCATACAGAATCATCAAGGTTGGAAGAGACCTTCAAGATCATCTAGTCTGATCATCAACACAGCAGAGCTATAACCACCTCCACACCATATCCCCAAGTGCCCCATCCAGATGCCTCTTGAATGCTTGCAGAGGTGACTCCACCACCTTGCTGGGCAACTTATTGCAATGCATGAGCCCTCTTTCACTAAAAAGAAATTTTCTAATATCTGAACCTCCCCTGGTGGAACTTAAGGCCGTTTTCTCTAGTCCTTTCACTTGAGACATGGCAGAAGAGAATGATCCCCACCTCACTACAACCTCTTCATAGGACATGTCTTCATCAGCTCCTTTGCCCTTCTTTGGAAACACTTCAGTTCTTAATTTTCCTTTTCTGAAGTTAGGTGTCCAAAACTGAACACAATACTCAAGATATGACCTCACCAGTACTTAGTACAGTGGGACAATCACCGCCCTAGGACTGCTGGCCTGTGCTGTATCCCCTTTCCTCATCAAATCTAGTTTACAGCCCTCTCAATCAGCCCTGCCAACTTGTGGGCCATAATCCTTTTCCCCCTCTGAGACAGATGGAGCCCATCTGTTACCAGCAGGTCTGGTGCTGTGTAATCCACCCCATGGTAATAAACCCCAAAATTATACCTATGGCAGCAGCCTCTAAGCCATGTATTGATCAGGCTGCTTTTCTTGTTCCTTTCAGTATTTGCTGCTGGTATTGATGGAATGGAGGACAATAAAACCTATTCTTTTGACCAAAAGTCCCAGTGCCCCAAAGTCCTTTTGATTGTCCTTTAATCTCACCACTTGGACAAATAATAGAGGCTAACAGTCAGAGGGTTGTACCATATCAGGGATTTTCTTATGTCAGGGGCTTTCTCAGGGATTATTCATGTGCCTTACCAGAACACCAGGGAGGCAGCAGGCTTCCCTGTGGGATGGGTTGACATAT
Source organism: Picathartes gymnocephalus (assembly GCA_013390045.1). Taxonomy (NCBI): domain Eukaryota; kingdom Metazoa; phylum Chordata; class Aves; order Passeriformes; family Picathartidae; genus Picathartes; species Picathartes gymnocephalus. The sequence continues at coordinate 60,080 of WEKY01004225.1, read as the reverse complement.
TGGGCCCTTCTTTTCCCTCAGAAGGGAGTCACCTACAACAATTTGTTTTGCACTTGCTCTGGAGGAAAAAGGAATTTTGTTTCAACATTGAAATATTTGGGACAATCCAATCAAATGTTTAATTTTGGATGGAAAAAAAACTTAGTCTTGGCATCCCAAGGTGTTCCATGTTTTGGGGTGTTCATGAGGGAGAGATCCCATTTTCAAATGGGTATGACAGATATAGTCACTCATACCATTCCAAAGGCATGTATTTCAGAACTTTTCAAACCAATTCAATTACAAATTTTCCTTTTGAGATGAACATGCAGTCTTGATGCTAATCAGATATTGGAATCCTACTTAACTGCTGTATAAACTATTCTAAATTCCTGCTGATCAGAATGAAAGCTTAGCATAATCTAGCTTTTTCACATTTGGTTTTAACCCCAGGCCTCTTTGTTCAGTGATGTAAAGCAGCTTTGCTTTCTCTCAGAAACATTGTTCTAAAAACTCCAAATTCAACAAAAAAAATCTTTTTATTTTAACATAGTTTTTCTATATCTATGATATGTATATATTAACTTTTGCTTTGGCTGATTTTGATGTAAATTGTTAAAATTTGTTTTGTAGAACAACTTTGTGCATAAAAAGACATCTGCCTGTTTATACAAATAGTAGAACTTTTAGTCCCAGGCTAAGTAAATCCTAGTTTATGCCCTTCTGCTGGGAGCCATGTAACAGCAGAACAATGAACTATAAGGTTTTTTGTGGTTTAATTTTTCTCTACTAGGCAGGTAAGAAACAACTGAAGTTAGCAACTAGAGAGTAATTAGAGAGATTAGCAATAATTTAGGAGTTTATGAAAAAAAGATTTTCAGCTTTCAGCTGTAAAAGTTTAGATGTTTTAAGTGGATGCCCTTTAGTAGGGCAGGGCAGTTACCTCCACAGATTTTGTGAGGGAATGGATTTTACATTTTCAAAGACTAGTATTACAATTCTATTTACACTAATAGAGTGCAAATCCTAAATCTCAAGAAATTTTGTGATTTGGAAAGCTGAAGACAAGAGCACAATCTAAATCAATACTTCATGCTTTAAGACAGTGGTTCTTTCTAACATCTTCCAGTGAGTCCTGGATGCTCCTTATTTTCCTATTTCTCATTCACAGGAATATAGATCATGCTACCGATTTCCACTTGAACATTGAGACATTGACTGTAACCCTTTCAATGCAGCCATCCATCCAATTACTTATCTATTGACTGCTTCGTTCTCAAACTCATCTCTCTCCAATTTAGCTGCAAGAATACTGTGGAAGACTGTGTCAATAGCCTAACAAAAGTCCAGGTAGATGACTTCTGTGACTTTTCCCTTTTCCACTGATGCAGTCATTGCATTGTTGAAGGCCACTGGGTTAGCCAGACATGATAAGGTGTCAGGAGACCTTATTGTTCTCTACAACTAACTGAAAGGACACTGTGGCAAGGTGGGGTGGAGTTCTTCTCCCAGGCTACCAGTGACAGGACAAGAGGACATAGCATCAAGCTGTTCCAGGGTAAGTTCAGGTTGAACATCAGAAAGAATTTCTTCATGGGAATGATTGTTAAACATTGGAACAGACTGCCCAGGGAGATGGTAGAGTCACCATCCCTGGAGGTGTTCAAGAAACGGTTGGATGTGGCACTTGGTGCCATGGTCTAGTTGACAAGGTGGTCCTTGGTCAACAGTTGGTCCTTTATTTTTCTCCTGGCACCATGTATCTATGGGGGGAACATCCCATGATGACATCACTGAGTAGTAGAAAGTGACATCCCAAGTGTCAAATTGTAACATCACTGGGGGATGGATTGTGACATCACATCTCCTGCTAGTTGTATTTGTGCACTGGCAGAACCTGAGCCAGCCTGGCTCCAGGCTGGCTCTGCTGAGCAAGAGTGCGAAGTCTGAAGGGTCTAGCCAGGCTTTTCGCAGTGCTGGGTGGTGTATTGGGGGCTGCCTGTGGCAGCTCTTGGTGCCCATCCTGGAGCCATCAGTACTGTTTCCCTGGCCCTGCCTGGCTTAGTCACCTGGGCACCACAGGTGTTTGCAGCAGTGAAAGTTGTCTGTGCAGGAAAATGTACCCCTAGAGTGGGGCAGGTGATTGGGTTCAGGCACCCAGGATGGCCTCCTTCTTGATGGGGCTGGGCATTTCTTCTTTACCTCCCTGGGACAATCAGGAGGCCTCTCACAGAGTCACACACTACTCTGTGTGACACCAACAAGGGGGAGCAGCTCCTGGTCCTCAGCTCTGCCCAACGTGCTGCAGGGAACAGAAATGGCCATGGAGACAAGCTGGAGTTGCTCCATCTGCCAGGGCACTCAGATTGACATGGCTTCTACTCTGCCTTGTCACCACCAGTTCTGCCTGGGCTGCATCCTGCGATAGGCACTGAGAAATCCATCGTGCCCGCTCTGCAGAACACTGATAAGGTCTATCAGGTTCTCTGAGCAGAGTGAATGGGACTATCTACAGTGTGTCGTCACGCTCTCCAGAGAGTCACCAGAAGCCAGCAGCCAGGCAGGAGGAGCTCCTGGAGAGTCAACAGTGGCCCCAGTGATGGGGGGAAGTGACTGCCATTACCCTGTGTGGTCCCCTCCATCTTCTCCACAGGAGGCACTATCCCCACCTCAACAGGCAACTGCAGGGCCAGAGCCCTTGAGTGACATCCTGCCTGAGGTATGGGCAAAATTGTTCCAACAACAACAGCATCTCCTGGACCCTGTGCTTCCCTGGCTGTGCCAAAGGCTGCAGAGAATATTCCAGGGCAGGTGGTGGCTGGTACAGGCTGCAGAGAGCAGCATCCTGAATGATCTCTGTGTCTATGGTCTGGATGTGGAGACCTTGGTCCTGAGGCTGCAGAACTGCCTCGGGGAAGGCACGGCACAACTGGTTCATGGCATCATCAATGTCATCGTGGGCCAGTGCAGCGAGGCGGCTCAGAGGCTGCTGCACGCCCACGTTGATGAAGAGGAGACCCATAGACCTTCAGCCAACACCAGGTCTACCAGCTCCAGCAGCTCCAGCTCCAGCAGCTTCCATGAGGAAATTTCTGCCAGCAGCCCTACAAGCTCCAACGTGGTGGAGGAAGCTAGTACATCAGAGGCTGCCCTCGATGGAAGTTGCAGTTCCCCACCATCTGTGCCTGTCCCCACAGAGTGGGACAAACCCCAGGAGGAGCCAGGGAGGGCAGTGGTCACAGGTTCCTCTGCCCAGGGCTGTAGCCACAGTCCCTCCACTCCTGGCCAGGTCAGGGCCAGCTCACCCAGGAGGCCCTGGCATGCTAAAAAGAGATGGGCCCCTAGTCCCCAGGACTCTCTTCAGTCTGACAAAAGGCCAAGGCAGGGCCCTGCCTAAGCCCTGCAGCCCTCAGGGACTCATCATCACTGCAGACAAAGTGATGAAACCTGGGGCCACTGAAGTCCACAGCATCTTCAGGAATCAGCCTCACCTTCTGTCTTGGTTTAAGGCAATGTAAAGGGGAACACTCTAAAATGAGTTCTCCCCCTTTGTTTTAACCAATCCCTTTCGACCAATAAGGAGAAAATAAATATAAGTGGATATAAATGAAAAAATAGCAGTTTACTAACAAGCAAAATTGAAACAGGCAAAGATCCTCAGTAAATAAACACTAGATACAGAATTGCTAAATCTCACAAACCACCCCAGAACAAAAAGAAACCCAGAATGGTGGAAATATCCCTTCCAAGATGGCGCCTGCCAGGGCAAAAAAGGGAAAATGGTGTCTGACCCTCCCTTCAAGACAGGGCCTTCATAGGTGACCACGTGGTCTGAGAGACAAAGGGAAAGGGTGGAAGCAAACCCTCCCAGAAAGGTTGGCACTTACAGAGCAGTTCTAGTGGCAGATGAGAGGAGCCAGCACATGTGGGGTCAGCACTGCCACCCTCCACTTCCTCCTGCCACCCACCAGGCTCAGCCAGTGCTGGTGCTGCTATCCCCTGTGCCGTGCGGCTGGCTGAGAGGGAAGAAACCATCTGTCCCCACCGACATGGGTGGCCTGGTCCCCTGATGGCTCAAGTTTCCCCACAGGGTTTGGAAAGGTCACTGTGAAACAGTTTCTGGTTGCCAGATGCACTTTGGCCAAGGTGCTACTGTTGCGAGCCCAAAAAAACCCACCCTAAACAACCTCTGCCTTGAGGCAGAATGTCATCAGGCAAAAGAGAGCCCCAAAGGGAAGCCCTCTGCCCAGTCTACCTCAGCTCTAAGGCAAAAGCCAAGAAACAAGTGAGGTAAGAGAGCAAGCCAAAAGGCAAACAGGCACTCTGCATGGGTGGTCCAACCTCGTTAAAGGAAGAGGCATCACCCCCACCTGCCTCACGATTCTGAGTCTGCCTGTGCCGCTGGGCCTTAAACACACGGTGACAGTATTTGGGCACAGATAGATATGGAATACAGTAAGCTTTTTGGTCACCCAGACACCTTCCCAGGTCTTGATTACAGAAGGTGCCTGTGGGCAGTCCCCCAGCACCAGGGGTCTGAGTAAATGTATAAATGTCCAAGTGCCTAAGCAACGGAGTGAGTTGGACATACTGAAACATGAGCGTATTTAAAAATTCAGTCACAGGTACAATCTCAAAAGAAAGTTTGGGCCAAGAATCAAAAAGCTATGGAAAAGTAGGGTTCTGACAGAGTTCTCAGTTCTTGCAGCTTTAATTACTAGTTAGAATAGCCCACATTGTGTTCTTGGACAGAATCCACTTGAAGGAATACATTCTTCTACTGCATTAGAAACAAGTGGCAATGTGCCCCATCCCCAAAGCAGTGATACGGGAAGGAAGGAGGGAACATAACTGTTAAGTTAATCTTTTAATCTTTCATACAGCGGCTAATCATTTTATAATATAACTCTAATTATTGAACAGCAAGGACTTCACTCAGGTGGAATAATGGACAAAAATTAGTAGTTTTATAATATTTTTTCCCTCCTCTCAGAATCTTCCAGCACATTTCCTCCCTTCCTCCTCATCTGTGAATTTCAGATATACGGAAGACTTTTATTTTATTTTGAAACTGATGGGAGCTGTGTTTCAAGTTCGGGCTTTTTACTGTGATATCTCTGGAGTCAAACTCCAGAGTCCCCAGGATACTTGATTTTAATTTTGAGGAATCCACCCTGGAGCTGTTGGTCCTAGAAATATGTAGGACTTTGGAGCAGTGTTTCAGAGGTCATTTTGTAATTTAATGGATCAGATTAATTTCTTTTCAAGAAAAATTAAGTTTCTTGTGGGCTTAGTCAACAAGATGAAGCCATTTCAGACATTTTCAAGAATAAGCCAGATATAAGAGTACTGCACATGTATGAGGAAAACTCATTTTCCTAAGTGATTACTTTCCTTGTCCAGTCTTATGGGAAAATTAGACTGCTGAAAAGCAATTGCTATAATTGAGTTGAAAGCCTGCTAGGTAACATTTATTCTAAAGTATAAATTTAATAAAGTTATATATAAAGCAAAACATGAATATTGCCAGAGCATCTTTATAAAGCTATTCTACATACTTTCTATTGCTGGGAGAAATTTCTGTGGTCTTTTTTCAGTCCCACAATTACAAAGTATACTATAAAGCAAAGCACAACTGAGTATTTCCATCTCATGCAAGAAAAGTTATACAAAATAGCAGAAATAGTAGCATTTGAGCTGCATTTCCGAAACAGGTGGTTTACTTTAATGCCTAAGGCCAAAGTGGGAGAAAGGAGAGGATCTGTGTGTTGATCAAAAAGCTGTAAGGGAACTCTGCTCACAAAGCAGAGGTAAATCTGTAGAAGTCTGAAAGACCCTGTTTAGTTGGTAATTCCTGGTTTTGAAAGGTTTGGGTAGAAAAGTTGCTCTGCACTGCTCTGACTCCAAATGGGCAACCTAATCCTGGGATGTCTTTGAGTCACCATTACTTGTGAAAACTCTGCTCACAATTAAAAATATCTGGCATGTCTTGGGATGCTAAAGTAAACCTGTTTCCTATCCACATGCTCTCTTCAGATGTTCCTCCTGGCAGAAGTGCAATCCAATTCTGTGGGAAGGATTTCTTTTCATTCTTTATAATAGGTAGGTATTTCTTCATATTTCTCTGTGTAATATCCATTTGAGACATTTCAGTGCAGATCAGTTTGTGAGTTGGTTAAGAGATTCAATCTCCTTCTCCCTGTGAAAAGGGGGGAGTGGCATTTTGGTAACCATCAACCAAATGAAAGATTCTACTGTAGTTTATGTTACCAGAAGTCTGGTGTAATTTAATAAAAATCGGTTTAGTGTCCATGAGCATTTAACAATGATTGAATTTAATCAGTGGTAGCTAGCTCATTACAGCTATCAACAGATGCAGAGACCTGCCGAGAAGGTGTGCTCCGCTTCTCTGTGTTTGTACAGAGATGGTTTTGATAATTCTTTTGTCAGGATCTGGGGCAGAACACCCTTTTATCAAGCAAAAGATAACATTGTTCCTAAAGAAGTTCACTAGCTTCCCGAGAACTTGAAGCTAAAGTTTGCAGTGCAAACTATAAGGAGAGTAGTTCTTTAGGAGACAGGTCTCAAAATAATAAAGGCCTACTCTGGAGGGACAGCAATTCCAGCAGCTCCTTGCTGCAGATGTCGGGCCAGGCTCTATCACATGTGCTTTTGAGGAACACTGGCTTCCAGAAGCATGGAGACTTGGTAAGTGGAATGCAACCAGGCTCTGTAGGTGAGTGCCAGTTAGAGTAGATGGGGCTGTAGCAAAATGCTTCTTTTTGTTTTTTTCTGCAATGAGGGGAAGACCCACAGGCATAGGAGACCTTTACCCTGGGTGGGCCACTGATCACCCAGGTGCTCCAAATCGCACCCTTGCACTGGGAAGGGCACTGAGGGGAGGAGGCAATATCCAGCTACAGGCAGTCCATGCTCTCAGGACACATTGGCAAGGCAACAGGAGCAGGGACAAGACACATGGCCACAGAGATGTGATGCAGGTGACCAGGTGAGACTGGCACAGAAATTGAGAAGCTGAAAACAAGAAATGGTATTTTTTTTGTTTCTCCTGGCATTGTGCACCTGTAGGGGGGGAATATTTGTGGTGGTCTAATACCAGGCAGGAATTAAACTCGAAATAAGCCACTCCTCTTCCCCTCACCCTGCTCCAATAGTAGATACTGTGGGTTGAGATAGCAATTCACTGAAAGCAAACAGAAACAGAGTAAGAAAGGTACACAATAACAGCAGCAATATTAATAACAAAACTATACAAAAAGAGGAGATGCTTTACACACAAAAGATGTTCATCACGTTGACTTAGTTCCATGTGGTTGTTGAGATCAAGACAAGATGGCAAATTCTCCCTGTATGTTGCACCACATGGCCTCCTGAGACAAAAGCAAGATGGTAGACACTACCTGCAGGTCATGTTTCATGGTCCCTGGTAAAGTAAACGACTGACACCAATTATCCGCTGAACAGATTTATTAAACAGGATAGTAACAGAAAAACTGAGCAATCAAGGTTCCAATAGCTGATTGGCGTTATACTTAAGGAGGAGGACCCACACTGGGTATCTGACCATGGCTGATATGGTCAGAGAGACCCCAGTCTTCCAGGGGGGTTACTTGTTATACCCCTCTCGAGAGTCCTCCCCCCAGAGACACCCTTATTGGTGGATGTTGGCTTGTTGTCCAGGCAACCAGCTCTTCTGGGTGGGGAGATGTCAGCGCGTCGAGTGATTGGTCAGGTCTCAGGCCAATCTGGGTCCTGAATTCATCCCTTTATGCTAATTCCTGGTGACACCCTTCTTCTAGAGAATTCCACCACCCCTGTCAATCACCTCAAGGCCTACTGCTAATACATAAAGCTTAACACTAATACTAATTAGCCCATTCCCCAAATTAAATGCCCCAACTGAATTAACAGTAAATCATAGATAAAATAACCATCAACTATTTAACATGACTAACAGTAACTCTGAACTAATTAACCATCAAACAATTAATAAACAATTAACAGAAGGAAACTCCTCTCCTTGAGAACTACAAAAGCCAACCTTCTGCACACATCTATAACAATGGAAAAAGAGACAGTGGCAGGTGCTCCCACAGTTAGTGTTTCCCATCTCTGAAACCAAGCCCACAAAAAAATTATGATGGACAAACCCTCAAAGCTGCTGGGTCATCTAGACCATTGCTGGTGGTTCAAATTCCACATAGCACTGCTGTTTCAGACTGCTCTGGATTGCTCCACTCTGCTTGTTCTGCCGGACTTCTATTGGGGGTTGGGTTGTCTTTCCTTTTGTTTCCTTTTAACAGTATAGAATTTTTTTCCATTCAGTTGCTAAATAGCCTTAATCACTGAGTACTTAAGAAGAACAAAGGCTATAGCTAGGCCTGAAGAGAAGGCCATCTATGTTTACTGTTCTGTCGGGGAGTTTTCTCTCGAAGGGGGGGGTGGAGGAATATCTCGAGAA
>WEKY01004225.1:23913-51402 GCA_013390045.1 Picathartes gymnocephalus | reverse complement strand
CCCCCGCCCCCACCGCTCCCTCGGCACTGCTCTGGGTTTCACTGCGCTGCAGCCCCGCTCCCCCGCCTGCCGAGACGTGCCGCCATCCCAGTTTGCTGCTTTCCAAGAATCCTGCTGGGGCACTGGGATCGACTGCTCCAAGGGAGTTTGTGAAGCAAAGCCTCCCTTCTGTTTTGTTTTCCCCTGCTGACTGAACCACCATAGCACGTGCTCCCTGCCGGCTGTGACCATCACTGCACTGAGGGGGAAAAGTGCCTTCAGGCCAGGGGGTCGGGACCGGGTCCTTGGTTCTGTTTGTTGTTAGTGCCATAAGAGTTGTTGTTTGTTTGCTCTGTTATAAATCCTAGTAAAGAACTGTTATTCCTACTCCCATATCTTTGCCTGAGAACCCCTTAATTTCAAAATTACAATAATTCGGAGGGGAGGGGCTCACATTCTCCATTCCAAGGGACGCTCCTGCCTTCCCTAGCAGAGACCTGTCCTCCAAACCAGGACAACTTCATACTGTGCAGCTGCTTTCAGCAGCACTCCACTCCACCCAGCGTGGGCTTGGCTGGGCTTGGGCTCACTGCCATTGCTTTGTTCCCTGCAGATGCTTCCAGTTTGCTGCTTTCAGAGCCACATCTAGTAGCCATGTCTCACAGCCACGTCTCAACTGTATTTGCCACTCTCAGAACCACATCTCAGAGGAACAGGAAGGGACAAGCAGAAGCAGTGGAGGACAGGGTTGGTAGGGTTGGTCCCAGCAACCTTCCTGAGGAAGAGAGGGAAACAAAATGGTACTTTTGGGGGGCACTCACCTTTTCTTCCCCCCAAAGCACAGTAATGACCCTGGCAATGATACCAGTGGTATGGAATAGCAACTTAGCCTTACACACACAGCTCTAAGCTCCATCCCCTTCTGCAACCAGGATACTGTCCACCTCTTATTCTAGACTATCTACATCATGTTCAGATCTTACACTTTTGAACTATACACATACACACATACTTATCACTATACACAAGAACAGGTATAATTTCCATAGACAATGGCTGTCCCTCCAAGACGTCTGTTGCATTAATGTGGTCCATGTCCGTGAGTTCTATTTATCCTAGATGTCTTCCAGGGCAGGAGGGCTGGTTCCAAGCTGTATCAGAAACTCCTGACTGGTGTATCTTGAGCTGTCCATACGCATTGTCTATGGTGGTTATGACGTACTGTGGCAGTGTCATTCAGCAACAAATATTACATACACAATTAAGACTGCTTTGTTCTGTTTAACTTGAGGTGGAAGAGATGAGATCCCAGCTAGCAACCTATGAAAAGTGCCAGCAAGGGATGGCCACAAAGCTCATCCAGGCCTAAATGAGGCACCTGAACTCTCAAGGAAGAAGATACTTGAGGCTGAGCATTTCCAGAAGATCATGGAGAAGAGGAATCTGTAGGAGGAGAAGGAACATCGGAACAAGGAGCTGCATATTTGTTGGCAGTCCTTGAAGTGGGAAGGAAGACACTGTGGAAAGGTAGAGTCCAAACACAAAATTTCAGGCTTCATGGAAAGTTCTAGAATGAAAAATGCAGGTAAATGAGAGCCTGTTAGACTCTCCATTCTGTTGGAGTGGCTTCCCTCTTTGAGATCTTTGTGTTCCCAAATGCAGTGGCATGGGCAACATTTTCTGAAACACAGAGTTCTGACCTATCCATGCAGATATGTTTCATGTTCTTGATGTTGTGTTTCATTTTCTTTTCTTTTGATCCTCCAGCTACAGTTTTTCTGAAAACAATGGCCTTTCTTTATAAGGAGGTTCTGCATTTGTTAGGTTGGCCTGTTAACACTGATAAAAGAAAGTTTCAGGGGTTTCAAACCTGAAAGATACCACAGAAGTCAGAATGACCTGCAATGTAATGAGATAGATCCACCAGTTCCACCTTGGGTGCAGTGGACTTGAAACATTTGGAATCTGTAGAAGGATCTGAGTCTGTCCTTCAAGCATATATTACCACTTCTGCTACTGGCCTTCATTTCTTTAGCTGAAATTAGTTTGGTTATTAGTTTGGTTATTAGTTTAGAACACTGGAAAGGGTTCTGAAACTGCCCAGAGACCCCCTTGATATAAGTCTGAATCCTACTGGGAACAAAATTTCTTGGAGGTGCTGGTGTTTGCTGCGCACCAGCTTATGCTCCTCATAATTTCTGACTATTAAAATGTCAACAACCACATGTCTTGAGAAAAGCTGAACCTAAGGAACTCTGTGGAATTACCTGAAAGGAACAAAGCCCTGGGACACCAAGCAGCATTCCCAAAGTGCTGTCAGGGCAAAAAGCACAGCAAGCTGAGGATGCCTGCACAAAGGGATGAAGAGGATTATGGGTCAGGCTGGGTTGAGAAAGATAGGTCTTGGACTGGAAGGTGGAGAAGCAGATGCTGCCCTCAGCACCCTATGTGCATCCTTCTGGTAGCCACAGGAAACCTGCTTGAGCTTGTGAGGATGTGAGTGCAGAAAGTAATGGTTTCTTCCTCTTTTGCTTTTCCTTTGGGCAGCATCAATTTGTGACCTCATGCAGCCTTGGTTCTATGATTTTGTTAACCAAGCAACTATGGAAGAACTGGAGGGGAGAAGCTTCTGCTTGTGGATGGATTTGGCCTGACCACCTCAGAGGAGAACAGGCAATAAACTCTCTAAACATTCCAGAGTCCTGGAAGATTCCCTCGCTTGCCACTCTGGGCGTAAGCTGGACAATGGCTTGGAAGCTGTGCGCTCCGGATGGGCTATCCCGTTCACAGCTTTGCGCTGCTTGCGAGCGGCCCAAGGCTCTCCCCCCTCACAGAAGGGCCCTGCCCTGCCCCACGCACCCCCTGACAGCTGCCCCATGCCAGCCTGCCTGCTTTGCAGAGACGCTGCCGGCAGGCCGTGTCCCGGTGTTCCCCAGAGCCAGCTGCCCCTCACGGCGGGGCGGGAGGAGGGAGCAGGCCCCGCTTGTCCCCCTCTCCTGGTGGTCACTTGGTATGGAAGAGTAAAGGAGGGTTGAAACGGCACCTCTTCCAAATGTTTCCCTCTCCTGTGCTTTTGGGGCAGCAAAGCGCTCTGCTCCAGGGGCTCTGAGGGCCTACACTGGGCTTTCCATGCTAACGAGTCATTCCTCCTTCTCTAAGCCCTACAACTGGCTGGCTGATGTGAGCTGTCTAGGAAATGAGGGGCAAGAGAGACTCTTTCAAATGGAGGGAACTCTCCTGGGGAATTACTGCAGTTTTTCAGCAATAGAAGTTCAAGGTGGAGCTGGGCCTTGCAGCAACGGCATCCATTTTTAAATGCCACCCTCAGCATGCGAAGCGTCGAGAGCCCAGTGTAAAGCTCCTCAAGGACTCTGTGTTGTCCAGCAGCAGAGGATGTGTCTGTGCTGAGTCACCAGGAAAGCAAGCTAAGCCTGGAATTGTTATTCCACGGGCAAACAGGGTTGATTTACAGGGCAGTTGCCTGCGGTTTTTTCCCTCTCTCACTCAATACTTTCTTTCCGCTTTTAAACTTGTTCCCTGGGTTTAGCTCAAGACTTTGACAGAGAAGAGAAGAGAAAGACTGCCTCTCCTTTTGCTTGGGATGTGGCTATCCAAATGTTGTCAAGGAATCTTACAGGGAACCTGGGCAAACATCTGTGGGACTGCAGCTTTTGACTGTTCAAAACGGGCCTACTTTGGGCTGGACATCTGCAGGGCATTGCAGAGCGGTGAACCCCAGGCTGCTGCCAGAGCGCCAACACAACAAAACTGTGGCAGCCCAAGAATGACCGCACAGCTCTTCTGGATGTTCTGCGATGTTAAGGTGCCAGAGAAACAGCAAGCAGGACGAGAGGAGCTTTGCGTCAGGAGTTAAACCAACATCTCCCTGCCAAACAGGGAGCTCAGGCTCCAAACGGAGTCAGAGTAAAGGTCAGCACGCACGTACATGCTCAAGAAGCAACTGCACGCTGCAATACCCCTGGAAATTTATTTCCTTTGCTTCTTCTCTCCCCTAAATTTCATTGAGGTGGTTAGGCTTTTCAGAACCAGCAAAGATGTCCAGAGGGAGAAGTACACTTGGTTTTTATCAAACCCTTGAGGACCAAAAGTCATGTTTGCATTGATTTCTGGGGAGTCTGTTGGGTCGGTGCATTTTCTGAGCACCCTGGGATGCCTTGAGCACTGGCTTATGGGCCGTAAGGATTTTTTCTCCTGCTTTATGGCTGAGGAGAGCATCCCAGGCTTTTCTTTTGCATCAGCTGTAGAGAAGATTCGGTTGCTGGGCACAACTATGCACACAAAGCCAGTGCGGCTGCTATTGTGAGGTCAATGGAGGGGTGCCACGTCACAGTGCTGTCAGCGCAACGTTGTCCCTGTGCACGCAAGGCCACGTTGTCCAGAGCAGCTTTTCCGCTCGCTCGCTGCAGGAGGACCCTTGTGATCAAGGAGCTCTCAGCAGATGGCCTGCACCCCGAGAGGAGTCTTGGTTTTTCCCTTGGGTGCCATTCAGTGTGCAAACCCGCACAGCACTGCTAAAATGATCAAGCAAGTCTGTGCCGTGGTTTGCACCATTTTCTCCGTGGCTTATTCTGGCTACTTCCTGACCCACCTGACTCGTAAGTAAAGGTTTATCCAGGGGGTAGCATAACCTGGCTTTTGCTTCACTCTGCCCGAGTAGTGACAGAGTTTATTTGGTGGAAAAATGGCCATTAAGATGCCAGCACTTTGGTAAAGCTCCTGCCAAGACCTTCAGCTGCAAAAAGGGTTGTGTGTACTCGGTGGTGGGTGCAGAGTATTTGCAATGTAACCTGCAGCAGTTGTGTTCCCTGCATGGGAGAGTGCGTGGCAGTGGAGTCTGTCATTTCCTCAGCTTGCTGCATCAACCTGCTAATTGCAGACTGGGAGAGATCCTCAGAAGTACTTCTAATAGCTCTGCTATTCTCTCCAGGAGTGAGGGAAAGCATCTTTTGCTCCAAATTCTGCCATTAGAGGCCTTGGCTGTCTGACTTGACTCTTTACGCTGTGCCAAGATAGCGATTGCCTTGGCGATGAAGCACAAAGTCCAAACCAGTTAGGCTTTGCTGCTGAAGCCAGGAGGTGCTCCCGGGCTGCCTCAGCAGAGATGTGCCACAGTAAAATGGCTCGTAGGGGAAGCTTTCCTGGTGTGTCATTTTCAGCAAATTGGTGGGAATTGGTGCATGCAATTTGTAAGAAAATATATCAAATTAAGGCAGGAGATGTTGAAAAAGCAGCTTGAGCTGTTGGGCAGAAGAGAAGCTTTGACCTAGAGAACAACTGGTATTTCCACGAGCGTGTTTCTATTTCTCCCCTGGCAAAAGAAAGCCAAAAGTAGACGGAGCCTACAGTAGCGTCCTTGTTGTTCTCTTGCATGCTGTGGGAAAGAACTGTTGCTCCTGGAGGGATGCTGGGAAAGGGAAATGCTGTCTGTTGGGACTGACTTGTCCTGTGTGAGTCCCCAGCACAGGCACTTTTCTAAGGGCATCTGGTTCCTTTTCCCTTGCTCGCTGCAGGTCACCTGACACGTGGATGGAGACAAGCCTGTCCTTTGGTGAGTGGCAAAGGATCCTGTGACGCTGCTGGCTTGTAAGAACTGTGCAGCAAGCTGTAAGCTTGGCCTGTTGCAGTAGAGTGTAGAGTGCCAGCCTGGGAGGCTGAAGGAAAGCCCAGCTGGCTGTTGGCATCAGCAGTAGCAAAGGCGGCTCTTTCCTAATTTTCCAAGGAAGAGCCTTTCAAGAGACGAAAGCCAAGTGTGGCAGCCCAAAGGTGTGGTGCGGATTCCAGCCAGGGTGGAAGACCAGATGCACAGCAACACGAAGTGCCACCTCATTCACCCATCTCAATAGGGTTTCCATGACTCCAAATCCCACTTGTATCAAGGCCTATGATTTCACCTTAGTCCCTGTGCTTACCCAGCTGAAAGGAAACCAGCTCCCAAAGGATGGGCTGTTCCCAGTCTCTCTCACTGCTGTCTGTCTGCAGGGCTCAACAGCAGGGTCAGCACCTCCTCTGGCTCCCTCTCTTGCTGAGGAAGAGGCTGAAGAGGAGCAAAAGGACAGCAAGCCTCCAGCTGCTGTCCCTCCACGGCCTGAACATGCAGAGGCGGTAAGTGGCACCCGTGGTTGGCACTGCCTTTGGTGCAGGGCCAAGCTTCAAGTTTCGGATGAGCCAGCCCTTGGTGCTGATGGCTGAAGATGCTGGGGGCTGTGTGCCTGCAATGACGTAGTGCTGCTTCAGCCAAAGCAGAGAACAAACGTGAAAATGGGTTCTGAACTTTCACATTGAAGCTGCACTTTGCTGAGAGGGCCCGAGAATGGCCCTCTTGAGATCAGATAAGAAGCAGCATTAAAGTATTCCCAGTGTAGAAGTGAGCCCCTTGGTGCCCCATGTCTGTGCAGGCTGCCTGTGGTCCACACACGCAGCGGACCAAAGTCACAGTTCACAGCCTTGCAGGATACCTGGGAGACACTGGCCCCTGGAAGGGACCTGCCCCTCTCCCTGGACTAATTAGATGCAGGCACGATGCTTCACTTGCACATGGTCAGAGCAGAGTTTGGTGAGGAAAATCCCAGGCAGTTCAGCATTGTAAAGGGCGGGTGGGTCTCGGAAGGGCTGCAACGCAGCTCCGAGGGCTCCCTAAAGTCTGAAATACAGAGGGGAAATCAGTTGAACAGATGAGAAAAGGTAAATGCTCTGGCCTTCAGGTCAGCCACTTGCATGCCAGCTCCAGGGTGATTTCACTGCCTGGGAGAACAGAGAAGGAGGAAGGCAACAAGGCTCTGGGCCTCAGCAACAATCTCTTTCTCTATCTTTGCAAGCCTATGAATACCTTGTTGCAGTAGCCTTGCAGCAATGCCCATAAAATGTAGCACAGAACTTGCCATGAGCTCCTGTATCGAAGTAGCCCTTTGGGGTTTTCCTGTTGCCTTTGAGAAGGGAACATCCAAAAGCCCCCAGCTGAAGAGGCCTGGCGCTGGCTGACAGCACCTTCCTAAGGCCTTGCTTTTGCCAGGTGCTCTCGGGAGCATCTGTGGCAGCCACCCTTGTGACAGGCAATCCTTTCTTGTCCCAGCTGGCCACACACTCTGCAGTTCAACGTGCTGCTGAACCAGCATCACCTGCATCAGCCAGCACTCCCCCAGCTGCCAGCACTTTGTTCAGCAGCTCAGCCCAGCAGCCCGAGATGAGAGAGGAGCAGAGCCTGAAGATACTGAGTACGTCTGCTGTATTTCTTGTCTGCTAGAGCGGTGTGTTTTCTGCGTGTCGGGGTATTGGCTGCTCCAGAAGTTGCTCCTGGCTTTGGTGACTCAGAGGCACTTAGGCCTCCCTGCAGAGCCTGCTGTTGTGCTTTGAGGCAACGAGAGAGAGCTCGGGCTGTTCTTGCTACCTCTGAGGGTAGCCTGGACTGGCTTGGCTCTGCCTGAGCTGCCTTCTGATGCAAAGACAGGAGTAGGGATTGTTTGTGGTTGAGCAGAAGGCTGGCACCTAGCGAGCGACTAGGCCCCAGGGAGCTCTCAACCTCCCAACAGTGGGGCTGCATTTTGGATTATCTGGGGAGCGGCATCTCTGTTTGAAATGGAGCAACTTGGGCTGCTTTTGTCTTTCAGGGAGCATTGTAAGTCTGGGCGAGCCAATGAGCAGATACATGGCATTTGAAAAGCTTGGACGAGGGTAAGCATACTCCTTATACAAAGCTGTGGGCCAGGTCTTTGCTAATTTCAAGCATGAAGTCAGGCAAGCTCAACACGTGGTCAGACTCTGGTTTAACTTCCTGCCACATCTCAGCACTGCTCAGTCAGAGCAGTCTGAAGGCATCATCAAAGAGCTTGATGCTGGCAATGTCTTCCTTGCAGCAGTGAGGAGCAAGACCTGGAAGATCTCCTGCCCATGCAGCTTTATGGCCTGAAAGAGCACCTTGCCACCCAAGAGCTGCCGGATAAGTTCTCAAAGACAGTGTTTTTGCGAAGTTACTCTTCTACAGTTTTTACAGCAACTCACGTGTGTGTGCGTGCACACACACACACACACACACACACACACACAGAGATTTAGTCCCCCCTAGGTTTGAAATGGAACTAATTGGGCATGTGCCTTGGAGATTTGCAGCAGCCCTTGGTGTTCATGTTGGACCTCAGTGTTCTATGCATGTTGGACCCTGCGTGGCAGAGGGCTGCTGGGCTGCTGTGCTACTGGCTGAAAAGGCGGTGCAGCCAGGCATTTTCTAAACAGTTCAGGCAGCCTGGGGAAACCTCCTGCCTAGGCTTGCTCTCGCTGCCAGGGACTAAAGGGCTTTTTCTGCTGCCGTTTGCTTTCTAGGGGATTTGGAGCTGTTTATAAAGCCCTGGACACCAGCACAGGACAACAGGTAAAGTGTCAAGGCCCCCAGCAGATTTTGCAGTTCCAGAGTGCCTTCCCCGCTGCTGTGAGCCTCGGCTGGAGCTTTGGGTGGCTGCTCCATGTCTGCAGCGGAGGCTGTTCTGAAGCACAGCCTAGGCTCAGGGTGCAGAATGCATTTGGGACAGGCTTTGGTGCTGCTCCTAAACTCTGCTGTCTAGTAACAAGGCAGTTTGGCACAGCTGGGCTGCATTGTTGCACAAGCACTTGCTCCGTGTTCCTTGTGATCTCGTGCAAGGAGGGACTTCCTCAAGTCAATGGCCTTCAATGTCCTTTTAGGTGGCCATCAAGAAAATGATGCTCCAAGAGGAGATGTCCGAGGAGCTGGCTGTCAATGAAATCCTGGTCATGAGGGACAACAGGAATTCCAATATTGTCAGCTACTTGGACAGGTTGGGGTATTCTCATGTCAGTGTTCCTTTAGATAGTGTGAGCCAGAAGTGGCAAAGCCCTTTGGTCACCGGCAGGAAATGCAGCTGCTTATGATCTGTCTACTCCTCCCCAATGCAAGGGAGGAGGTTGCACTTGCTCTGCAAGAATCTCTTCAGGCACATATAATTGGGAGAGCAGTTTCAAAAACCTGGGTCAGCCCCTGGGGTGACTGGGCTGTGCCCGTTCCTCTCTCTCCATGATGTGGTTTTCTCCTTTCAGCTACCTGGTCGATGCGGAACTCTGGCTGGCGATGGAGTTCATGGACGGCGGCACGTTGTTTGACGTCCTCAGGGCAGTGTACCTGGAGGAAGGACAGATAGGCGCTGTCTGTCGGGAGGTGAGGGATGCTGCTTGTGCTTCCCCTGACCTGCACAGGATGGTGCTTGTCATCTGCTGGTTAAGAACAGCAGCAATTTCTTGCTCACGGGGTTCTTGTGGGTGCTGCTATCATGACACAGAGAAGAAGAGCAAGCATCTGAAGTGAACTGCCTGCCTGTGTCCCTGCACTTCTTAGGCTCTGTTCTCGCACTCTTCCATACTGTCGTTTTCCTCTGGTGCTCGCTGGCTCGCTTGGTTTTGCTTGTGTCCTCTTCTGTGCTTTGCCTCTCAGCGATTGCCTGGAGCCTGTCTGGCTGTCTGGCTGTCCTGCATTCCTTGCTGCCCTAAGCCAGCATGCTGATGGCAGAATTTGAAGCCCAGGGCAAAGCAGATGTCCTCAGCTTCAAAGGAGAGCAGTGCAGCCCAGATGGCAGGGGATTCTGGAACAGGTCTAACATGCTGCTTCCTCCTGTGCTGCCACAAGGCTGCCAATATCATCTTTGCCATGCTGCCTCCCAGCCAAAGGTCGTGTGCTTTGCACCAAAGGCAGGAGGGACTTTTGGAAGCTCAGATGCCTTTGCTTTGAAAGCTAGAAAAGACTTCTAAGAGTGTTGAAGCAGGAAGCTCTTCCTCTTGACAACACCATGATACTGCACCCTGGCTCACAATTCCCTGAGAAAGCTGTCCATCTCATCGAGCCCTTTCCTTTCTTGGGGGATGAAATCAGGTCCTGAATGTTCTCACTTCCCTTTCCCCTTTGTTTCTCAGTGCCTGCAAGGACTGCACTTCCTTCATTCCCGCCAAGTCATCCACAGAGACGTCAAAAGCGGCAACGTTCTTTTGGGCATGGACGGATCTGTCAAATTGGGTGGGTATCGCCAGTCAGGCAGAGCGTTCCCAGGATGCGCTGTGGGGCTGCTTTTGGGTGACTCCCCAGAAGTGCTGCTTGGCCAGTGCGTGAAAGGTGAGGGTGTTTTTGACATGGCCAATGCCTTATTGTGCTGGCTCCAGCCATGCGGAAGCAGAGCGCTGCAGCTTTTGCAGCGAGATCCAGCATGGCCTCTTCAGGCTTGCAGGGGGCAATTCTTCTGGCAATGATTTGCCAGTGGTGGCAGGCTTTGACAGGGTTTGTTTTTCTCCTCAGCTGACTTTGGCCTCTGCGCTCAGCTCAGCCCTGAGTGCAGCAAGTGCAGCTCCAGCGCCGGCACTCCCAGCTGGATGGCACCAGAAGTCGTGTGAGGAGAAGCCTACGGCCCGAAAGTGGACATCTGGTCCCTGGGGATCATGGGGCTGGAAATGGTGGAAGGGGAAGCTCCTTACCAGAGGCAACCCTGTCTCAGGGTAAGGTGGAGCTTAGAAAGCGGGGCTCTGAGTGGAGAGAAGTGTTGTGGCTAGGAAAGGAGCAGGTAGAGTGCCCTCTTTCATTTTTCTTTTAGGTGTTTGAACTGATCGAAAGGAATGGGCCCCCAAAACTGCAAGACCCCAGGCAGCACTCGGCTCTCCTGCGCGACTTCCTCCGCTGCTGTCTGCAGGCAGACGAGGACAGGCGCCGGTCTGCCCAGGAACTCCTGCAGGTAAGAAAAAGCCAAGTGGCCAAAAGCCCTGTGAGCCGAGGATGAAGGGATGAAGAGGGCTGCGGGCCGGGTGGGCCTGGGTGAGACAGGAGTGGGACAGGAAGGCAGAGGGGCAGATGGTGCCCTGGGTCCCCTTAGTGCCTCTTCCTGGTAGCCGAGGAATCCTGCTGGAGCCCGTGAGGACGTGGTCTTGGAAAGTAACGGTTCCTTTCTTTTTTGTTTGTCCTTTGGGCAGCATCCGTTTGTGACCTCAGGCGACCCCATCTCCAGCCTGGCTGCTCTGATCATCTCAGCCAAGCAAGTGCAGGAAGACTGGAGAGGAGACGCTTGCGCCTGAGGAAGTCTTTGTACCCTGCCAGCTCAGAGGACTGAAAAGGGAATGTGTTGTGTTTAGGCAGAGATTCAGACATCCCCTGAGTTTTATGACGAGCTGTGCCGTAGATAGGAAATTGATGGCTTTGTAATTTTCTTAGCTTAGCTGTATTTATTTTCAACCTCTGTTATATTTTGTTGTCAAAAGACTAAGTTATGAAAATTAGTGAAAACTCAGGGAGTGATTTTTTAGGTCTATAAGCCCCAGAAAGCTCAATTAATTACTATTGTTTAGTTAAGAGTAGAATATTTTTAACGTAGGGAAGCTCTTTATGTAGAAGGGGATAGAGTGTCATAATAATAATTAAATTTTGAGAGGAAAAGCTGTGACATAACAGAACTCTACCACACAAGTGCTATGAGCAGCCTGTCGGAACGGGTCACTTCGAGGTTAGAATGATGAAGATGTAGAAGTAGCCAGAGGAGCCTTTGTTTCCATGCTTTATTTCAGCCAGACTGGCAATACAACTCTAAAATATCCAGTGTTGGATGATTCCCTTCCTTGCCATGCTGTAGCTAAGCTGGAGTGCCCCTGTCAGAGTCCCAAAGAACATGCTGAGGTGAGGAGCTCTGCTGACATGAACATGGGGTATGCCCACGGGCAATTGAGAGAGACTCCCAGGTAATGTACACCAGATAATGAGCTCACATTCAGGACAGCACCAGGAGGGAGATGCATAGGCTTTCGTGGGTCTCTTGTCCCAAAGATGTCAAGGGTGATCAGCAGGAATCATCATTTAGTCCTGCCCTCCTCTCAATTTCACCTGTGGGGTGTAATGGTGTTACTTTAGTGACATCTGGCCCTTCCACTCTGCTCTTCATTTCCTCCCTTTCACCCCAGACCCATCCCAGGGACCTTTTGGGCCAGCCTCATCCCCCACGGGTGTGTGCAGCTGCCAAGGCCTCCTGCAGAGCCCTGTTCCCACTCTGCTGCCTCCTTGGCCTCCTCCCACCCCTGGGCCAGGCCACTGTGTCTGGGTGTTGGACAGACACACAACGTGTCACAGCTGTCAGTGACCAGTGTGATGGAGCATGTCCTACTGCCCACCGCTCACAGCCCCAGCACTTTCCCCGCCAAACTGCAGTTCCATTTCCACTCTATCTGCTGGAACAGCCACAGCAAGGGGCTGCTCATGGCCTGGGTGCTCCTTGAGTGGTGCCCACAGGCCCGATTTCCACCCCTTCCCACTCCTCCTACACCTAAAGCTACCTCAGCCTTCTAAACACAATTTTCTTAGTCTAATGGCTTCTTGTGCTTTACTTAATGTAAGCAGGAGTACACGCTTTTGATTGTCTTTATTCTAGAATTAATAGAAATAAGTTGAAGTACTCCCATATTTTGCCATTTAAAACTTGAAGGAACTGAAAAAAGTAGAGAAGCTTTCTGTGCAACTTTTAAGTTAATTTGAAAGTCTCCTTCCTCTTGACTCAGTTTCAGCATATTGATTGTCCTTGGCTGTCATGTTTTAAGCT
This sequence comes from Picathartes gymnocephalus, assembly GCA_013390045.1. Taxonomy (NCBI): domain Eukaryota; kingdom Metazoa; phylum Chordata; class Aves; order Passeriformes; family Picathartidae; genus Picathartes; species Picathartes gymnocephalus. The sequence continues at coordinate 38,842 of WEKY01004225.1, read as the reverse complement.
TCATTGCTGTGTCTATAGATCTGTGAAAAAACCCTGTAAACCCAAGGCAAATTCACTGCACAGTGTTTTTCCTCTACTGGAAAGGCTGAGGCTCTTGTGACCCTCTTCTGTCACCGAGACATTGATTCCCATCCTAGTTCTGACTAAGAGCAGGACAAATATAATTTATTCACTGCTAGTAAGATCTGCTAACAAAAGTCACAGTTGGAGCTAAGCATGATGCTTCTCTTCCTCCCTTGAATACCCCTTTGTTTCTAGGCCTGGTGATTTCCAGGAGCACCTAAGCCACTGCCAAGGTGAAAAGTCTCACTATTGCTGGTTTTGATATTGATTTTTTGTGGGATTTTGATCTATATCTACAGTGATCTACAGGAACCAAATCTTTGACATGAAGTGCCTTCGAGTAACATTTCTAAGCATAGCGGCAATGAAGTCAAGATACTAATGAGTCGTGGTTGTTTTAACTTTGTGTAACATAAGGTACAATATCACAAAACATGTTATTTTTGAGTGTTTCAGGCATTTAAAACTTAGACTTATTCTTGTCAACCCTTTTCTTTCTTCCCTTCAGAAAGCTGCATGTCCAAGAACTAATTGCTCTCTCAGTTTGTTGAAGCTTTACCAATATACAGGTTTTGTACTTTACAGTCAGCCACTGAAATAAAAAAGGAACACATGATGAAATTTCAAGTTCTGAAGAGTAGTGTATGTTGGGGTGGGGTGAGGAGGAAAAGGGAAATTATTTAAAATTAAATTTAAACACAGGAGTACTGGAACTTTTCAGTCAATTTGCCAAGGCCTGCTACTTCCTTGAGATCACTTGTCTTCGTGAGAATGTGATACCTGTGCTACTATAAATCCAGCAGCCGGGAAAATACTCTTTCTTCTGTGTTTTCCCTCTAGGATTCTGTGGAGGATCTACAAGTCAATCTTTGAAAATGTACATCTTTGGTTTTGGATTGAACAGATCCAAGCTTAGATCATAAGATACCTATTGTTAATATCTTGGTGCCTAGGGAGTAGTGTTTGCTTTGTGTCATTCTGATATAAAACGGAAGCCTTGAACTGAAAAAGAGTTGAAAAGTCTTAGTGTGAAGACAGTGACTTGAAAGTTATTGACTCCACAGGGTTAGTTACTCCAAATACCCACTTCACAGACACTCAGGCTCAGAAGTGTTTATTTTTATTACCTGGTCACATTTTTTCTAGTTGTAAAGATACATCTTATTGTTAAATTTTTATGGTGTATATATGAATTAAACCTGCTAGAGATCCATACTGAATTTTCATTTGGGTGGTGTGTTTTACGTGTGACCCAACCGTTCATTGCTGACTGGAAAAAACAGCACCTTTTGCTCTTATCTATCAGTGTAAAAAAGCCTTCATCCTCTGTGTCCCAATACACAGAGAATTGAACCCTAGCTGAAACTTAGCAGATTGAAAAGTACACAAATGACTTCTTTATTCAAATTCCAATTCCATTTTATATGGCTTTCAATTTTGTTTTTTTTCCCAGTAATTTCTCTTACAAATGTTGTAATTTGCTGCTAAAAACCATGAACATGTACAATTTACTTTTGTGCTTAGGTATGATGAACGGATAAAGGCAGAATGAAGGAAAATACTAAAAATTAGAATGAAAGAAAATAAAGGTACTTTTGCTCCCATTTTTGCCCTTGTTACCCCCAATGTTGGATTGATACATTCTTAAATACTCCCCATTCCGCTTCCTTTTGATTGGCATATGCATACACGACAGGAAAAGTGACAACCCAGCCTTTTAAAAATGAAAACTTTTCCCATAAATATTCTGGGGCTTTCCCTTTTTTTTTTTTTTTTTTTTACATTTATGTATGACTATATAGAAAACAAATGAGAAGAATCCATTTCATCAGTGGTGGAAACCAGCTTGATGGGGTGAAATCTGGGAGCTCCCTCTGCTGATTCCAGAGAGCAAACAGGACTTGTGTATCTGTATCACTTTATTTCAGAGCATTTCCTTCAAAATTCTTTTTTTTTTTTTTTTAAACTCATCTTTACGTGTAGGTTAGGGTCCTCAGGTGGTGGGCTGCAGGGAAGACTTTCCTTCTGCCACAGGAGTCAGTGCTCCTGTTGCCCCACCTTCTCCCCCTCCTTCCCGTGCACTGTGGTGGAATCTCTGGAACCCCTGTGCCAAGGAGCAGCCCAACTGCCCAACGGCCACAAACTGCCCAACTGCCCAACGGCTGCCGTGCTGTGCCTGTCACCCCGTGGCCCCTCTGCTTCTACAGAGCAGGCTGTGCTTGCTTTCACACTTGGTTTGGTGTTGACAAAGTTCCTGCCTTCAGCAGAAAGGGCTCAGCATGGACTGTAGTAAGGTACTTGTAGTCTTTTAAATGAAGAGGAGAGCTTTCCGCTACACATCGAATGTTTAAGATAATTGTAAGCGCTGCATCATTTTAAGATTACAGTCTTGTAATTGCTCAGGTGAGAAGGGTTTTTCATCTGTTCTTTCACCTAGAATAAAACTGACAGAGAGAAGGAAGAGGAGTTTTTAAATATTCCTCCAACTCCTGAGAAACCTTCCACTGTCGCTGTGGCAGAATACAGTAACCATCAATCCACTGTCACTCTCTCTGGGAATCTGCCACCAATTCAAGAAGAGATACAAAGCATCACTAGTGAAACTGATGGCACAGCAGAGGCACAGAATGCTGATGGGCAGCTGCAAGATCTCCAGTCTGAGCAAAATATTTCTTCAAAAGATTTTGATGCCAGTGTCAGCTCCAGTAGTGGTAATCAATCAGAGCCAGAGCATGCTGAAAATGGTAAAGGAATGGGTAAAAAGAGCTGTCTTCAACCTAAGCAACTCTCATTTTACCATTACGGATGTATCTTCATTCTGTTTTAGTTTGGCTGCTGGGAAGTGAATTTTTGTAGGAAATAGTAGCCTACTGTCTACTTCAAATGTGTGGAAATGGTGTAATCATCTGGCGAATAAAATACAACTGCCAGGAAGTTTCTTGGCCTTTTGTTAGGAATTGTGATGGTTTCAATGAGGAAAAACGTATATAAGATTGATGTTTATACTGGACCTGACAAGAAAGGCCTAGAACAAGCTGTAATACATTGTGTAAGGAATATTTGTTGTAGCAAGACAAAAACATTTTGAATGCCCTGCTTACAACTAGAAAATGCTGTTTCTTGCATAAAACTTAATTCTCCGTGAGCTATTTAATTTGGGGGAGAAAGTGCCAGTTACTGCGTGCTTGGGCAACCATTGCCCCTTGTGAAGTTAATGTTCTGAAAAATGGAAGTCAAGCTGATATCAAACATTGACTCTCTTAGCTGGGTTTCACATTCAGATGTGATTTTGAGATTTGTCATGACACCAGTAGAGAATAGAGGATAATAAACACAGCCAACAGTTGTGCACATGGTGTCAGCATACTGCTGCCTGCTTTTTAACAGTTGGCAAGGCTGGATCCAAAAGCTTTTTTGTGAAAATGACTGGGTCTTTTGCAGTTTATCAAGAATACTTTCACTGTGCTGTAGTGCCTAAAAAATTTTTAACACTAAGGAAGAACATACATGTCTGACTATACTCCTGAGATGACAGAATTGTTTTTTTCATTGCAACAGATTTCAGTTAACAACTGTATTTCCTCAAAATGTCCTTAAGCTGTCTTACTACCATCATTCATCTGGAAGTGTTGTTTTAAAAAACTGCAACAAAATGTGTTTCCTTCAACAAAGGCAGGAGTTTGGAAGAGGTCAATAGGCAGCCCTCAATAAATGCATCTCTATTGCTTTGTTAATCACAAATGTACATACTTTGAGAAAAACATACAGAGCTGCAGGCTTGCTTTTTTTTTTTTTTGCCTTTTTTTGTTATTTCTGTTTCTTTCTACTTTGGGGGGTCTTTTTCCTCCTTTATAGTGCTTAGAGGCCAAAAAAACCTTCAAGATGCTCAGGAAAGAGGCAGCTCCTCCAAAAAGCAGACAACAAGTCTCAAAACATCTGTGAACATCAAAAAGAAGAATAAAAGTAGTAAGTACAGCAGCTCAGTGTGAAATAAAATGTGTGAAAGTACCATGTCATTTGTTTGAAATGAATATTTAAAAAGGTGAACAGGAGCTAGGTTGTAATAATCAGTCTTGCAAAGTCTTTTAAAGACTATATAGCTCCATAACTAGAAAGATGTGGACAATTTTGGCACCTACATGAACACATTACAGTGCCTCTTTGCCTTATTTTCTGATGCAGGCAATTTATTTATGGCTGTGATTCTAAAGCAATAAGTGCACTGCTGTCGTGATCCAGTTGGAGAGTAGAATGGACTGTGGCTATACGAACCTTGAGCAGCTGGATCGTATTCAAGAATCTCCTCCCAGGAAGTGTGTCCCTACCCTACCTCCTTATGTTTTTGCACACACGCTTTCAGTTAAATACTTGCCAATTTTTGGGACGGATTGTGGAGCCACAGTCTGCTACTATTATCAACCTTCTAGGTCTATAGGACTTTGGTTCCCATAAATCCACAGAACAGATCTGAGACTACGTGCACAACAATTAACTGACCAGTGTTTCCAGTGCAAGGTTTCCCTTTCCCAGCATGCCAGAATTAGAGGGGCCCCATTACAGACCTGGTTTGTGGTCTTGTACCTGGGCACCCGTGGTGCAGAGAACTGTGTGCCAAGCTGCTACCCCAGGATGGATTCTGTCATGTTAGAGTGAGACAGCTCCTGGTAAGCTTTGGGTTGGGTGGGAAAGTTGCTTTGTTTTGTAACAATCTACCTTCCCACAGGAAAATGTGGGCAAAGTGGAGAGAGGGAGTCTGATCTAAAAGAACACGATAATCACATGCCCAAAAGTTGCAAATTGAGCTTTCAAATGTGTAAGTATCTCCTTTGAAACATGCCTCTTGTGTTCATGTGATATAATACAAGAAAGCTTTTGGAATTTTCTGGTTTTGAGGGTTTTTTTCTTCTAAAATCACTCCATCCTCAGTTTGCTTAATTTTGTCATATATCCTGATAGTTTTTCTTTCTTGCTGCTTTACTCTTTTTTCTCTGTTTCTTGTTCAGCCTCTTAGATTATTGATTTTTAAGTCTTCCTCTTTCATTTTGCCTTGTTGAATCAGGATTTATTTAGTGTTTCTTGTAAGAAGTTTCAGTGTGTTTGTGTTAGTCAAGACAGTGATAATAAACAGCAGCTGCTGTTTCTCAGCTTTGCTGCCTGCTATCTCAAAGCACATTACTAAGATTTGAGTACCTCCCCCTTCAACAAAATTCAGAAGCCTTGGGAAATGCTGAAGTGCAATAATTAACAGATATTGTTTAACTTGCAGCTGACTTGCAAAATTTAAGTAGCACTGAGCGCATAACAGTTCTCCAAGCAAAAATGCAGGAAATCAGGAAACATTACCTGTCATTGAAAGCTGAGCTGGCTGCCATAGACCGGAGAAAGCGCTTAAAGAAAAAAAAAGAGCAGGAAAGTAAGTGCTGGGAACTAAAATCTACTTTTAGAGAGCTAAATTACATGTCATGTTACTAAGGTTTTAACAATAATTGGGTAATCTTTAGGGAGATTAGTGCTGTTGGGGTGTGTTTATGCTTGCTTTTTTTCTGAAAACACTGGATACAGTTATTTTACGACCTTTCAAAGATCCAGATCAGATATCCAATGGTGATGTAAGGGGGAAAATATTAACAAGGCAGTCAATCTAGTTAATTCTGTTAAGGCAGAACTATTTTATAAGGAAACCATATACAGAAAATAAACTTTCCTAAGCAGCGAACAAAATGCGGTTATTAATAACTTCTAACTTTTCATCAAACTATAGATACATTTCCGGTAGCATTGTCTGTGTGCCTACTTAGTGCTTTCCATTTAGGATTAGGGATTTATTTCAAGAGTGAAAGGGAGACAATAAAATGTCTCATTTTTCTGAAGCTGCCACAGGTATTGCTGCAGAAAATGTTCTAGTGTGCCTTCTGCTAGGAGTGTTAAAAGGATCATTTTCTCTGTGTCTTGCTCATGTATGCATTTAAGAGCTCACTAAGTACAGGAAGAAAGACAGAAATGACAGTAAGATTTTATGGCTGCAGCCATTGCACGGGAACTGCAGTTGCTACTTGGTTGCCAGAGCAGGTGCAGATTCAGTGCTGGGACAAGAGCCTATCTGTGCCGACTCCCAGAGGAAAGAAGGAGAACAGCTGACTTGCTGGTGGGTCAGGAATGAGCTCTGGTGTCCTCTGGCTGGGCTGTTGATCTGCATGGCAGGTCAACCAGGGCTCCAAGGGGCAACAACACCAAAAGTAGGGAAAAGAGGCTTTTTTCTTTTTCCTTTTTCCCTTTTTTCTTTTTTTCTTTTTCTTCAGCTAGATGCTGAAGTCAGTATATATGTCCTTGTTTTGGCCAGGACAGGGTTAATTTTTTTGCAGTAGCCAGGAAAAAGCATGGCTAGGTTATTCCATTCCTTCTCACATCACTGCCAGGAGCAGAGGAAAGGGAGCCTGTTCTGGTCAAGAAATGTGGCAGAGGGAGCTGTCAAATATTGTCTGGGGTTTTTTTTCCACGTGAATAGTTTCTTTTCTTATACTCTCTGACATTAGTATTGTTGCTGTTACTACTTCGTTTTGTGTCTCATTGCTGTTTCAAGTAAGTTGTTCTTATCTTAACCAATGATGTTTATCTTTCCTGCCTCCAATTCTCCTCTCTGGCACGCTGCAGCAGGGTGGGGGAGCAAGAGAGAGCAGTGTGTTGTTTGGTAGAGTCTCAGTGGGGGCACTGAACTGGGGAGTACCATTCCTAAACCACAACAGCCTTATTTGTCTCCCAGCGTAGGGCTTGAAGGTTGAGGTAACTGCCCAGAGTGAGCTGGAAACAATTTGATCTAAACATTTTGAGCTGGGCTACTGAAGAACATCACAACAATGGACAGGTGGATTGGGTTGCCAAGATTAAAGTGTCCCAGGTGGATCTGGACTGGCAACATAAGGGTGAATTATTCCTGGCTCAGTGGGCCCATGATGCCTCAGGTGATCAGGGAAGAGATGCAACAATACAGATAGGCTCACGATCAAGGGGTGGACTTAAACATGGACACTATTTCCCAGATTATGCTTAACTGTGAAACATGCACTGCAATTAAGCAGGCTGAGTAAAGCCTCTGTGGTATGGGGAACAATGGTTAAAATATAAATATGGGGAGGCCTGGCTAGTTACACTGCACTCCCACAAACCCACCAAGCTAAGCACTATACGTGCTGACAGTGGTGCAACTAACCACTGGATGGCTGGAGATGTACCCTGTGCCTGAACACCATCCTGGGGTTTGAACAGCAAGCTCTGTGGTGACATGGAACCCCAGAAAGAGCTGAGTCATACAATGGGATTAATTTCAAAAATAGTCTCATAGACCCCTGGACCAGAGAGCACAGTATTGAGGGGGTATCATATTCCTCACCATGCATCAGCCTCTGGGAAATTTGAACAGTAAAGTGGACTGTTAAAAACTGTGCAAGGCTTGGGAGAGCCTCGGTGGGGGCACTGAACTAGGATTAACATTGCTAAATCATGACAATATACCAGTGCTTACTGAGTGGAAAAACATTTTAACAGCCTATTTATAAGTCCTTATAAGCCGTGTTTTCCTCTTCCTGTGCAGGGGCTGCTGCCATGTCAAGTTCTTCAAGTTCTTCACCAAATGGAATGCCAGGGGAATGCAGGTGACAGCAGGACTGGCCACATCACTTTGCACTTAATGGCTGCTGAGGGCCACTCTTCTTAATCAGTCCTGAAAACAAAATATGAGGATCCATTAAAAGAAGCATGCAAAACCTGCTAACCAAAGACTGACTAATGTTTACAGATTTGAATTAGATTTTAAAAAGTTACTCTGGGTTTTAAGAACCCATTAATTGGAATGACAGAACAGTACTTTGCCACTTTTTCTATAAAACATGTATTTTAAAAATTTTATTAAATACATTATTTAAAAAATGAAGAAAACAGCTAACAAATTGTATTAACTATTGATGTATGAAGATCATATTCAATCTCCTTGAAGTATTTCTTCATAATGGATTAAACAGGTATATTTTTGTGTTTTCTTGTCACTGTTTTCCTTTTAAAGTAACAAATACTTCATTCGTAATGCTTATTTTGAGCTTCTAGGAGAAGGCTTCAAGGAAATGTGAGCTTACAAAAGCTTATAGAAAAAAGCCATGAAATATATATTAGGTTTTGCAGAAAATGGAGAATTATGCAATGTATTGTACAAATGTAAACAAAGACCTCTGAAATAAAATGGCATCATTTTTTAATCCTTGATTTTGTTTCTAACAGTTTAATTAACCAACCACAGTGTCTTCATGAAAATGACATCAAGCTGCAGAACCTGTTGATAAATTATTAACTCAAATCCATCTCTCTTTCAGCAGAAAGCAAAAATGTAGCCCAGCATTAATGCAACACGAGTCAAAACAAAGCTGAATTGTGATTCCTGTTCGTTATGATAGTTTGAAAATGTCAAAGCAAGCTCCTGAAAATATTTGCTGACTCCTTGTATCAACTGCCTCGAGGTCAGATTCATTGGAATCAAAACTGGAATAAATCTTCTAGTGTTCTCTGCTTACATTGTGTCTGACTGTAGTTCAATCGACCAAAATATTGTTACACCTGCAAAATGACATATCACTGATGAGACTGGTAAATTGCAATGATATGTTTTGGAAGCACTGTGTTAAGAATTACTAGTGCCCTGGGACTGACAGGAGTCATTCTAATAATTCCAGTGAGGTTAGTCAGAGGATATTTACATCCAAACCAAAATGGGCAAGTATACTGAAATAGTAGGCAGAAGGGGCCTTTCTCCATACTAAGACAGAGGGCCAGGTAGTAGAACTAAAGGTCACTGAAACCAGTACTATCCTACAGAAAAACAGAAAGCAAAACAAACATAAATCTGAATAGAACCACCATGGCGCATGTCATAACCACAGTTATTTTAACCTGATGACTACCTTGCTCTAAACTTAAAGCCTCATTCAGTTTTCTATCATTTTTAAGCCTAGGGTTATTATTTTAAACAACTTACATGTGGTGGCACCCTAAACATTATTCTGAAGAACACCAGTGTCCACAAGACAGTGCAGTAAGCACTTGGACTTCTAGGGAAGGAAGAACAAAAACCACCATTATTTACTTACCGAATTGACAAGCTTATCATCTGCACTACCAAAGCAAAATGTTACGGGAATAAGGACTGCAAAGCAAACCAGACCCACCTGGAATACTTTGTATTCTCAGCTGACATTGAAAAAATGTTTCACCTTAAGAAGGACTAGGGTTTGCATGCACAGACTGTCTTTAGAGGGATCTCTGCAGACCTGTGAATGAGGAATTAAAATGTCTTCCTAAAAGTGTAGTGGTTTTAGTTCGCCATCCTCACACAATTTAATGTAGTGGGTGGAGTACTCTGGCCAAACACCAATGCACCCACTAAACTTATTTACTCATTTTCTCTTATGAGATAAGGATAAGGAGAAATGCAAAGCAGGCTCAAAACTTTAAAAGGTATAAAGACAGTTTTATTAACAGAACTAAAAGGAAAATAATAAGAACCAGAATAAACCTTCAGACACTTCTCCTCCACCTCCTCTCTTAATTTTCTCTTTCCCACCAACAACATAAAGAGACAAAACCTAGAGACTTTCAGTCAGTTTACCACCTTTAAAATAGTCTTTCTTCAGTTCACTTAGGGAGAGGAGTCTCTCCTGCCATGCCATGGAGACTTTTCCACACGAAAACAGTTCTCTCGTGACTCCACAGCGAGTCAGCCACCCAGAAAAGGAAATCTGTTCACAATGTGAAAGTCCCTTGCCTTGACAAACAGTTCTTCCCGCAACTGCTTTCAAGGGCTCATCTCTCTTTACTAGGGTACTATTTTAAGGATGAGCTGTTCTGGTAGAAAAGCAAAGGGTCTTCTCTTTTCTCTCTCTAGAAGCAAGGTTTCTCATATCCCTGGAGCAATGGTTCTCCTATCTCTGGGAGCATCAATTCTTTTCTTCTATCCCTGGGGCACGGGTTCTCATCTCTCTCATCTCTGTGGCATGGTTCCCCATTTCTCTCTGCTCCAGTTTCTCATTAGACCACAGTTACTTCAACATCTGCTTGCTTCAGCATAGGTGCCTTTGCTCAGGCTGCAGTTACAACACTGCATTCCCCTAGTTGCATTCCTGAGTTACAAGGAATAGTCTAATGTAAAATATAGTCCATCACCATGGTCTTACAAAAGGATTTCAGCTTAAAGCATCTTTTCTTTCTCCTCCCTCTGGGCTTTGGCTCCTTCTTCACTGACCTTGGGGTCTCCATGTTGGTTTCATCATGAGTCCTCACCCTTTCCCTTTCTCTTACTCAAGAGAAGATTGATGTCTGTAAGTTTCATCTCTGTACTGAGAGTATCTCTCTCGGGCCCTGCTGTTGGTCAGAGGATCTCTGCTGGGCAGTGGCCGAGGTTGCTGCAGGCTTTTCCTGGAGAGAGGGGAGGGCAGGAAAGGTCAGGATCTCAGCAGTCAGGCCAGGATTCAGCTGCGGCAGGATCTCAGCTGTGCCTGGCCCGGTCGAGTGGCCCTTGCTCAGCCCAGCCCAGTCCAGCCCCACGGAGCCAGCAAGGCCCAGCCGAGTGGGCCAGGCTGGGTCCAGCCTGGCCCGGTCTGGCCCCTGCCAGGCCATGTGGGCCCCCGTTACCTGTTCGGAAGCCGGAAGCAAGAGAGCAATTCCCGGGCTGCTCCTTTCTTAAATGTGAATCACAGAGGCGTATTCAGCTTCTTAAGTGGCTACACAGAGTGTCCATCTTAGAACTGGCCAGCCAGTTGGTTCTCTCATACCTGAAGGAAGTTGTTAAGTTCCTTGCAGGGAAAAAAATTACTTTTTCAACCGACGACACTAAGTCTTTGCACTTCTTATGGAGTGAGTCCAACAAAATCAGTCAAGCAGGAACTGAGGCAGTATCAAATTGTTTGGTTTCTTTCAAAGCAACAAAATAGCAAGAGAACAAGATGTTTGTGCTGGCAGAATAGAAGTTGCTTTTGAGTCAAGATGTACCCTTCTCTCAGAAGCATGACTGTTTTGAGTGAAGCAGAAATTAAGTGCATACACTAGAACAAAAATATAATTTTATTCAGCAATATCCCAACACAGTAGTGCTGCTCTGACTGGAAATCTTTGAAGTGTTCTCATTTCTTGTGAAAAGACTCAACTTATTTCTAAGAAAGAAAGTGTTTGAGGCAAACAGCCACAGATGATGTTTCAATCAAATCTAAGTTTAAAAAAATGTATACATGTATTAAAAAAAGCTGGAGGAAGAAATGGAGGCAGAAAGGAAAAAGCATGTTCAGGGAGTAAGTGGTATAGATTGCCACCACACAATCTGAACACTGCAATCATAGATCGTTTATTCAGAACACAAAGCCAGAAGCCACACACTCCCTGCAAAAGAGGAGGGACTCCCTCTCCCTTCTAACAGGCTATAGCAAGAGGTTCTCACTGCTTTGTGAGCTCATACCCAGTTGCAGAAGGCAGCTTTTCTGTCAGATTAAGGAAGGCAGAAAGATCCAGGACAGCAGCTTCCTTGCAGCGTCTTGCTCTTGAGCCCCCTTCTTCAACTCTTCTTTCTTCTGGTGACAGGAAGGCAAAGCACATCCTATCCACATGAGCCCATGCTGCACCCTCCTTGTCTACACTGACAGCAGGCACCTGTGATTCCTCTCCAAACACACAGAAGCCAGCTGAGAGATGTACTATGGAAGCCTAAGCTGCACTGGGAGCATGGCATCATAACAAAACAGCAATTCCTTACAGAAGCTGTCCTAAAATAGCTTGCAGTTATCTATCACGCTTTTATATCACATGAGAACAGATGGAGACAAAAACCCCAGTTTACTCTAAAAGAGTATTCCACACTATGCAAGGAGGCATAGGCAGCTCCGAATTTGAGTATACACAGCATCATTGAGCGGTCAAAGCAGAGTCACCACTGACATCAGTGAGAAGTTTTAACACCAGCCTTAGGGATTTTACCCCCTGAACATGAATCAGGTGTGGTCTGTCTGTTCTCATGTGCCAAATGCCATCACAGGGCCTTTGCTGTAAGGAAGCATATCCACCAAGCAAAATGGCCCACAACAGTTGAACCTCAGAACCAAAGGCTGCTGAGCATCAGATGCACCCCGTCTGAAAAGCTTTCAGAACTCTACAGAACTCTGCCACATGGTTTCCAGTAACACAGCCTCTGAACAAAACATCCAGCTCAGTATGTGCCTGTGTGCCAAAGGACAGCAACATCCTGGCTCATGACTTGTGCGTTATATAGATGTGAGCCAGAAACAAATGCAACAGATGCAGAAAAACTGAAGATTGATGGCAACTGAAACACAACTGTCATTTTTCTACTCCACCAAGTAGTTATAAAACTATCTAACTTGTGCACTTACATAACAGAACACAGTAACCGACAAAAAAAAGCCTTTTATTCAGAAGAGGTCTTTACAAGAAAGTCATGATTTCAAAGTACAAAGTCAACATTACCATCAGCACCTTTCCTTAAGAGTTGTCTTTTGTCAAATGTGAAATGTGTAAGCAAAACAAACGAACAATCCACACACAAACACACTTCTACCCCAACATCTCTATTTAGATTTTGCGTATATATATAAGGTATATAAGAGTATCATGTCTTCATACTTCAGGTCCTTCTCCTCCAGGAACCAGCTATAAAAGAGTAAGACATTTTTGCATTAGTGCCATAGAGCTGAGCTTTACAAACCCACATGACAGCTCTTGCTTTACAACAAACATTTTAGGATACAGAGACTTCATGCTAGACCACAAAAGTGGCTTTTAGACTCTCAGAGGACGTCAGTTATTGCCAGAGGTGCAGGAACCAAAAAAGCAGCAGGGAGTAAATCAGCATAGCATCTTGTGAAGGAAGCAAAGAACTGCCAAACAGAAAAAGAAATACAAAAGGAAAAACATGGTGGTGGGGGGAAAAAAGGGTTAACCACTCCTTTTACTGCTATCTTCTTCATAATCAGCTGAACACTCCTAAAGAGAAAGAGCTTCACTGGTTTTGGGATCATAATAAGCAAAAGTCTAAAGCTTGGCCTTCCTGATATGAGAAGATACATCCCCAAAAGACACAAGATCTCATGTAGAAATGTATCTATGTCTTGCTGAAAATTCACCAAGTTCTTCTTTAAGGGCAAGACACCACCAGCTTAATTGCACGGTAGGAATTTCACCCCATACAAGGAGTTAGAATGCTGTCCTTTCAACATTGCAGAACAGTAACCAAAGCAGAAAAAGGCTTAGAAATTAACACAGGATGGCACTTGCTCAGACACACAATGCAGAGGTGCAAGATAGGTAAAACAACACAATGGAGACAATTCCTCATTCATACAGAGCCAACTTGGACTCAAATCTTCTCACTTGAGCCTTCCTCTTCCTACAAAATTAGAAATGCCCTTGTGTTGGAAGTCCAGGCTTTGTGGCCAGCTATACAGACAAGCTACTTAAAACTTCCTGATGTAACGAACTGTCAGGAAAACTCAGCTTAAAGGAGTTGAATACAATCACTGATCGATTTACAAGCATAGAAAGTCAACACGTGCAGCCTTTGAAGACTCACCATTGTTATGTTATTTCCATTTAGCAGAATCTGGTCCAGCTTTGTGATTCTTCTGCCCTCAGGTGTGATCTCGCTGAAGAAGCATTAGAAACAGTAAGAACACAGAACCAGGGATGATGGCTCCATTTTTGACCACAGAACCAACAGAAATCCCTGCATTAAGGTGACCTCTTTTGGAACTAACAAATAAATCAGCCACACTGCAGCATGATCTTGATAAATGGACCACCTAGGTACAGAAAGCTAACTGGCATCTAAAAGTGTCTCTTCTCCTAAGTACGTGGAGATGTGCATTCACCCCCTAAAGCTTGGCAATTTCTTGAATATGACATATCAACCTGTTATGACAAAGGAAAAATACTTACCCTTAAGTTTGCTACCTTGTTGAATCTTTGCCTAGGTCTCAAGGAAGTGTAAAAGCAAATGAACTACTTGAAAGTTTGCCACAAAACCCATGCAAAATTAAGACTTCAAATAGGATCCCCATACAAGTATAAATCAAGCAATAGCTACTCTATGACATGGCTGTCCTGAACAGATCATTCTCTATAGTTTTAAGTTCAAGGTTAAACTATTCAGCTGGCAAGTATTCCAAAAATGTAAAAATATTTTGCTAGCAGATCTTACACAGTATTTTGGTCAGTGAACCACACATTAAATAGCAACAAGAGGCAGAAAAAATACTCACAATTCTGTTACATCTTCCAACACCATGTCTGAAAATGAAGTTTCAAGGAAAATAAGGCCCAGATTTTAAAACATTTTAAAAACAACATTTAGAAACAGCTATTTTCATTTTATACCAAAATGTGATTTTACTTGAAAGTTGAAAATATCAGAATAATACAACTGGTCCATATAAAAAGGTTCTATTCAGTGAACTCAAACTCTTAAGAGCTATAAATTAATTAGGCCAGAGCATAAAGCAGACAGCCTTAAACTGCCATCAAAGGATACTGACAAAGTCATCAAATCCTAGAAGTGTCCCAACAATTTCTTTGTCGCTTTTCATCACGATGTGAATGCGTGAACCGATGCACTTGTCCACAAGCTCTGTAGAAACAGGGAAGCATATGTTCTACAAAGCAAGCCTCTCGTGCCTTAGGTTTTTTTTGTGTTTATTTGCACAAACAGAGACACATTCCCCACACCCTTACACACTCCCCCTCCATTCTCCCACACAAACCAGCCCCCCCGCGACATCCTTTCACACACCCCCAACCCTCAGACTCTCCCAGAGCCCACCTCACTACC
>WEKY01004225.1:0-23556 GCA_013390045.1 Picathartes gymnocephalus | reverse complement strand
CTCTGGTAGCGGTGCCGGCCGGTTCCGGGAGTTGCTGTGTGCGCTGCCTGCGTGCAGAGATCGGTGCAAGGATGTGCCAGGTTTGCCCTGACACCAACATTTAATTTTGCATGTGAAAATGAGCTGGCATTAGCAGTCTAACTTGCTGTCCTTACTTACTGCTATTTTTATTTTCATTTCTCTTCTGGTATTTCCCAAGGGGCATTGAGCTCTAGCTGTATCCACTTTTTAACATCACATCAGTCTGCACTACGTGCTCTTCTGTGCCTGTTTTCTTTTCCCCAGCTTCTACTTTCAATATTCCTCTGGGAGCCTTTTGAATCTTTAGGGCCAGAACCTTCACTTCATTAAGACCAAAGTGCAGCCTTCTCCTCTTGTTCAGACTCCTCTTGTCCCAGAAGTCTTCCTAGTGCTCCATGGACCTACGTCCTTACTCTATGCGTCTCTTTTGGGCACTAAGACTCTGGACTTCTGTGTATTTCTGTCTTCATACATGGAATTGACAGTTTCATAGAACACAAGGTCCTCATCCTCAGCTACCTGTCTGATGGCCAAAACTTGGCCCCTTTCATTGACTTGCATCAATGGAACAAAGATGGACCAAAATACCAATTTGTGACCCTGGACCCTCTCATCTAGATGTTGCACAGAGCCTGCCGCCTTTGTGCCCAGCAGCTGGCTGTCATTTAATTTCCCAAGCACAGGTACCTAGGCCTAATAACAGAATTTTCTGACATCTTCAGTTCCTCCTTGCTGTTCTTTATGCTCTCTGCTCCTCCAAGGTGCACTGCAATCCTTGCCCTCTTGCCTAGGAAACTCGGACAGCCTGAGGAGAGCATAAGTTTCAGACGACTGCTACTACCCTCCAACTCTTCTGAAGGTGTCTGCATTTCTCTCAGATGCTGCCATTTGGAGAGCTCTCCAACTGAGAAAACAAATACCTGCTCCACACAAGCAGTGGATTCTTGTCCAATAGCCACCGGTAGGAAACTGTCCCTTGTGAAGCAATCCCAACTCTCGCAATGCTAGCCATTGGGGGATCTCTGCCCTCTTGAGTGCCTGAGTGTGCCATCTGTGGAAAGCTTGTCTTGACTGGACTTCTGTAGTTCTGCTAATTCAGCTAATTTACCTTCTGTTGTCCTGTCCCTTCAGCTCTGCACCTTACCTGGTGTGAAACGGCCACAGCACTTTCCCAGTTTCTGGTTCCAAGTGCTGCTCAGTTACTGTCCTTTACTTCTGCCTGGGTCTGGGAAAGATCTGGCCTTGCAGCCTCAACACTGCCTATACTTACCTGTGTTCTGCATCTGCCCAACCACTCTACACAAAACTGCCAGACTACCCTGTTCACTGTCCTTCTCAGCTTTCTAGAATGACACTAGAGGCTTTCTCTTTCAGGGAAACACATCATCTTTCATTTGGGTTCTAAATGAAGAGCTATAATCTCACAGCAGAAGTCTTGCAGCCCAGCCACAGGCCAGGCAAAACCACAGTGAGGGCACTGTAGTTTTGAGACACTCAATCCAACTTCAATCTATACACTTGTTCTGAGGGGAAAGGGCAAGGGAATACACATGGAACTCAAAGTCAGAGCTACATAAGAACTATTGAATCCTGTCTTTAGTCAGAGTGCCTGGTAGAGCACAGGAAGTATTACTTACTGGTCTAGAAAGTGTTAACAATGTGCCCAGAGTACCCAACTACTCAGCTTCAGGAGTTTTCTGTCATGCTGTATTATCGCAAAGACCTTGTTGCATAAGCCATCTAGCAACAGTTTTTGTCCTTGCAAGTTTCTCAGTGTTGGCAGAAAAATTAGTAGATCACTCTTTGCATCCACTTGCTGTCCTGCAATACTAATGTTAGAGACCAAAGATTGGGTGGTTTTTTTCACACCTGAAAGCAGTTTTTGGAAATGAAGATGTGAAGGAAAATCCTGACAGCCAACCACCCAAATCAGCCAAATTGAAACGTCAACATACTGAAAATAAACCTTCCAAATCAATGGGTTTTTTGAGAAGCTGGAATTAATGAGCAGCCACCTGGTCTGCCTTAAGGCATCCCTGCAGTGCAGCACTGTCCTCACACAGGTTGTCTAGTGCTTTCTTCTGTCCTTTAGATGGTGTTTCAACCTCTACAACTACAGCTCAAGGCTAGAGCTAGACACTGTGCAACCATTTTGAGGTATCATCAATCACCACGGCCTCAAGGATACTCCACATTCCCACAGGCACTGGCAAAGTGCTGGGAAGCAAACTGCTGCACCTCCCTTCTCCTTCTCCCTCTTTCCTGGCCTCCATGTGCCTTCACTCCCACTTCCCAGTGATTAAATCCATGATACCAACCATGCAGGCTTGGGTGGGCTGAAAGCATAAACAAGAACAAGTCTGAGGGTGATTAGGTTTCACAAGGTGGGTAGGAGGGTTGCTGTGCTGTCCTAGAATCTGGAAGTTGAGATGGAGTTGAGACAGTTTTGCTCCATAGCCTGACTCAAGGATTGCCTTGGAGTTATTTCCACAAGTTCAATGAGGAACTTGAGACAGAAGGATTTGCCCTCCTCTGATCCACTGCCTAGTCTGCAGAATGGGAAAAAAAGAACCTTTCTTGCTCCAAATGCACATAGAAGGAGCTAGTGTTTACCATGTGGAGAGGAAATACCCATTCAAATGCACCTGTTTCTTCTGCCCATCTTGTACCACCATCTGGGTGTCCACATCTGGGTGATTCAAAGATTGTGAAAGGCTCTGAAGTATAGCTACAAAAAGTCTGAAAGCATGGAGTTGCAAATATTTGTGCAGAGCTGTGTTGGGTCTGCTATTTCCAGCACAGTGTATAACGGTGACTTAAGTGAGCAAGCCTGGGGGTGCAGTGGCTCTGGGTCTTTCTTCATTCTTTCAAATTTATTTTCCATCACTGACCTTTGTTTCAGATCTGCTAAAGGTTTTCCAGTGGACTACTGTCTGGGGAATCTTCATTGACACTTGTGAGCTTGTATTTTTATGACAGGCCTTTTGCTTGCTATTTAGTGCTGAAGGCTGTAGTGGCTGGAGGATGTCCTTTCAGCCCTTCCTGCAGAAATGCTCATTTCATGGTTGATGCATCTGAAGGAGATATGATTTAGTGATCCAAATGATCCCTGTTTTTATCTTGCCATATTCCTAGTTCAGTGGAAGTGGATGGTTCTGTGTGCCATGAAATGCACAGATCTTCTGAGGAGGGATTAGGGCCTCGAGAGAAGGCACATCCAGGTCACCTTAGTGCCAGGCTAGCCCTACTCTCCTGGGGCTTTTGTTATGACTTCGAAACTACTTTTGGTCTAAGCTTATTGGGAATTCAGGCTGTATCAGTATGCTCCACAGGTATGACAAAGATGAAGGGGTTTATCATTATTGCTATTTGAATATGGTAAAAGCCCATCAGAGCTTTTCCTATCCATACATGCAACGGCAGTGAGAGTGTCAAGTGACAGTTTGTATTCACCAAGCAGGGATCTCCTTACTACAATGCAGTGTTTGATCTGCCAGTAAATGGAAATGACAGGCAGAAATATAGCTTCTGCAGTGATTTCAGATGCTGGAATTCTCACATTACAGCAAGATACCAAAAGACTGTCATTTCCGAATACCTTCCAATGCAAAACCTGGTTCCTATCACCCACGGACACTGGTTTTCTTTATGCATTAATAAAGATGAGTTAGCAATGCACCTGTTAGCACTCCCTGCTCTAAATCAGTCATCTTTCCCTGTATGGAGTTTTACCTGTATGACTGCCAGAAATTCAATATTTCTATTTTAATTTTTGTACTTAATTGGATTCTTTTATCATGCGCTAGTGTCAGGATTTATGGTGAGAAAGTTCAGTCCTACAGAGATGAGCTGAAGGTAGGCAGCAACATTTATGTCTTGGCATTCACAAAGGGTATTGATTTACGCTTGCAGACATGTGCCATTCATCCTATTTCTTTATTGCTATGCATTCTGTGTACTTCCAAGAGAATGCTTCCGTAAAATCACTGCTTCCAGTCAAGTGCTCAGAAGCAATCCTAGTTTATAGCAGTCCTGCTTCCACTCAAGGTCATGAGAAAATATTATAGAAAGGAAACAGATATCCTGAGCCCAACCCTACAGAGTGATACAGATCCTCAGGAC
This sequence comes from Picathartes gymnocephalus, assembly GCA_013390045.1. Taxonomy (NCBI): domain Eukaryota; kingdom Metazoa; phylum Chordata; class Aves; order Passeriformes; family Picathartidae; genus Picathartes; species Picathartes gymnocephalus. The sequence continues at coordinate 19,413 of WEKY01004225.1, read as the reverse complement.
ACCCACAAGTGTTTTCCTTTGCTGTTGACTGCACTGCATACAGGACTCTTGGCTGCCAGCAGCTCAACTTTCAACTCTTAGGGTTTTTGGGTATAAGTAAGAGGAAGTTTTTGGTTTTGAGTATTCTTGCAGGAAAGTGTAGTAACCTGGAGGAAAGAAATGTTTAGACATCCTGTCATGTGCTCTGTTTCAATGTATTGTAAATCATAGTCTATAATTGAAATTAATCTGCAATATTAGAACAAATGCCACATACTTTGCCTAAAAGCATTATTTCCCAATGCTTTGTGAAGATCTTAATTGCATTTTGAAATTCAAGCAATTTTTAAGGTGAAACTTTAATGGTAACAATTCCATTTGCTGCACAATTCCACTTAATGAAATGTAACTCACTAGGGGCTTGGCCTAGGGATTTGTGCAAGTCATGATATATGGGCTCATTTTCTGCTCTGTGATTTTTTGGATTCTGGTGGGTTTTTTTCCAGAGAAGAGCAAGTGTGGTGTGGTAATAAGTGAGGTCTTTAATGTCTTAGGCATCTCTGTGAGTGAAAGGGACATGCAGAATGGATGGGCAGCTGAGTACCTTAAGGCAGTAGTTCAGGACAATGACACAGAAATGCAGTCATCGTGTGTTTGTATCAGTGCATTGAAGGCTGGTTTTAGGCAAGGCAGAGTATTTCATAGGTGACAACACCTCCTGGTTGTTACCATTCTCTAGTCTTCACATTCCCTCCCTGTAATAGCTGCTTGTTCTTCCAACTTTCACCCACCCTTTAACACTGGTTTCTTCTAAGTTCCCCAGGGTAATTTTCATTGAATTCCTCATTACATGTGTGCCAATATGCATTAGGAAGAGTTGATTCTGGTGTGATTTTCAGCTGCTGTTTGCAGATTGCGCTGTGAACCTGTACTGGGGGCAGCAGCCACCAAAGGCCACCAGCATCCCTGGAGAGGGAGCACCACTTGTCCATAGGGAGCAAGCTAGACACTCCTTACGCCTCACAAACCCAGCACATGGGCTCCTTTCTCCACTTTGTCCCACCTGTGCTCTCCCTTTTTTCCATCCTTTTATTACTCTCTAACTCCTCCTTCTTTCCCCTCTCTTTTCTCCCTCTTACCCCTATTTCTGTCCCTGTTGAGTTACTTTCTTGACAACTAGTGGTATTGTATTCTCCCAACACCAGAGCAAAAGACAGTGCTGTGCCAAAAAAGCTCTTGTCTCATATCAATGTTAGTCTTCCCTTTTTCCTAATGTTTTATTTCTTCCAGGAAGAAAATGCTTCTCTTTGATTCTTCATATTCTGCATATCAAATATATCAATATACTTTTAGGTAAATTATAAAGAATATTCATCTACAGTAAAGTCTGAACAAATCTGCTGTCCTTGGTGCCAGGAAAATCCCTGTACATAAATTTAGGAAAGAATGTCCAAGATATGCATAGAAACCATCCCTAACAAAAAGGTTCTTGCTAAAGCCAGGAATACACCATCAAGCGGAGGCCTCTCAAACATGCAGCTGGTAATGGACCATGCGCTGTCACATGTCTGCAGGAGGTCACTGCATCCTTCTTGTGCACACCCAAAAGTACATTCAGCTATGGAATGTGCAGTGTGAACAATGTGAACAATGCAGGCTATTGAAGGGATGGCATCTGGCTGTACTCATGTGCTGCATTCTGAGCTGGACAGTGTCTCACAGTGAGATTCAGATCATGAAAAGGAGGAAAGTTCTGTTCAATGGGCTCTACTGATAACCAAACACACAACGATCAGCAGTGAAATTAAGTATTCTGTCAGGATTACTTTCTGCACTCTGGTAAAACCACAGTTCAGATGACTCATTTGAGGAATTTCCATCCTGAAACAGGAGGCTGGCAACAAAACTACGGCATAACCATGCAACTCCCTTTCCTGTTAGTTCACCAGCAAACCAGCCTGTAATAAGAAATATAAAACATGGACACAGAAGGCAGTCCACTTGCTTAAAAATGTGTTGCACACAATAGATACTGACCAGGCCACTTGCACATGTCTGTTGGTTCTTGTCAGCAGGTGGGGGAGAAGGTGTTGAATGAGGCAAATCAAATCTGCTTGGAAGTGTTGCAAAGTAAAACTACCTTATGTTTACATAACATCTTGCCCTGTGGAGTGCAATGTGGACTTTTTAATACAAATAACGAACTTTTAGAGAGCTGCTACTGTCAAGAGTTTTAACTAAGCTAAGCTGAGTCACCACTTTCCTTCATGTCTCACAACACTTAACGTGATTGAAATCAGTAGCACCCTCAGTATGCACCTTGTTTTTCTGGAACTTGATTCTGCAAGTCAAGGGGGAGAATGTGAGAGACTTTTCATCAATCCCATTTAGGGCCTGTGTCAAACTCTTGGTTTCATCTCACCCTTGAAGGAGGTGGTTGTGGTATTGCTGCTGCACTTCTGCCCTCTGGTAGCCTAGCAGTCTGGGAATTTTTTACACTTGTGGTGGTCCAAAGCACATTTCTACTCCCTCCTTGATAAAGTCGTTCATCATCATGATGCATGTCACGTGATCCACTGACTCATCTTTTCACTTTGTCTATTTTTTTTTTTTTTGTGGTACGATTATCAGCTTTCAGCAGAGAAGATCTTCACAATTTAAGTTACTTTAAAATCCTGGGTGCCATGCACCTAAAAAAGCCCCAGACAACTACTTGGCCATAACAGTAACACATCACTGAAAGAGAACTTACCCATACTTCTACACAAAAGCTTTTCTTAATCCAACTGCTGTATAAACTGTCTTGGAATTTTTTTAACAAACAGCAACCTACTTAGCAAGAAGAGTAATTCTGGAAGGTGTCCACACAAAACAGTGATACTTACTGTATCTGTTCTTCAAACCTAAGCAATGCAATATAAAGTACCTCAAATCACACATGCAGTTACTACTTATTTGAAGCTCCTATCTTGTAATTGAACAACACTAACTGAAGGCACCTGTCCAGCTCCCCCTTAACTTTTTATCTACAGAATGAATGTGAAAAGACGCAGTCAGTCCCAAATAATTCCTGGCATCTGCAGTTAAATACTTTGAATACTATTCCAACATGAAGAGATTTATGGATATGACTGCTGCATTACTGACGTGCTGAGCAAAGAGCCAGTAACCACACTGCCTTGCTAAGCATGGCTGATTACAAACAGCAGTGAACCCATACACTTCATGATATGCCGCAACAGAAGTAATCATCAAGTGTTGGGAGGCAGATTAACTGTAATATCTTAAAACACACGCTGACTCTTCAAATTATGATTCAAAGTTTTTTTGAAGAATAATGTTCCCCAATCCCACACGCGAACAAAACAATCAGACCACATTCATATATTAATTTTTTATTTTCCCATACAATATTCACAGGGTCTGCTTTTTGTCTTATTCAAACTAAATTTCCCCTCCCCCACCCCATGCCCTCAAACTAAAGAACCAACGTTTCAGGACAGGAAAAGAAGTCTTGTAAACATAAAACATCCAAAGCATAGCTGAAACCCAGAGCATTTAGCAGTTAAAAACACAGTAATATCCCCTTTAACGCAGGGTGTTTTCTTGCATACCACACCATTAACCAAACTGTTCATATATTAAAAAGGTGCAGTTTTAACCAAAGGTCACAATGCACTTCTTCACCCACTGCGTGTTAGTATGTGTGTTTTATTATATCCTATTCAGTCAGTTAAAAACTATACACAGCTATGTTTAAACGTGTGTTTGTGCCATGTTTTTAACAACACAAAAATAAAGGCATTTTTAAGCTGTTGCTGTATATTATGCAGCAGGATGCCAGAGCATTGGTTCAGACACCTAACTTTAATGGAAAAGTCAAGTCCCCTAAACCTCTGCAGTGGGAGTAATACTGCATGGAACAGTCTACTTCACACATTCAAACATTATGAAAGAATAAAAAGACATGTATGCGATAGCTGATCATCATCAGTTTTATAGCACTATTTACCAATTTTGCCAGCACACAGAAGAACTCAGTGGAAAAAAACCCCAACACAGTTCAAGCCTTAAAACAAATGCCTTTGTTGTGATTAAAGCTACATAACTAATATTCAATCTCCAGAAATAATGAACACTAGCAAAAGTAACTAATGTTTTCATTTGACACTTGTACCCAAAGTGTACCACTTGCTTCATTATTGTGTGCAATGCAGCACAAAATATACTAGACATCAGTTGCTGAAACACAAGAAGAAAGCATAGAGGTACAATCAAGAATGTTGTGTGCAGGCACAGATCTGTATCGCAAGACAAAAGCAGATTTTTGTTTTCTCGTATTAGTGGGTTTAACTATTTCTGGAGAAGCTGCATCCCAAAATGAGACTGCAGTATTCAAAATTCAGTACACGACAGCAAAACTTTACATCCCCAATTTTACTTAAAGATTTTTAATACCTCTATGACCTTTTAAATAATCTTCGAGCTGTCCTTCAGTTTCCAAAAAAGCAGTCATTCAGTTCAAGACAGAGTGGGGGCGCTTTTATTTTTTTCAACCATGACATGATTTTAAAATCAAGTCATCTTAGATCAATTCTTCAGACTGCTTAAGTGTCATCTGAACATGTAATTTCAAATTTTTGCTAGAAATACTATACGCAATTAGTAAGGGTGTAGCACTCTTTCTCTGCTAGCCAAGAACTTGTATAAGAAGCATCTTTTCATTTAGCTAGTAACACATGACAAATATTTCACTTTATTTTATTTTATGTGCATTTAAGAATTGGTCAGCCTACTTTTTTTCCAGAGCCATTTGAAGGAGTTTAACCTTACTACGACCATCTCAATTCAAGCTATGGGCATGTATATATATTTACTACCTTCCACAACCAAATAAATCAGAATTTTACAGTACATAAACTACTAAAGACATGAGCAGTGAAAACAGTGTAACTCTAATAACTCTACCAAAAAGATAACCTTAAATATTTAAAACATTTCCTGACCACTAACGAAATAGAGTGGCAATCAGATGCACAAGGCTGTCATGTCTCAGTGCACCACACAGAGGAATATTTAGAGTACTTGTGCAATGCAAATCAATATCAAATTGCCCTCTTCTAGGAAAACAATTTAGTAAAAAGCTTTGTACGTGCCTAACACATAATATAACCTTATCCAGTGCTGGTGCTGTGCTGCTGAACAAACCAAGCTACTTCTGGTCTTAAATCCAAAAAGCAGCAGCAGCAGCATATATGAGTACTGCACAAGTTCAATGACAAAGTTACAAGACTCCCTATTCTACTTATGTTTTCTACATAAACTTGGAAATTTGGATTTGTTTTGTATGCAGAAGTGGATTTCCTGAGTAGTCTCAGCTTACAATTTCTTCAGTAAAATAAACATTGCAAAAGAGAAATGTATTTATTTTAATATAGAAGAATGTATGTTTAAGCAATCATAATGAAGTATAAAGTTCAGCAAATTCTGAAGATGAAGACTTTCCAGGCTAATAAAGAATGTGCACCATAATGTAGTGCCAAGCTTTCAATAATTTTACAAATGAGCAAGGGGTACAATTGCATGTTTTAAAACAGCAAATCAAAACAGTGCACTACAGTTAATCACGTTTTCTTTTTTATAATTCAAGATATTCAGCCTGAAAATGAAAATGAGATTTTCATATGTATCACCTCTCATATCAGACACTAGACTGTTGGGTTATTTTAAAGTGTTACGCTGCAGATGACTAATTGTAATGGTAAAAATCAAACTTGGTTTGGATTAATATCAGTAGAAATAAAGAGAGACAAGACACTGCCATATATTTTAATAGAGGAATTGAAACACTTAAATTCCAAAGGATCCTTAAAAATATTTCAAATTACGTGTCCTTTTCATAACCTTTTGGGTCTGTTTTGTGATTTTTAAGAGATGAGGAGTATACACATTTGAATGTTGCATATATTCAGACCTCTGTACCTACAGTTAATTGGAGAACCACTAATCTTAATGAGCAACACACCTGAAGACTTGCTGATACTGGTTATGATCCAACGCGCGTTGTCGTCGTTCTTTTATCTGAGAAAAAGCTTTTAAGGAGAAATACCTGCCCAATACTAACAACAAGAAGAATGATTGCCTCCCCTATTGACCAGTAGGCTACCCTTGTGTTTAAATCCTCTGCTCTACTGCGGCCCTGCGCTTCCCTCAAGCGGAAGTGAGTCTGATAATCGATGACAGACTTCAAAGCTTCATGAATTGAAACACATGCAGACTCCATCTGGAGAAACAAACAAATACACAGCATGGCATTAAGAACCCTTCTAGTGGTTTTGTGCTTTCATATTTAAAACAGAGTCGTGTAACTTTGCAAGCTAAGAATTATCTCAGACCAATGTTAAACAGAAATAGTGTAAATACAGTAAAATTTAACTTATACTGATCAAACTTTACACATGAAAATGTGATGCTGTTAAATACAGAAGCAGATAAAACCACAGATCTAATAAAAAGCAATGAATTCTGAGAATTAATGAAGAAATTCTAAATTCATACTTGGATTCAAAATGAACCTCAGAAATATTTCTGAAATGTCAGTGATCCTCCAGCTGCTAATCCCATGGGAAAACAAGCTGTTCCTTATAATATTAACATACACACAGCATATATTAAATGCTTCTGTTTCACTAATATGACATTTTTCATTGCTTAATTCTCCCTCAAGTTGTACAATGTCTGTTCTGTTGTCAAGAGACCATTCTCTTAGTCATGTATACAAAAAGTGGTTAGAGAAGAGACAGTTGTTATCCTTCAGTGCTCCTGAACACTCAGTGCCACACTCATATAAAAATACTTACCAACTTGCCCAATCTCACTGTAATTTTTCATTTTAAAAAAGGCATTACTGGTTTTCCAAGCCCTAGTTAATTTTTTATATAAACTTCTTGCAGTTTCAGTTTATCTGCTATAAGTAAAAGTACTCCTCACTGTGTTTGGATCACCAAGAGATTAGTCAATAGATCTTCAAAAAACTTAATTTCTACTCACAATTTAGGTTTCTCTTTAATGGCTTAGAATGAATATTTCCTGAAGATTGAACAACACAAATTATTATAAAAGGAAACGTTTAACGCCCTTATAGGGGTGCTCTCAGTCACTTATATCTGTGTCTAACCATATTTTCAAGTCAATGACTTTCAAGACGTGTCTGAACAAGTCTAAAATAATCTTCTCAACAAAATTCAGGATAAGCTTTTCCAAACTAAGTTTTGCTATTGGTAAATTGTAGAAACATACTGATCTGCACAAGGGATTTAAACACAAGGTCACTCTGGTTTTAGGGATTTACCTTTAACTACTTTAACTGTTCCCATGAAAGGCTGCCCAAATTTGGTCATGCCACAAGCCTGACCAGAACTGCAAAAAGAACCTCCTTACTAAAGAAGCTAGGAAAATAAATTAAGAGATACAGTATCAAGAATCTGAACACAAAATAAAGCAGTGCAGGAATTCTTGAAATGTTCTAAAGGAAGTTTTAAGGTATTTAGATTGTGTAGAGGTGGTAGAAAACTGTAAAATCCTGGAAATGTAATAACAATGATACTCTGACATTTTGTAGACTTATAAAGCTCAAATATCTAGAAGCCAAATAAAAACAGCTGACTTTATTCAGTTATTTTGCTGGAATTTTCTTCTCGGTTTTCAAAATAGCACTTACTTGAGTCCTCCTCCTAAAACAAACCTCGACTGTTTTAAATATAGAAACAATTCCCAGAGTTTCTCCAGAGTCTTGAAATTTTTTAAACACTATTCCATTAATATTTAGTTTGTGAAATCCACATGTCAAGAGGCACACTACTGTGTCATTGAAAGTAAGTTCCCTTAGAAACTTCAGAAAACCCTCACCAACCAAACAGAAAACAAACAAAAAAACCCCAGAAACCACGCAAACAACAAAACCCTGAACAATGGTGGCCTTAAGTTTCTGTCCTAGTTTCCTCTTAAACATTTGGTGATTCCTTTACAGCTTTGTGTTATACAAATCTTATCTTTACAATGCAAGTGTATTTGCAGTAATTTAGAGTCTTTTAAAAGCTTCAATTAATTTATTTTCAAAAGTGATGTAGGTAACTAAAGCAGCTGAACTTGAAGAAAAATTGCCTTCACCTAACAACTTCTGTCAAACACAACAGCATTTTACCTGGGTAAGTGCGGTTACTCTGTTCTCACTAGGAAACAGTGGTGGATCTTCTCCAACCTGTAAATCGAAGTACACAGTTTTGTGTGTGAAAGTAGAGAACTCATTGCTGAAGCAGAACTTGTATGTTCCGTTTCTGGTTGCAGTAAAGGTGAAGCTATCATATTGTTTCTTCATCTCTTTGTACAGTACAATGCCATCAGGATCTTCCAACCGACAATCAACATCATAATGACCTCCAGTGATCACCTGGAAACAAAAACCAGGAATTGTCTTTTTAAAATAAATGGACATTTATATATTTCTTCTAAGAAGTAAGGTCTGGCAGGCGGAACTGCAAAGCTTTTTACCTTGACAAGTGTTTTAAAAAAAAATACCTTAATTCAAGAATATTTCAAAGCAAGCCTGCAAAATTATTTTCCCACAGACAACACACAGAAAATAATTAAAAATGCTTCAGGTTCAGCATATGCAATGTCAACTTTATTTTCAAACCCTTAGGACAGCAATTTTGGTTACTTTGTTATTACTAACTGTACAACAGCAAAGGCTACAGTAGATGAAACTCCATGGGGCAGCAAAGACATGACTGCAATGAGTCTGACATTTGCTGTATACTCAAGTCCTCCCTGGAATTGATTCATGCAGCTGAGACTGCTAACATGCAGCAGGACACTTCCTTCCTGCGTGGCCAGGAAAGTGTAACTGCCCTACTAATATCAGCTGCGTTAGGCTGCAGGAATGGTGTTTGACCAGTAGAACAGGAATTTCCATTTGTCTAGTTCTCCTGTCTGCTTCTGTCAACAGAGCAACACTCTGAGGGACCTGCTGCCTCCCACCTGCAGTTAGACACTGGAGTTCTTCCAAAAACCAGCACATCCGGACAATGCCTGCAATTGATTCAAAACTTCACGATTGTCCCAAGGGGGCTTTTGAGGCTTTGATTACTGTTAGTCTACAGTGTATTACTACCTGGATTCTCCAGAAAGACTGATCGGAAATTTAGGTATTCACAACCTGGTATTGTGATGACTCTTACCATAGCAGTGTTACGCTTTATCCTTGCTGCAAACCTTTCACTTTGACGATAAAGCATGCTGAAGGAGGAAGAGATTTATTTCATATGTGTGCAGAAATCACTGAAACATTTTAGTATCTGCACTTCGGTCCACATGGCACTGTTTAAATGCTCATCAGTATACTGAAGTATCAAGTTATTAAAAAGACTACCTTAGTGGTACAACTGAAATCAACAGACTGGAGCAGCAGCTCCTCCACAAAGGCAAAGTTTTAAAACTACCCAGTTGGCAAGCAATAACACAGCTCTTCATTTGAAAATCTTTCATTTGAAAAACTGTCTACAATTTGATAAGGGTGTGCTTTTTACCAATTACATGGAAGCCACTTGCATTCAGTTGTGTAGGCACCCTGAAAATGTTGGTTTACATAGAGGTAGTAAAGATTGGCTAGAGCTCTAAGGTTCCCCTAGGATTCCTTGCCACGGAACTTGCTTGTGCCTCCTGTCGCCCCTTGAGACAAACTGCCAAAGGACATTCACACAGCACTTCAGGCTGCAAGTGGCTGTCAAATCCAAACTTTTCTTTCAGTGGCGCTAACCTGTTCTGGTCACCAATAAAGTGGCAACAGCAGGCTTATCTGTTCAGTGATACCCACTTCAAAACTGCAGGGGAAAGTACTGCACAGAAAAGACCATATGGAAGAAACAGTCAGAGACAAGAAATATTTGGGTAGGGAAAAAAATATCCAGGACCTAGACCACATAGGATAGAGCAACAAGAACCGATATTTGGCAGCAACATTCCCCAAATATATGTAACATGGGACAGCAACTGAGAAACTAGAAAGCACAGGATTTCAGCAAGAAAAGTATCAGCCCATAAAAATCAACCAAAATCTCCCAAAGATAACTGTGATTTTTATCATCAGGGATGACTTTTCTCTCATGCTGCTGCTGTACTATCAGTGACTTCATCTACTGAAGTGACGGACTGAAAGGTTCCAACCCTTCTGATACACTCAAGCGACACCAAAACAGTGATGCTGTACCGCATCCTTGTCCTATCACCCTTTCACTCTTTAGTATGTAACCCAAATCTGAATAGTACTCTGAAATACGAAACATTAGCCCTTAAGATGGACTGTGCTCGTCCTGTCCATGCTTCACAAATCACAAGGAAACTATGCCTGCGGCACCTGGTTGGTCAGGTGTGCTCTAGGTATTCTCTGCTGTTCAGATGGGGCACTACATGGCAGCGACCAGGGTACAGACACTGCCAGTTTTCAGGACCAGTTCGGTGTCCCACTCCGCCCTGCACTACACAGAAGCCTCCCAGCCGCTCCCACAGGGTTTTCCTTAGTCAAGATGGAAACTCCTCATTGGATCCAGCCACTGCTCCCAGATACTCCCTACAAGAAGGGAGCTGAGCGAGAGCCCCCGGCAGCGGCCTGGGCTCGGGGCCGCGGCCCAGCCCGGCCAGCGCGGCGCCACGCCCGGGGCAGCTCCTCCCGCCGGGGTACCTGGAACTCGAGGGTGCACTTGGTGCCCTGGGCGATCTCCTCGTAGAAGCACTGCTTGGCGTTGTCGGGCAGCTCGAACGTGATCTCGGAGGCCTGCGCCGCGCAGGCCGCCAGCGCCCACACCAGCAGCAAGAGCGGCAGCGGCCCCCGGGAGCCCCGCAGCGGCATCGCCCGGCGTGGAGAGAGATGAGGAGGGCGCGGAGGGGTTCGGGGCGGCGGGGGCTGCGCGGCTGCGGGCAGGACGCGGCGTGGCCAAGGGGACGAGCGGCTGCACCCGGAAGCGCCCGCGCGGCAGGAGCGCCTTCCCGGAGCGCTTCCGGGACGTGTGTCCGGCGGGGAAGGGGCGGGGAAGGGGCGGGGAAGACCTCTCCTTTTCCCCGATCGTGTCGTGAGTTGAAGGCTGGGTGAGCAGTCGGCGCCATTACCCGCAGGTTGAGTGTCATGAGGGTCCGGCTTGGCGCTAGGCCCTGAAGCTGGAAATGGCGGGCTGCTGTGGCCGAACGCACGCGAAAAGCGACCTCGGTGCCCTGCGAGGAGCAGGACACACAGGGAGGAGTCTGGAGAATTCTGCTGCGCAGGTCCTTGAAAGTTCATTGCAGAGAGTGAATAAGAGATGAATGAATAAACAAAGCTATAAAGCAAGAGTGTCGACTTTCAAGTTTTACTCCAGTCAGTCACGGAGCCATAGATGCTAAAGGTTGGAAAGGACCTTAAAGATCAGCGAATGCCAACCCACCTGCCATAGACAGCGACACTTTCCACTAGACCAGGTTGCTCAGAGCCCCATCCAGCCTGGCCTTGAACAGTGCCAGGTTTGGAGTATCCCCAACCTCCGTGGGCAACCTGTTCCAGTGTCACACCACCAGAATTTTTTCCTCATGTCTAACGTAGGTTTCCCCTCTTTCAGTTAGTACCCATTTTTTCTTGTCCTACAACTAGAGATCTTGATGAAGAGTCCCTCTCCAGCTTCCCTATAGGCCCCCTTTAGATACTGCAAGGTTGCTATGAGGTTTCCACACAACCTTCCCTTCTCTAGCCTAAACAGCCCCAACACTCTCAGCCTTTCCCAATTATTTTTGCAAATCCAAAAATAGAAATCAAAGACATCCTCCATTCTTATTATATTAAGTTCTGTGGCAAATCAGGCAGAGTAGGAAAAGGAAAATTCAGCTCAAACCTCCCAGGCAGGAGCATGAGTTTAATGCAGTGGGTCTAGTGACCCATTTTGCTAATGTGAAAGAGCGGCTGAAAATGCATGAAGGACGTATTGCCAAAAGAGGCTCTGCACTGGGTGCTGCTGCATAATCCTCTAGCCTTGAAGAGAGAAGTCCTGTAGCAGCTTGTGAAATGTGTGATTTTCATCCTCACCACTGCGTAAGAAACCTGAGCATCAGTTTGAAGATTGTGGATTTTACAGCACAGAGGTACACAAAATTCTTATGTTAAAGGCTCTGATAGATTTGCAGGTGTGAATTACAGTGAGATGGCAGACGCTTTACCAAGTACGCACCTTACAGCTGAGGCAGACATTATCCATCTGCAGTTAACCCTCAGGTGTCTACTGTTTTCATTTAAATACACTGTTTTATTTTAGATGGCATTTTAGTGTTGGCTGATAGCTGAGATGGCTCAAAAGCAGGTTATATATCTGGGCCATATGATACAGCTCGAGTCATTTTATTTAAATCAGTGACAACAGGCTTGTGGGAACTGTGTCACCTAATCACCTTCTCTTTCACATGGCAAGAAATACATTTCAGGAGGACTTCCTCTGTGATCTTTCACAGCAACTGAAGTGGCTATGTACAGCTTACAGTTTCCTAGTTCATTCTTTCCAGCTGTTTTCTTAGTTTCACTAAATGGGCAAAATGAAGCTTACCTAAGAAATGACGATTGGAAACCTATCAAATAATCAAATAACAAAACAGAAGGTGAAAAATACAGAGCAGGTAAGACAAGAGTCTGGTGGCACCTGCAGAATAAGCAAAAACCCAGAAGATGTCCCAATCCCCAAAATAAATCAGCAAGAACAGATGGGATTACATCCTTTTCTTTTTGGACTGGGGTTAGAGAGTATAAAACATCAACGGAGTGAAGAAGGCAGACTGCATCCAGGAAGTTCTCAGTCCTGGTCCCCTTAACCCTGGTGGCTCCTCATTACACCATCACCAGGCAGAACTGTCAGCACTAACTGCATAGCATTAGTTCCACTGTGTGGAGTGCTTGCCGCTCATCTGGTGTGGATTTGTTAAGGACTAGTTGTTTCATAGATGTAGCAATCATGATAGTAATTGAGAACTAGCTACTAACATTATGAACGGCTTATGAATTTCAGTAACTGTTTTGCAGCTTGAAACTAAGTTCAATAAATACAGTAATGAGTTCAAGAAATATATTTTAGAGGGAGTGGTATGGAGAGTTTTCCTTTCCTACTGGACAATCTGTTTAAGAAGGGTGAGACTTGGTTTCAGGTGCTCTCAGCATAGTTCTTGCCTGAGAAAAGTCTTCATATTTTTTTTCTCTATTATGACAGAATATTTGCAAGCAGAAGTCTATATTACGACTTGCCCCATGCATGCATGCATAGATACATGAGTTTATTAATGATCCTTTTTACCTTATGTGCAAAGTTAAAGACTAGAAAAAAAAAACAGGGATTCATTTTATTTTTACATTGCTTTGATTTGTAAGTGTACGTGGCTGGTTACTGTATGTGGAAGTTTAAAACTGACGAATGACACTTGTTTCTTGTGCAGATGGTTAAAACCTGCTCTCCTGAAGACTGCTAATGAACCATAGTTGTACAAGCAGTTCTCATTCCTTCAAAAACACATGGAAGCCACTGCAGAAAGACCAAAGAAATCTGCAAAATACAAGATATTCAGGTGTTTGTGTTTCTTGTCTGCTTAGTAGCTGAATCAAGTTTCTAATCTTTTCTTCTCAGGTAGTCAGACACTGTTTACACATGTTAGAGGTTGTAGATATGGATGCAATTGCAGACTTATAAAATAAGATCTTATGACTGAAATGACATTTCCTGTTATTTAAATAGCAAGACAGAAAAAAACTGTTCTTCACCTTTACAGTCATTTAATATGTTTCCAGAAATCTATTTGTGTGTAACAGTTCAAAAAAATCCACTTCATCATTTTAATTTCTCATTTAAAGCATATTCCACAGTATGCTTTATCTTGCTACTAAAACTACCTTAAATGGTAATATAAGTACCATTTTAAGTACCTCAGCTTTAAAAGCCTTTGCTGTGGGCTTGCTTTGGCAGATTTTATATAAATAATAGACCTTGATATCAAGATAATTAATTCCTCTTCACTTCCCAATATAGTGCTTTAACTTGGATAGGCTAAAATTACTAAAAATAAACCAGACAGGCTGAAATACAGATTAATGTTTCTTTTCACTGGCCTTCATACTTTAAAAAGTAGCACTGAATACTCTGACACCTGCAAAAAACACTTAAAGGGCAGTCAAGTATACTAACACATTTTCATCATACCATTTTGGTGTGATTTGTGCAAAGTCATGCTGTGGAGGAAAAAAATCACCAGACCTTAAAACTGCTTGAATTTATCCTTTTTTTTCAAGGTTCAGTGCATTTTCTAACCTCTGTTCTCATGTTTCCGAAACTGCAGTGAACAAGAAATGAGCTTGTTTGAGTCTAAAAAGTCAACACACTACTGTCTCTGCTCATGTTAGTTGAGTACATAAAAGCCAAATACACCAAGAAAATAACACATTCGAATAAATGTTTTAGATGAAAACCAAATTTAGGTGCACCCAAAATTAAGCATTTACTGTCTTTCCACATGTGCAGCTTCACAGAGAAACAGGCTGAGAGGTGCTCTAGTGCAAGGATTTTGAAGAAGGGAGAATATTGGGAAGGTTGTGACCCCTCTTACCATCTGAAATACCCCACATGCACTCTTGTAGAATCCTAAGTTATTGAAAAGAACAAGTTGTGAATCTGTATTTGTGTAAATACAGTCCTGCGATTTTCAACATCTTTTAAAATTATATTTGTACATAAGAAGGTCGAATGGATTAGAACTTGTTTCAAAATTTCCATTCCATGGTGGTTTATTGTTTGTTTCTTTCTTTCTTTCTTTTCAGACAAGGTAGGGAGCTCAACATGATTGCAAATGTCGGAAAAAGTTTTTACTTACGGGTCCAAGGCGAGACGTGTGGACACACCGCTCCTCTTTGTGTGACACACAAGAGGGAGCTCTTGGTCACTACAACTTGCATAGAACCATCACACCATGGTATGGTTTGGGAAGGCACTTTTAAACATCATCTAGTCCATGCCCCTGCAATAAGCAGGGACATCTTCAATTAAATCAGGTTCCTCAGAGCCCCTCTGACCTGACCTTGAGTGTTCCCCGGGGTGGGGCATTTACCACCTCTCTGCACAAGCTGTGCCAATGTTTGACCACCCTCATTGTTAAAATCTTCTTCCTTAAATACAGTCTAAACCTTTTGGTTTAAAACCTAACCTCTTTTGGTTTGAAACCATGACCCCTTTAGTTTCTTCTTCTCAGTTTTTGTTCAAATTATATTCAGTAGCTAAGGTTTTCTTCCTTTCAAATTAACACTTTCAGTCCAGTAATAAATGGATATCAGAAAGCTAAAAATATTACAGTAAAATAGTGGCAATCTTGGCCAAACATAAAGTAGGCATAGCTCAACAGAGTGCTACATGCAAGGCCTGTGCCTTGGTCAGGCTCACAGTTCAGCAGTGAAAGCCACGCATCCCTTTGTGTACCAGGAGTCCCTCTGTATAACCTGCAGTGATCTCCAGTAATGAGGCTTTCAAGCACCCGTCTTCTGAGCAGGGAGGGAGGTGCAAAAGCTGCTTCATGGAAAATAAAGAAATGCTACCCCATGGAAAATGTCTGACATTTCTCTATTCTGGAATCTGTGGCAGATGTGACCTGCTCTCAGCAATCTGGCTGACGTTAACAGTTCCCAGCCCTCTCCAGAGAGAGGTGCCTTCCCCAGCCCTGTTAACAGTATATAGTGCTGGGGTGTGACAGTAGGACCATCCCCAATTATTTTAGTTTCACTGGGACTTGGAGTGCTCAGGATGTGGGAAAGATCAATTCCTGGTAGACCAGACCTGGACTTCAGTGGATGGTGTGAAGGGGAGGGATCTGGGGAAGGGCTGAAAAACCCGGGAAGAGAGACACCAAAAGACTGGCTGCACTGAATTAGATAGGAATCACAAAGGATGCCCTGGCTAGATTTTAAATGAAGCATTTGAAGATTCCTTCCCGAAGCATTTGAAGATTCCTTCCCAAAGCACTCCTCCCAGTGGCTCACCTTTTGTTTTGGTTTGGTTTTTTTCTCCCACTCATGGCAGAATTTTGGTAGTCCTGTTACACTTTATCTAATGAAAGAAGGACTTGTGTTTCCATATGTGCACTTCTGTTCACTCAGATTTAGGGTACTTATAACATGTTTTAAAACATTTGTGCTGATTTGTCTGGGATGGAATGGGTTTTCTTCACAGTAGCTATTATGGAGCTGGGTTTTGGACTTGTCCTGAAAGCTGTTGGTAACTCAGGGTATTTTCCTTGCTGAGCAGTGTTTGTGCAAAGCCAAGGCCTTTTCTGCTCCTCACCCCACCCCAGCAGCGAGTGGGCTGGGATTCACAAGGACCTAAGAAGGAGATGCGGCTGGGACTGCTGACCCCCACTGACCAAAGGCGTATTCTGTACCTTACGACATCATGTTCAGCATATAAAGTTGAGGGAAGACAAAGAAGGAGGAAAAGAGGGAGGTTCAGAGAGATGGATTTGTATTCTCTGGTCACTCTTATGCATGATGAAGCCTGGCTTTCCTGGAAATGGCTGAACAGCTGCCGGTCCATGGGAAGGAGTGAATTATTTCCTTGTTTCACTTTGCATGCATGTATGGTTTTTGCTTTGCTTATTGAACTGTATTTATCTCAAGCCACAAGTTTTCTCACTTTTACCCTTCTGATTCTGTCCCTTATCCCACTAGGGAGTGAGCAGCTACTTAGGGCTGAGCTGCCAGCTGGGGTTAAACCATGATAATACTTAATAACTTACTATCTTTACAAGTATACGTAATTGGTCTAATAAAATACATCATGCCCCCTACAGAAAATGTTTGAAAGTATTAGAAGCAATATTGTGGCTTTGTAATAGTGGACACATTTTAAAAGACCTAAACCGATAACAATTCTCTATATTTTATATATTCCTCTTTAAAAAGGGACAGGCAGGGGAAATGAGGAGGACATGTTGCCTTCTATGTCAATGGTAAGCTNCTCATGGGATACTTCAACCACCCTACTATCTGCTGGAAGGACAATACAGCAGGCCATTAAGCAACCCAGGAGTTTCCTGGAATGCCTCAATGGTAATTTCCTTCTCCAAGTGATAGAGAAGCCAACAAGGAGAGGTGCTGTGCTGGACCTTGTTCTCACCAAGAAGGAGGGGCTGGTGCAGGATGTGAAGTTCAAGGACAGCCTGGGCTGCAGTGACCATGAAATGGTTTGAGATCCTTAGGGCAGTGGAGGGGCAAAGCAAGGCCTGGACTTCAGAGGAGCTGTCTTGGCCTAGAGAGATCTGTTTGGTAGAGTGCTGTGGGATAAAGCCCTGTGTAGCAGCATGGCTCAGGCGGCTCAGCACTTCCTGCAAGCATTTCCACAGGAGAGGACGCTCCAGTTGGGCAGAGGGTGCGTGCCAACTCGCACACGCAGCTGGATGTTTAATAAAGGTGACAGAGGCAGGAGGGGTTTCTGTATGGAATCCAGCAGGGTTTATTGGGTCCACGTGCTGAAGGGTGCAGGGACAAAGAAACAGGGAAAACGGAGGGTCCAGGGTTTAAGTATGGGATGGTGAGGGCGGAGCCAAGCAGCAGGCACCAGTGAACAGAGAGGGCAGCTGGGGAGACAGACACATTCCCCAATGGGGAGAGTGGTCAGGGGAGACGAGCAAAGGTACAAACCAACAGGGATACAGAGAATGGGGAACTTGCTAGAACATAATCTTACATGGCAAACTGGGGAGCGTAACGGCCAACAGGCCATTAATCAATGGGGTTACAGAATCCAGAACATAACCATACAAGGCAAACAAGGGGGAGTGTAACTGGGGTAACTGACGTCTGTGACAGCGGTCTGCATAAATCAGTAGGAGAGGGCAATACCTAGGGGGCGCCCTTCCAGGGCTCTGCTTCTCCATGTCCTCCGACAGGCCCACCGGCCTCCACAGCCCTAGAGGGAAGAAGACCCCAGGAAACGTGGTTAATGTTCAAGGATCACCTCCTGCAGGCTCAGGAGCATCTGAATGAATAGGAAGCCAGGCAAAAACATTAGGAGGTGTACACAGATGAGCATGGAGAGGGATGGTTAATGCTGGACAGATTAAAATACAAAAAGGAAGCCTACAGAGGCTTGGAGCAAGGACAAGTAGCCTGGGAAGAATATGGACAGATTGAATACCCAGGGATTAGATTAAGAAAGCTTAGTCACTGATAGAATTAAATCTGACCAGGGACATCAAGGAGAGCAAAAAAAGCTTCTATAAATAGCTACAATGGTGATAAAGGAAGACTAGGAAAAATGTGAGCTCTCACAGGATGGGTATAGGAGACTTGGTTACTCAGGGTATGGAAAAGGTTGAGGTACTCAATTACTTTTTTGCCTCTTTTTTCACCAGTAAGTTCTCCAGTCACACCATCCAAATTGCAAAAGGTGAATGCAGGGGTCACAAGAATGAAGAACCTGCTGTAGGTCAAGTTCCAGAATATCTAAGAAACGTGAAGGTGCACAAGTCAGTGGGACCCAACAAGATTCTTGTATGGGTCCTGAGTGAACAGATGAAGGAAGCAGCTAAGTCACTATCCATCATACTTTAGAAGTCATGGCAGTCCAGTGAAATTCCTACTGACTGGAAAAGGGGAAACATAATCCCTATTTTAGAAAAGAGAAATAAGGAAGGAAGATCCAGGGACCTACAGGACAGTCAGTCACCTCGGTGCCTGGAGCCAAACCTTCTGGAAACAAAGATACATGGAAAATACAGAGGTGATTAGTGGCAAACTTCACTAAAGGCAAATCATGCCTGACAAATTTGGTGGCCTTCTATGACAGGATTACAGAGGTAGTAGATGAGGGAAGAGTTACTATCATCATCTACCTGGACCTGTGCAAAGCATTTGACACCGTCCCACACACCATCCTTGTCCCTAAACTGGAGAGACATGGATTTGGCATCTGGAACACTCAAAGGATAAGGAGATGACTGGATGGTTGCACTCTGAGAGTTCCAGTCAACAGCTTGATGTCCAGGTGGAGAACACTGATGAGTGATGTTCATCAGGAAACCTTGGGACCAGCATTGTTTAACATCTTTGTGGGTGACAAGGGACACTGGGATTGAAACCACCCTCAGCAAGTTTGCTGATGGCATCAGGCTCTGTGGAGCAGCTGTCACAGTGGAGGGAAGGGATCCCATCCTTGATAGGCTCTAGAGGCTGGAGCATGTGAACATCATGAAGTTCAACAAGGCCAAGTGCAATACCCCATACCTGTGTCAAGGCAGTTCCAAGCACAAGTACTGGCTGGGTAGGGAATGAATTGAGAGCAGCCCTGAGGTGAAGGTCTTGGGGAGCTGTTGGTAGGCAAGAAGCTGGACATGACCCAGCAA